>JANVCC010000033.1:4630761-4644871 GCA_025345505.1 Todiramphus chloris collaris | reverse complement strand
GGGGGGCGGGGGAGCAACCACAAGACATCTGTATCCCTCTGCAAAAATGTATTCTGAACCAACATAAGGCCTGAGTCAAGAAACTAATCTCCAAGGTGACAACAAAAAGATGCACAATGCACATGCTTTTTTTCCCTTATAGGATTCTGGTACAAGTTTGTCCTGTCCTGGTACAGTTACAGTGTTATCCTCTATATGGGGGCTTTGCTTTGTGGAAAGCAATGGTTCAGGTAACTGTGTATGCAATGTGCTGACCGTCTTCCCCTTCCCCCAGATCTTAATTCTGTCTGGGCTGGTGGCCACTGAAATAGGGAGTCTGTTCTGTATGCTCTGCACTGATGGGATGGACTTGCAGTTTCAGTTCAGTTTCATGGAACCGCTGCCCACCACAAAATCCTGCATTGCAACAGGCAGTAATTGCCTCAATCGCAGAAAACACCCAAAGTAAAAGGCTCAGAAAAGAGATCAAGAATGGAATCAATCCCGAACACTAAACTGTGGAGGAATGGGAAGCTGTCAAGAGGAGGAAGTTAGTATTACCCAAACTATACACATTCTGTGAAAAACAAGAAACCTTCCATCTCCAAGGCTATCAGGCAGCGCTTTTCACTCCTACTGAAAAACTGGAAAATAGAAAGTGTCTTTTTGCTCTATGATGGAATGAAAATAAGTAGAAATAACAGTACTTAGTCAAATAACAGAGCATCTCTCCAATCTAACAGAAGTTGTGCTTTAGCTAAATATTCAGAGAGTGAGCTGGGAATACAGCCCAGGGTTTGGGTTTATTTATTTTGTACAGAGCTTTGCATGTGCTGCTCTTACGAGGTTAGCATGCAAACAAAGAGGCAAGACACAGTCAAGCTGTGATCACTTTCCCACTGATAGAACAGGAGGAAAAAGGTGAGTTTGATTCTCATTTACATCAAAACCATTTTGTACACCTGAAAGACAAAAAGAAAGGATCTCCAAGTGAAGTCTGGATTAGGGGAGTGCTTCTCTGGGGTAGGTAACCTGGGAAAGCACTACAAATATAGCTGGGAGTTTATAGAGGCCAGCCATTCTTCTGTGGTAGCAGGAGCAGGCTCACTAGGTGAGGAGATGAAAGGAGCTGCGGTCTTGGTTCTCTCGTGGCTCCCCACACACAGCACAGCCTTCCAGTCACATCACGTGAAAGTGTTTTGCAACTCTCCTTACCCTCCCCTTCTTACATGCCATTGTATCTTCCTAAGCAAAGTAAAATTTACTCCAGCTTGTCTCCCTTTCTCAAGCAAAATGACCTATTCCAAGAAAAGCACAGGTTTGCCATTATAAACATATCAACGCTACAAATTCTTACTAGAGAAGCTACTCTGGTCAGAAATTACCTGATATGTCAGCAGGGCTATGGCAAACCTGCCCTTAGATGGACAGTCAGGTATTTTGTGCCAAGTTCTAATTTACACCCATAACTCTTTACAGCTCTTGCCAGCCTGAAAGAACCTTGGAAGGAGCGTATACCATACCTGGTTTGACCCTGCTTTTACTTCATACTAGTGTGAATGAGAATATAGAGCTATAAGTCCATATGTGCTTCCAAATTGCTTCTCATCTTTCTACATGCTTATTTTAGTAGCATTTGTCACCCATGTGTATGCAAATAAAGCATGCAGAGGAGTTCTGAGTAATAGGGAGAAAACAGCCTACCACTGTTTATTAGACTACAGCTGATGCCACAGTGAAAAATGCTGTTGGTAATTTTAGTTCCCTTCCTCAGGGACACTTCCTGCCCTTCCACATTGTTATGAAAACTGATGGTGACAATGCATCCGATCCCAGTACGGGGAGCTGCTCGCAGAGACCCAGAATGAAACAGGCTCCTGGGCCTGATTTCTTCTTTTTCTGCTAATCTTCCAGGTCCAGGTCTTCCTTCTCATCCAGATCAGAGGTGAAACTCATGACACGACAGAACAAATAAAGCTTATCTATCCCTTGTCCACAGTTTCCTTCTCCTAAGGTCTCCTAACTTCATTCACAAGAACAGTCAGTCCAGTTCCTTTCATAGCCATGAAATCACCTGAAAAAAAAATGTCTAATGCACTTAGATTTTAGTATTGTAGTTTTACACTTTTCATCTTAGGTTTCATTGTCTGTTAGACAATCTTAGACTTTGAAAGCCACATTTCCTTCTCAGTGATTGTGTCTTTTTCCACTTGGCAAGTGTCACGTCTTCCTGAGATTTCTGAGGGCATTTAAAGCAACAGGATTCCTATTTTTTTTTACTTCTCTCACTGGGCATTCACATCATTGCTCATTTCTCAAGAAAAATGCATGGTTTCAGAGTTGCTGCCCCTGCAAAATCATCCAAAGAAGCCCACCTACTTCATCTGACCTCCAAAACTGGTGACAAGTTTTGCTTTTTCCTTCAGTGAAAATTCTGAGTGATTCAGATGGATAGATTCAACTTTTCAGCCGCTCCACATATTAGGCATATACTAAATTTGAATGAAATCATTTGCACATGTGCAACTGACATTTATGCATGCAAATCAGGCAATTAGGTACAAAATTACCTGATTTGCATACATAATGCTAGAACCGAGCAAGTAATATGCAACAAAAACATATTCTATTAATATTATTTTCTTCTGTTCTGAAATTAGCTGCAACTGGATTAGGAAATACTCAAGTTTTTCATCACTCAAAATGATTAGTCTATTTGATGAACATTTCTAGGTCTGCTGATGTGCTAACCAATTACATATATCAAATGATACTGATTTTGTACCATGCTTGGTGACTTACCATGAATTTTACAATAAAATGTGCAATTCCACATTTTTCACATTTAGAATTTGACTTAAAATTCATTTGCACAAATAAATCTTGAGTGCATGAATATTAAAGCAACACAGATGCCCCCCAAATTTGCTTTTTAATTCGAAATTTGTTGGATTTCCATTGCTGTTTGTGCAATCCAGATGCTTTTTCATGCATACAAATACGGAGCTGCTGCAAAAGCAGCCGCATACGTAGAAAAAGAAGCCAGTGAAAACAGTCTGTGAAGTCTGGAGGATATTTTCTACGGGACCGGAGTTGTAAGCAGACAGGTCACACCTCATAGATAATGAAACAAGCTTTCCCTTGGCACAGCAACACCAGAGGGACCTGCCTTCCTGGATGGTAAATGCATATCCTGGGAGGGCTCTGGTGACACCCTTGACCGTAAGCTCTCCTCTCTGGTGGCTCTCTCTGCCTCCCACTGTTTCACCGCTCTGCACATGTACCAACACACTTCTTTTGGTTTGCTTCCCTTTGTCGTGCTCTGTCTTGCTCAGAAGGCAACCTCCTCAGGCACAGACCTGTCCTATTTGTCTACAAAGTCTTATGCATACTAAGGGGCTTTAGCTGTAGAATAAATAAACAATGACTGCACTTCTGCCGTTGTGTGGAGACATTTTTTAATGTCTCCCGCTGTTCTCACAGGCTTATCTCCAAATTGCTTTAAGCAGTTCATTACCATTTTTAAGATAGGGTCGCCAGTACTGCTTCGGATAAGGGCAGATCCTTGGTTCCTGTGATGGCAGTACAAAGCTGCATGGAGTGGTCAGCATTTCCTTCCTCGTGCATCCTAGCGTTTGCTTTCTGATCAAAGATGCCAGTTTTATGGAAGTGAGCTTCCAGTAAGTTATCCAGTGGCAATCAGGTCTTCCCACAGATATTCTGGTACCTTTAATTTAAAACTAGGCAAGACACTGAGCAAAATGGTTTCCTCACAGTGCGTGCAACTGCATGTGCCATCAATTTCACCTGCTACTCTCTGGCTCATTCGTCTGTCACCAGTGTGCCAAGTCCTGCTGGTTTGATTTGATTCAGCACTTCAAAACTTCTCAACATCTCGTTCTTTCTCCTATAGTATTCAATTTGCAAGCATTCCTGAAAACACCGTATCTTTGTCTTCTAAAAACTGTGTTGCACATCTTTGGCTGAAACAAGGAAATAACAATAAAGACCATCAAGACATTTGACAAGATCCACATTTAACAGCTGTCATCTTGTGACAACCTCGATGTTGATTATCTGTTGTCTGTCATTCAAGAACTTCTCACTGTGTCTCATTCATGGACAAATCGGTAATAAGGCACTCTTCACCCCATAACCTATTGGCCAACTATCTTACTTCCAGTGCCTTTGCTGCACTGCAGTTTTTCTCTTCATGACTATGCAACCATATGGCTCTTGTTTCTCTGTCCATCAGAACAGCTTCAGAGCATCTCCCAAGCAGTTTAAAACAGAAAACTCTGTCTCCCTTTCTTTTTCATCCCTGCCTGATGAAGGGTAGAGCTTGTCTAGTTTTTGTTTCTTGCCTTTGCCTCTGGCACTTATTCTTGCTTCATTCTCTATTTCAGGCTAAGGTTCTCCAGATCTCTTTGACTCATGTCCCAGAAGAGGTATATTTCCATTTTGTAATATTTCCTGACACCAACTGTCCCTTCCCACACTCAGCAATTTAATTTCTATAAGGAAATAAACAGTAGCAACTCAGCACCACCTCTGTAAGCTTAAGAATTTCTAAGAGGCACTGGAAAGCCATGCAGGCCAAAAGCATAGGTGTATCTGTAAGTGACATGTATTTCAAACTATGGGTGTAAAAAACAACAGTAGTTCTTCTGTCCAAAGTAAGGTGTACTTCATTCTAATCCTAACATCCTCCAAATAAACAGTGATAATTAGGAAGCACTCATGACCTTTCATCATTCATGTTCTTCACACATATCTACTTGAACTCACAAATTCCTCAAGAGGACAAAAGCATTTTGTAGGAAATGCTATGCTTATACCATATACAAAGCTTCCTTGATATATTTGCAAACAAAATGCTAAGTGTAACCTGCCTCTCCAAGGACCCATGGACCTGGAGCATACCGGCTATATAAATTTATCGGACCCAGCAGGGAAGGAGCCAGAGGAATTACAGGAAGGATTAGTAGTAAGAGCAAATTAAATGGGTGACTTTGTGTGGTTTGCCTTGCTGTGGCAAACAGGCCCCTCTGGCTATATGCTCAAAGGGGGACAAACTGCTGACTGAATGGACTTGGGACCCTGAGACAGAATAATCCGTGGGGAAAGTAAACCAGAAGCTTATGCACCGTGAAGCATGTTGACAGGCAAATGGACTATATCACTAAGAGAAAACTAGAGCAGCTACATAAAAGATAACACCAAAACCGTATCTCAATGGATACCTCGTATATCTCGATGGGTTCTTCTGTTGTGAGGAGGGAAGGTGGATATGATGTTTTCGTGTTGCTGAAAAATCAGCAGCAGACCAGGCACTCCTCCTGCAGAGTCAACAAAAGCAACAGGAACTACATCTTGCACCTCAGCGGGAGAGGTTGCTGCACTGTATGCCGACACGGGGGCTGGGGAGTACTGCTGGACTGGCAGAAGGTAGCTTGGGCCAGTTTAGCTCTGTGCTGTTGCAGCTACAACATTACCCTCGAATGCCCATCTGCATCTCCGAATGCCTGGTGTTGCTGGTGTGGAGGGTTACAAAGGAGTAGCTGCAGAGAATCTCTCCAACGGGAGGGGGCCAGAGAGCGTTCAGCTATTTATCTCTTGTTCTGTCCAGTCTGAGACTGGCTCCAGAGGCATACTGTCATTGCATTTGGGCTGCATTACATTCATGGGGAGTGTGCTCATCTAGAGTGATCATACAGACAGGGAACATCATTACCTGTATCTTCAGAGATTAAAACAGTAACCTTGGAACAATATCCACAGGGTCTGCTGCTAGAGCTTAAACTGACCGTCCCTCTGGGCACTCCTCTGCAAGTAACATGATGGAGGAAATAGAGCTGGAGGGATTGAATTCATGTGACAGACTAGATCATTCTGCTACAAAAAGCAAGGGTGACTTGTAGCTTGCCAAAAAGCTTTAGAATAATTATTAGTCCTACACCAGTTCACAGAAGGTCTTCTTGAGAGCAGGGAAACTCCAGTAGCATGCAGCTGGCATGGAAACTTGCACACACGAAGAGATCTTTCACTGAAGCATATATAGATATGTGCCCAGCATATATAGATACATGTCATGTGCCATTTGAGCCATGGGTGGAGGTCTGCATTCAACACAGTAGCTTCCTGCACAAGGCAGACAGAGAAGAATAGTGAGTGAGAGGTAGGATGTTGCACTGAGACCAGATGGTCTCAGATGCTGTGGGAACTCCACTGTTGCACAAATGAAAAATCAAGAGAAGTCTGGTGACTACATTGCCAGTCTTCCTTAGGGAGCCAAAAAGGCTTAATAAGCTTTTTAAAAAGAGCTACACAGAGCCTGAGATCCTTAAGCATCAAGGAAAGCTGCTGTATCAGTATGCTGACTTGACAGCCTTGAAACAGAACATCATTGAGAAGTCTGTGTGGTAATGAGCTAGGTCCCCATCAAACCGTAGAACTAGTCTGGACAAGACCCTGTGGGTAATCGTGTGTGTGCTGCTGAGGATTAATCCCTTCAATGCTTGCAGCAAGTAATATGGTGAATCTCACAGCACTGCGAAGGAATCAGGTGACTCTACAAAGAGCTCATCTGAGGAGGAAACTGTGCAGCAGGTGAAACCCTACAGTTCCCACAGACTTGGACTGAGATATGAGCACAAAAGGGCCTCCTTTGAGCGAAGAAATAACCTTGCTCTTGTCTGGTCCCTTGGTTCTAAGGTTTGAAGAGCTTGCACTGGCTTTAAGCATTTGCCATCTTTTCTGGGCTGAAGGACAGACCTGATGGCCATACAAGTGCTGGGCAGATGAGGAAGAATACAACTGCATTTACAGGCTCTGTTGTACCTCACAGGTTTCTGTTAAGGAAAAAAAAAATTTTTCTTTGTAAAATACTGCAAAAGAAATCTTTAATTTTATGTAACTCCTTATTTGCGACAGCAGGAAGAAAATGTGGGGGATTTTTTAAGTGACTTTAACCTGATGTTGTTTTCAACAAAGGTGCTATTAACTGTTATTGTTATACAGTTCTATGGAGTTATGTTGTAATGATTTCCATAGCAACCTGATCATGTCATATATTCTGGATTATAACTCAGAGGGAGAGGGAATGGGAAAAGCACAGAACGAAAACTACAGAGCAAAGCTTGTTCTTATTATTGCTTGACTCTTGAATGTTCTTATTAGTCCAATTTGTTTAAACAGTGTTTATTTGTAGGTAATGTTGAGGATCCAGCCAGGCTGCACCTGCCTCCCCAGGCATGCTCAAACACAGCCTGGGATTGTACATCTTCACTGGAGAGCAGGGTGGGGTTCCTTCAAATGACAGAACCTTCTGAGAGGAGGAAGTTTCAAGCTGTAACTTGCAAAATATGTACAACGCACTACTGTAAAAATCCAGCCAGCAGAACAAGGAAGATCTAGGCAGAGAGCTGCAACTAATCATGCAAAAAGCTGAAAGGAGCTGCTCTTTGTGTTAAGCACGGGCAGTGGAGTTCTCAAGATACACTGTCTATTGTAGCATGAGGAAAGACAGGTACACAAGAGCATGAGAACTTCTGCATCATTTCCTGGTGTTTAACTGTCACATAAGGCACTAGACATCCTATCGGGGCTGCTGACTAATGAATCTGTGTTAGGCTGCAAGTCCTTGTTAGCACAACATGACTAGATGTCCACGGATCACACGACTGATAGTATCCCTGATGGCTGCACCTCTTGCTACCTCCCCTCCAGCAGAAATGACGCAATGAGCACAGCAGAATGAGTACAGTTGGATGAACAGAAGAAGAGTTGACTGCGGGGGGGCGGGGAGAGGAGGGAGAGAACCGCTCACAAAAACCCACGACAAATATTTGACAAAAAAGAGTATGTATACTTACCAAGGCACAGCTCTTGAAGGTCTGCATCCTTTTGATAAGATACATGGCATAATATTTCACTGAAGGAGGTGGGATAAAATAGATGCACCAACTGGCCTTTCTTATCAAGGCAGTCTGAGTTCTTCAGGGAGGTATTATCTTTACATGTAACAGGGAGGCAAGCACATCAACAACGCTGAGCAAGTAATAAAAAATATTCCCAAATTTACTGCTGAGGGAAGATAGAAGCTCTTTCAGTTGTTTTAATCCTAAATGGCTTGTACCTTCTATTTTTATTTTACAGAAATAATTTACAGACACTGAAGAAGAGAATGCTCTGAGAAAATGTCTAGTGCATCACGCTAGATCAAGTAAACCTGCAACATCTTCAAGTCAGCGGCCTATATTTTTCAGCAGCAGAACAGATATTCAGGCTTCCCACCCTCTCCCTAGTTCTGCCCCTAGCTCCTGCACAAATCAAACCTATAAAAATGCGTTGTCCTTAACCCAACTGTGTATCAGCCTGGACATGTTCAAATGAAAACCTGGGCTATGCTATGATCTTTTCTCTTGTTAACGTGATACGTGCAGTGAAGAGTAAGATTGCCTCAGATAGGTCCGGAATACAGCAGTGCAAAGCAACCCCCTCCTATCTTTGATTTGGATGTGCTGTGCTTTCCATCATAGCCAAAGGGGAGCTCCTACCTCTGACACACAGGTATGCACTCTCCTTCACCCCAGCCCTCGGTATGTTGCATCAGCAAGAACAGCAACAGCCTCCAGCCTTGGAGCTGGCTGAGCGAAGGACGCAGGCTACAGGCAAACGGCCTGGGACTGAACGTTGTTGCTCCCAAACACCTGTATCGTACGAATGCTTTTGAGTTCAGCCGTACACAGTCATTGTGACAACACACTTCAATCGCAGAGGGAGACGAGCGGTTGGGGCAGTAACCGAAGGCCACAGTCTCCCTCATTCTGATAGGCTTTTGCTGCGTGACCTTGGCTAAAACACTTGAGATTACCCATCCGGAAAACTAACGTAGTGACTTGAGGAGTAACTTCTCCCTTTCCTGGACTCAGTTCTCAGTTACGGTTAGCAAAGTCCCAGCCATCTTTGCATAAAAAGCCCTTAGTTATGAAAGGGTAAGAAGTTGTTTTGGCTTAAAACCAGACCCGGGGCTGCCCCCCAGGAGAAGCACCCAACCCTTTGCCGATCTTCAGCAGCCCCGAGGCAGAAGCAGGCTGCTAAATCGGTGGTTTGCCTGAGGAGCGAGCGGAGGCTTGCAGCAGCATGGCTGCTTTCTCTGCACATTCCTCTGGTGACGCTGCTTATTACCCAGCATGCAGATAACCCTGAGTCAAGGCTTTGGTATGAGCGGCGCTGCCAGGAGCTGCGTGCTCGGAATAGAGGGTTACAGTTTAAACCGAGGTGAAGCACCGATCCCAGCCAGCTGCACCCTGCCACCCCTCCGCGCCCGGAGCCAGCCACCCCTGCACCTATTTGCAGAAAAGGAGCTTTCCAGTCCCTCCCCTCCACCCCACCGCTCAGCCAGGGATCATTCCCATTGAGAAGCTCTCAGCCTAATAGTAATCCCGACGAATTTAGCTGCTGCTAATAAATCCCACCCCTCCGCCCCTCCCAACCTGCCTCCATGCAAATCCATTTGTAGGTTACTTGAACAATAGCGGAGCTGTGATCAGCCCTCCCCTCTGGCAGCCTGCAGGGAGGGAGGGGAGGAGGATGATGACAGTGGGGAATTCTGCTCTGCTCCTTGAAGCTGCACAGACATGTTTCGTGTCCCCGTTCCCATCCTCTGCGCAGAGGCAGGCGGGCAGGCGAGGGATCACATGGCCGTCTAGGCCGGGCCCTGGCCAGCGGCGATTGCATGCCGTGGCAGCCCCGTGCCCCCTCCCTGGCCCGGCCCAGCCTGGTTCGGTTCAGCTCACGCCTCTCTGCCCCTGCCCGAGCTGCCACGCCGCAGCTGTGCCAAGCCGCTCCGTGCTGTGCTGGGGTTGCCAGGCTCAGCCTCCACTCACAGAGCACTGAACAAAGCAAGGGGCCTTCGCGCTGGCCAGAAAATACGGGAAAATACCCCAGAGAAGCAGGTTCGGGGGAGCTGGTTGCCCAGGCACAGACGGTACTGCTGGGAGAGCAGTGCCAGCCGGAGAGAAAGTGGCAGCTCCCCATTATAGCTCTCTGGGTACAGGGGGAAAAACACAGGCTTCTCACTGCTGAAGCTGATCGGTGTGGGAGGAAGGTGTTTTCCTGAAAATATGTTGCTATTCGACAGCAGCTCACATCTTTGAGGTTTCTTTGCAGCGGGTCATAAAAGCAGCAGCGAGTGCATATGGCCGTGCAGAGCTATGGGGGGAGGGCTGCGAGCGGATGCCAAATCAGCTGAAACCTAAGAAGCTTGACCTTCCTCACCTCCACCCCTGCTCCCACCGCCTCCAAATAACCTTACAAGGGCGCATCGGGAAGGCGAGGCACACAGCAGCGAGGGGAGTGCATTCTCGGCCCAGCAGCAGACAGGGATGTGTGTCTGTGAGGGGACAGAGGGACGGACGCTTCAGGGTAGCTGTAGCCACAGTCAGCAACACACGCTGATACCAGCAAGGCTCATTTCGTGGAGCCGAGCGCAATAGTCAGATTGTGCAATCTTGAACCTACCTAGCCCCAAGCAGCTCAGCCAGTCCAACCAGTCAGAGATCGTACTGGCCAGACAGACTGGTGACGAGCATCTTCCCCCTCCCATTCACATGTCTAACTGCTCCCTTCTGCTTTTCACTCTACAGTTCCCTGAATCGCTGAAAGAGAGTGGGTTTGCTGTCAGAAACTTGAAATGACACGTAATCTCCCGTGCTTCTCACAGAGGTAGGCGAGAGCCCGTTCCCAAGGAGAAGACCTGGGTTCCCGCAGAGCCTCCCAGTCAGGGCCAGCAGCGTGGGGCTGGGCTGCCCTGTGGTGAACACGTGGAGAGGGAGATACTTGTCTGGCTTGTCAGAGGAGACCAGTAGTAGCCTCGCTCAATGCACACACACCTAATCCTTCTTTTAAAACATACACTAGGGAAAAGACCTTGTCTGTAGTTCTTTCCACATCACACCATCAGCAGAGGCATTCCCCTTCCCGGTCTGCATTACAGGTTTTAAGGTAGGGGCTGAAACAACAAAAGCTCAGTACACACTTTTCAGACACTGAAAATAAACCCAGCAGTGCCTATTTCTTTACAGAAGGCTGTAACTATGCCTTCTGCGTCTTCCAGGGGACGGTTGTAATGATAACTATGTAGGTACAGAGGTACATTTTGGGTAGAAAATGCATGCTGTAATGGATTCCGATGGCTGAATGCCAAGGGGGAAGCTGTTCTGCTTCAAGAATAGCCTTACAAGAGTCAGCATTACAGTGACAGTTCAGTACTCCACTGCAAATCTACAGGATGTGTCACTTTGGCAGAGAAAGAGGCTGCTAATGCACAACACAAACCACCCTACTATGAATGGAGAATGGCTGCATACCACAGAAAAAGAAAACGGCAAGACCTAGGGAAGAGGGAAGCTGCAAAGCGTCTGCTGCATAGTAAGCTGGGAACCTGAGAGCTCTGAGGAGACAAAGCCCTTTCCCTTTAGGGGAAGAAAAACTCAGCTAGCAAGATGCGTAAAGAAGTGGACAAGCCTTTTTCCAACGACTGCTGCAGCTCTGCAAAGCCATGCTGGCAGCCAGCCTGTTTGAAGAGACTGCAGTTTCAAAACAATGTTAGTCCTGACTAGTTTGGAGCTCAAATGTTAAACAGGGGGGCTGGGGGGGAAGCATGTTTGTATGCACAACATTGCTAAGCAAATAAAAACGAGAACGAGGTTTGTACTAAATGACACCATGAACCATGAACAGTTCATGCATTCATGAACTCAAGCTCCTGATGGAACTGTATAGTATTTCCCCCAAAACGGACACAGCATTTCTTCACTGCACAAACACTTCCAACTCACACAGAGCTGCCAATGCTTAAAAAACAAACATCCAGTGACACACATGTTCTAACCCATTTCTTAGAAAATAGGCCACAAGGCTATTAAAAGAAATGTCAAGAATAATCTTAGAAAAAAAAAAATCACACAAAAAAACCCCAACACACAAAAAAACCTGACCCTCCTTGGGAAAATAAACCATTTAAATACTTCCCCATTACAAGAAGGAATGAGAGCACAACAAATGACCACCTGGACAAATAAATTCACTTACATGGTTTATTCAAGCAAACACTGGGCTTTACCTTAAATAACTGGCAAATATGGGGGAGGGGAGCATTACTGGACACAGAAATCAGCTGAATCTCTGTACATGAGACTTGCTCAGCAGCTCCCTTCTCCTCCTCCTCAAAGAAAGGTTACAGCTTGTTTGTAAGCTGTGGACATCTTCAGAAAGAAGAAAAATCTATGGAGCAGGTTCAAAGAAATGCTGGTTAATATGCCCAGACTGGCTGCTTAATGAGCCAGAGTAAAAGAAAAGGTCACATGGTTACAAAAATCCTCCATACAACAAATGCCCCGTAGCTACGGTTAACTTTAATTAACTGCAGTATTACAATTCGAGTTTATTTTCCACCTATATCTACTGCCCTTTACCTTTCCTTTGCCTGATAAAAATCAAATTGATGAGTCTCATAAGTGGGCTTATGTTTCCAAAATTCAGACTGATAAGAGCTTTTCAAGAATGCTCTGCAATTAAAGAAATCCACCAAAACAGGGCTCTTGTAACTCCAACTACTGATGACTGATTTCAAGATTACAGGAGTGGTTCTGTTTATATAAATCAGAGTATTCACACTTCCCTGACATAATTAAATACTGAATAGCCAGTAGTTTTTATCTTTTAATGGCAGTTGCAATTCACACATGAATATTACTTCTCTCCTCATTAGGTTTAAACTCAAATTTCATCCATGTGTATAATTTTTTTCTCTGACAGTCATGAGCTTACAATGTTAGTCATCTCTTGTGATTTAGATGTAAACTGCTGTGTGGGAACTGCATACTTAGAAAGAATTGAAAATAGAATCAGTACAGATCTATAGTCTAAAAACCATGGAAGTTGTATCCAATAATCAACCCAAAACACACAGGTTGGATCTAAGAATTAACTGAAAACATTCATTTTCTGCTTTATTCCCTCCAGTTCACTACATATGAACAATATGTTCTGCGATTTTTAAGCACCAATGTATCACTTGGCAGGGGAAAAAAAAAAAAAAAAAGTATATATATACATAAAGTCATCGGCTGAAATCACAGATACAGTGATGGCAAAGACTGAATCTCAAAACATAACCCACCCATGCACACACACAAAATAGCCAGAGTTTGTATCTATACATACGAGCAAAGACCTGTAGGCATACTAAGCACAGTCTCAAGGATTCTACCATTCTTTCCACCAGGAAAACAAAAGAAAAATCTTAAGAGCAAGCAGATACCAAATGCCATCCAGACTTTTTTTAAAGTACCTCTTTATACAATATGAGGTTTTGGGGTGTGGGGACCCTTAATATTCGGTAAAACTCAGGGCTCATAACCTATGGCAGTGTCGCATTTGGTACAGCTCTGTGTTCTGATGGTAAAACTGCAAATAATTTCTGCAGAGCTACTGTTTTTGTTCTGAGCTTCCTATCTTTCCTCCATTTGCCTCACTGGAAAGGACAAAGTTCACACTAGGTTTGTTTGCATTTTCTAGCTAGTATGAGGCCTGTGTATTTACTTTGCCTGTTGATCACCAAACAGGTACTGCAGTGCTCCCCAATCTCCAGAAAATGCCAATGTCGTATAAAATAGTTAATTACACAAAGAATCACGTATGAGCATTGCCAAAAGGAAAGCATCTAAATTCAGTGCTTTGAGGCAGCTTCCTCTCCTGAAAACACAACACAGCCCCTGAACCATTCACCAACTCAGTTATGAAAAGTCCTTGCCCAAGTGGGGCAGCTGCCCACCAGCTGTAACACTAACTGTAGAAGCTGCTATTCCCGCTATCCTTTCTAGCGCTCTCCTCAAGAAAGGATATCCTGCCTTACCAAGAGTCCATGGCTAATGCTGAGCTTTGACTTGAGCCCTTAAAACCAATGAAAAGTGTTAACCATGTGATGCTGTGTTTTTTGTGAAAGAAGGTTTCATTTCAAACCTCAAGCCTTATTAAATTGTGCAGGCAATGGATGCATCCTGTATTACAAACGCTGTTTGCAGCTGGAGAGCTGACGGGGGGCGGGGGGGGGGGGGGGGGGGGG
>JANVCC010000033.1:4533465-4621294 GCA_025345505.1 Todiramphus chloris collaris | reverse complement strand
AGGAAGGAAGGAAGGAAGGAAGGAAGGAAGGAAGGAAGGAAGGAAGGAAGGAAGGAAGGAAGGAAGGAAGGAAGGAAGGAAGGAAGGAAGGAAGGAAGGAAGGAAAATGAACTGCACTATCTTATTTCCCATGGCATAACCTCCTTTTCCTCTGTAACTAGGCAATCTGAAAACACCTAAACCACTTTTTCTCCAAGACCATGTTATAAATGCTGATTAACATTGTTATTGAAAGAAGGGTGATACAGACGCAGGATAAGGATGAGAACAGAAAGGGGAGGAGGGCAGTTTCTTTTAGCACATATCAACATGAGCTATGGGGGGAAACCAAGAGGAAAAAAAAAGATCATTTACTTTCTTTTCAAAGGCTGTTGGTAAAACTCCTAAGGGGGATTAAGTGCCAAAATTAACTGTCTTGGTGTATTCCTTTCAGACACTGCTGCCTGGGTGAATTAAGTCAAGTCTTCGAGCAGCAGCCAAAGATAGCTGCAAGCTGAAAAAGAGGCACTACATTTCCTTGTTTTGCAGTGGAAGTCACAAATTTGGTGAGATTGTCTTTGCTCCAGTTTGTTTTTTTTTTTTTCCTGTTGTTGTTTGGTTTGTTGTTTCTTTGTTTGTTGTGTTGTTTTTTTTTTTTTTAATCTCTCTTTCCTTCTGGGCTATTTTTACTATTTTGTATTTGGCATTATAAATGCATTTTTTAATGGAAAGGCAAGGTAAGAAACAAGCAATTGTTAAGAAAAAAACAGAAAAGTAAAAATTGTGAGTGCATCCATGTATACTGTATCTATTTATCTTTATACATACATATGTATGTAAGTCATATGAGGTACTTTTCATTACTCCATACTCCAAAAGACATTATTTAGTAAAAGATAATAAACAGCTCTTGAACAGTGGGATATAGACTAGTGAAAACAGTTTACTGAAATTAATGATGCTGCATTGAACCAAACCTTCCCTTTGGAATTAGTGCCAGACATAGTTTTCCTGAACCCTTTCCAACTGCCTGAGCGACAGACAATTTTCATTCTATTTGTGCTAAAGGCTTATGACTAGTGCTGGAAAATGAAGCCCTTGCCCTTGATCTCAGTGCAGATTAAAAAAAAAAAAAAACCCAGAACCGTGCCAATTTGTTTCCTGTGCCAATAGAAGCCCTTGTGCTTTGGGTAATGCAAAACAATAAAAAGTTCACATGAAAACTCTGCATTGAAAGGAAACCCACCAAGAGCCATGTATCTCTGCTACATTCATCAGAGAGTTTCCGAGATTCTCACAATGTCAGCAAAATACAGAGGGCAAGGGCAGAAAATATTTACCAGCCAGCCATGCTCTCTTCTTTTTCTATTCCATGCCTCACTGCTATGCATTCGATGGTGATTGCTAAATATACTCCACTGTAAATAACCACACTCCCCTTTCTGCTAGCACTGATCTCCCTCGACTCGGGTACTGCGTGTAGATCTGGGTCTGTGCAGCCCCTGTTGTCAGAGCTGATTCTATCGCTGAGGGATGAAACACACATTTGATGTACACACCCTGAGTTATAAACAGTGGCTATACTGTACTGCTGTCAGCCAGCTAATCTCCAATTGCTTTTTCCTAGATTATTAATAAAATTAGAATCCCAACCAGAAAGCGTTTGCTTTCATTGTACAGTCTGCACTTGTGACATGGTACATGTGGAAAATTTTGAGTGCACTGCAGTGAATGGTCTGGGGGTTAGTTTTTAGCTTCCGCTAAGTACCTGGCAGGCTGCCACAGCTGAAGGATTCTGGGAACTGAAAGGCTCCCAAGTACAAACTGCCAGCATTAAGCAGTCCTGACAGCTCTGCTCCTTCCACACTTGGCAGCAGTTCAAAGTGCTCTTTCATTTGAAAGGCTGGAAGGCTGCCATGTGCAATGCAGATTTGCTGTGCCTGCTCTCATAAGGAACTGATAAATGCCGTTGCTGTTGCCATGGGGACAGGAGGCTATCAGAATGGCCTTGTGATCTGCAGCCTCTCAGCTCTGCAGGGTTGTTTTTTTTTTTTTTTTTCTTTCCCTGAGATGGTGAAATAAATGTTCTAGAGAAGGTTAACTCTTGAAGGACAGGAAGCACTGGTTTGAAAGGACAGGGTGAGCCTCTGTTCATGGCTCCTCCAGAGTGCCGGGAACAAGATTAACACATACCTGCCAACTGTCCCTATTTGAGAAGGACTGGCCCCAGGGATTTTTTTTTTTTTTTAAGGGGGGAGGGAGGGAGGGAGGGAGGGAGAGAGGGAAGAGGAGGAAAGACCTCCTTCTTCTAATTCCTTCTTCTAACTCAGTCCCTTCATATTTCTTTTCCAGTTCTGGATCTCCCAACATAATTAAAAGGTTATCCCTTTCTTCCCCTCGCTATCCCTACATAAAGTTTTCAGATGCTGGTGGAAATTAATTAATTTACCACTGGATCTTGTAACATGCCTGATGCCTTTAGCTCTCACTAACCTCACTGGACAGCTAGCAGGATTAGACCCATTGTGTGGACTTCATGTGTAGTCAATGAATGGTATGAAACTGCACGTTTAAGAGAGACCTTAGTGACTATGCAAGTCCTGAGAGCGAATCTTGGCTCATTCTAGTTCCAAGATTAAAATAAACACATCCTTGAGCTATGCACAGTTTGAGTGTGTCTATAAATGAGCGTGCACATCTACTTCTGAAAAAGTGTAGAGAAAAACATGTAACAAATATTTTAGCCAGAATTTATGCCCTTTTTCTGATGTCGTCTTTTTTTTTTTTTTTTTTTACATATTTCTTTCCATCTTTGCTACAGCAATAAATTTGAGTTCCCTAAAGACATTTTGCTGCAGTCAAGTAAACTGAATTCTGTTTAACGAAGGCAAAGTCTGAGCATGACATCATAGCAGGGAACAATGGAGTGCATCACTCCTCTCCCTGACCACACAGCAAACTTCAGGGCAGCGTTTAAAAAGATCAATATGGGCATGTATCTGTGTTTACAGAGTGCATATAAAACACAATAAGCATTCAGATAATGGCATAAAAGAGGAAAGAAAAAGCACTGGGAGAATTTTGTTTATATACTGGAGTGTTAGCAGTTTGAGGGCTTTGTTCAAAACTGGGAAAAAAATCAACCACCCCCCACATGAACACCCTCCCCCCTTCTCTAAACAGGGATTTCTGCCTTTCGTACTTGTATCTTTCAAAATATGTGAACAGTGTTACATGAAATGGCACATTAAAACTGAACAGAATTTCAACCCAAATTTGACAGGTAAGGACTCAAACCAGGACATCTGATTAAGCACTTGATGGTTAACCTGCAGCTTTTTTAATAAACACCACAGCTCCTACTATTTTCACTTCGCTTGGGTTTCACTTATTTTTTACTATACTCATATTTAAAAGCTTTTTGTTTGTGAATGTGTTAAGCAAGGGTTTGAATAAAGAAAGTGGTCTTTTGCAAAACATACAAGGCAGAATGTTTTAGAAACAACAGAGAAATACACACTACATGTGTGCATGCACACATGCATGTTCACCCTTTATCTTCTCTGAATTCTCTTTTAGTTTCTGTTTTAGGCATCTGTGATTCAGAGTTCTGTATCTGACATCAAACCCTACTGGTTAAAACAATCTGCATATGCAAATCTAGACAAAAGCTACTTGTATACATTTGCAAAGAAATGTCAAAATTGCAAACAGGGCTGCATTTCACAAGCCTTTGCACCATACTGAGCTAGGCCAAACGAAATATTTCTTTCTGACTGCTTGTTGGTTTTTTTGTTGGTATTCGTTGGAGTTTTATTAATAAATAAATGTGAACTTAACTGTAATTCTACTGTAATTTCTTTACCTGATTCTCTCTGGGTTCTTGCCTACGGTTGTCATGGTAATTTGATAATTCTGGCTTGCTCTCTACACATTCTGTTTGTCTCACTGGATTTCGTGATTATTCAGAAAATTCTCAAAAAACCCTCCCATCTACCCCCCCCCATTCTGGGCTCAATCCTGCTTTTTTTCATTCCTCTAGCACAGAGAAATGTGTATTATTTTGCTACAAATCTACTAAGGTTAAACTGTTTGCTCTACCTACCTGAAAATGGAGATAATGAGATAAGCATACATACTAGAGCACTTATATTATCTTTCATAGTCTATGACAGGGGATAGAGAGGAATTGTGGAAAGATAACTGCATATAGATTTCTTGTAGAGTACTTGGTTCTTAATCCTATAGATATTATTTAGGGTTTAACTGCTGCATTTCTGACAGCGGAAACATGTATTTAACTGTTGCCTTTTTAAACGTGACAGACACATTTGTACCTAAAGTGAGAGAGTTAGAATATATTCTCTCTATATCACAGAGCAGAATCAATGTTTTCATTCAGAGGTTCAGGTGACAATTTATGCCAGAAGAAAGAAACCGATCATGGTTTGCATGCACCAGTAAAACCCAAAGAAAAATACACACTGCTAAGTAATATTTAGCTTGGTTGTGTAGTTACAAAAGGTTTATGTCACTGATGTGCACATCTTTTAAAAGCACTCTATTAGATGATGTATACAACATATATACATACATATTATAGGTGTGTACATAATACATATGTATGAATCATAGAATCATAGAGTGCATTGGGTTGGAAGGTACATAAACTTTCTTTTTTGGGGGCAGTGGTTCTACCCCAGACACTACATGATTTTTGTGATAAAAACACAGAGCTACCATTTGTACCTATGGTTACTGTAAATAATTTGCTTGCATATTACCTCTCATATTATTTCCTTTGTCTAGTCTTTGTACATTTAGCTTCTACGCTCTTCAGGAAAGGGTATGTATTTTACTGTACGGGTCAATGCCTCATAAAACTACACCCTGGCATCAATAGGGTCTCAAAGAATTATTTCAAGGCAAATAATTCACCACTGTTAAGAGTCATAACTGAAACTATAGTCCAATTTATTACAATTAAGACCCAATAATTTCGACTGTACACTGTCTTTTCCAATGTATCAATGACATCTGCAATCCCACTGGAGTAAAAATGTCTGTATCAATGAAAAGTGCTGGTACCAATGGAATCTACAAATTCTGCTGTCTGTCCTTTGTTGCTTTCTTCTTCTTCTTCTTCCTCTCTCTCCTTTTTTTTTTTTTTTTTTTTTTTTGGTACTGGAAAGCACATTTGGGATTTCTTACTAAGTCCTTTTGATGGCATCATGCTGTGGAATCTGCTGAGCTCAGTAAGCATTACATGTGTGACAGCCCCTCTGTCCCAACCTATTGCCATAATCTAGGACATCTGTGACTTCATCTGACAGTCTGTGACATCACCCAGTGAACTGCAAGACCAGAAAAGGTTGCTGTTCCTTAGTCACCATGAATTTAAAAGGCATCACAGGTAGCATTTGGCATGCAACTGCAATGTTCACACTTGATTTTAACTGAAAATGCCGCTAAAACAACCCCTTGTACATAGAATAAAGGACTTTTAAATCTGTTTGGAAACTTTTCAAATGTAAACATCTTATTTTCTTCTTAGTTTGATTTTCAAATTTTCATTTTCAGTAAAATAAAACTGATAAATTTTATCCAGTTCTTATGTAGTATATAATAAATCACCAATGAACACATTTTGTCTTACAGGCTAAAAACTCAACAAAAGGTTTCAGTAAATCCTGTGTAGAACACATACTGTTAAAATGTTCTTAAATTGACTTTAAACTCCTATTTATTCATGTATTTCTGAAATACAGACACTGCAGAAGCTCAATAGACTGTATGCTTCATACCTAGCAGAAAAATGATGGCTTCTCTCTTCTGAAAAGTAGACTGAACAGGGGAATGCTCTATTTTTCGTTCTCCTAACAATTATTTTTACAAAATATATCCAGCAGCATTTATTATTTGAGCAGTCATAAATATTTACAAAGAAATTACAGTCTTGAAAACAACCTACATGCTGATGCTTTTTTCTTTTCTTAGACTGTTGTTTGTTTACATACCTGCTAATTGCTAAAATTCAATAATCTGTAGCGATCTTGGTTTTATTAGTGTAAATTAGCAAAGTCTTGCTGCACAAATTACCAAGGCTTTGCCACGCAATTATAATAGGCTCAGCTATTTCTTTTAAGACTGGTCTAGTCCATTTTTTTTATTACTGTTATCCTTAGTTCTGTGAAGCCTTGGAACATTTCCCAGTCTGGATCTATAGAAAGTTTCCCGGGAAAATGTATAAAGAGCCTGTGTTCTGCTTCACTCTGTTCTGGCAGTGCCTGTGTGCTTTTGGTGAGCTAGGTCTTTGAAGACCTAGCCCATGCATGGAGTCCAGTCAGGCTGAAAAATGTAGCAGTTGAGACATTTTACAATCCCAAATCTCTTTTAAACAAAGGTGTGGTTTAGCAGGACTGGCTGCTCCTGACCTCTTTCAGTCTCTTATTATTGCAGCTGCTATGATGTAAGGCTGAGTATGGTAGAGCTAAAGTAGCTGAGGCTCAGGGAGAAATGCTGAGAACAGCTGTTTTACTGTAAACATTAACAAGGGTTTGACTTAATTTGCAAGCTGGGAGCATTCACAGTTTCTGCAAAAATAATATTTTGGGAATTGATCTGGATGTTCACAGAACAAAGAAAAAAAAATTATCCCTTCTATATGTTACTGCAGCTTTGAATCCAACAAATTCTCTGCAGAGAGATGCATCCCATTAAAATCAACAGGGAATTTTTCACAGTAATACACAGCTTCACCCAGACGATACAGACACGTACGCAGGAAAAGGAGAAGCAATATTTATGTGCTTTAGCTATTTCTAAAGCTCCTATCACATTGGCATGTGAGTGCCAATTAGATACCAAAAATATTCAGTTGTAGCAGACACTGATGTCTGCTGATTATTGCAGAGCTACAAACAGAATCCTATCCAAGAGGGCAGAGAGGGATTTGAATGCCTCCCCCTTAGCTCAGCGCTGCAATTCATGGATGTTAGGAAACAAATTTCAGACCTCATTTCCTTCATTACATTCTCGAGGTTGCTTTATTCTCAAGCAAATGAAAAATCTCAGATGAAGTGACCTTTGCAGCAAGCGGGGACGTTCACTGACATCACATACATCTGCATATGCACACACAGACAGGCGGGCCAGATCCTCCAGACACTGAAGGCTGGTTTTTAGCCACATTATCAATGCTATTGAGTCTGTCAGGCAGCTCAGCCAGCTACTTGCGCATCAGCCAGTACAGATATGACAAAGCCTTCACTGGTTTGCAGTCACTGCAGGGACTTTTCCTTTCCCGAGTCCTTGTGAAAGACACAGAATTTAGCAATGGCTAAACTGAGCCTATGTCTCATGGATCCCTGGTTACCAGACTAGTTTCTTGGGTCCAGTGGTAGCCAGTGCAAAATACAGTAGCTCTGCTGGTGTTACAGTTTACACTAGGGACCGGGCTGGCAGGGAGACAACCCCAGGATGATGCAAGGATGGCTTAAAGCTGCATTTTCACCACCCTATTTGAGGCCTGCCAAGAACTGCTTGGCCAAAGCTTGGAGTCTGGGCAACAGTCCCTACTTACAGACTCCTTCTAGAAACTCCCCATATTAATTATAAAGCTATATAAATCCTGACTGTCTTCCCCATTTGTTAGTATTGTGTTTCACAGGCTAAGTAGCATAAACTCTGGTCAGCCCTTTGATAAAAGACCAAGGCAAACTCGGGGTCCAGAAAGGCTTGTTAAAATTTATCACTTATCTTAAAGTTTTGCCTGTGCTGTTGGATGTGGACCCCTTAGAATGAGGAATAAAATTAACCAACTGGACATCTGACCTTTTTAATTTTTCCAGGACATTTCCCAGAAATCTGGAAGCAACAAATTTTTAGTATCTTTCCCAAATTCAGAGCTAGTTTGCTATATTCTGTTCTTAAACCGTTTGTCTTTATGCAAGGTAAGGGGAGGTTTTTTGTCCTGTTTTATGGTGTTAATCTATCATGCAGTTGAACAGCCACTATCTCCTCCTCCAGAGTGGCTGTGTATCTTCAGATCATGATTTGTTTCCATGTTTTGGCATGAAATAACATAAATATCAGCCTGGTACAGCTGTAAATACTGATTGTCTTGCATTCTTGTATATAGTGAAAACCAAACATATTCTCAGTGCCATTTATTCCTGACTCCAAGCATGTTCAAATCTCCAATTAAAGTTTCACCATTCATGTGCACTGAGACTTGGAAATGCACCTGGAAATGTATGGAAACGTATCCTTCCTTCCTTCCTTCCTTCCTTCCTTCCTTCCTTCCTTCCTTCCTCCCTCCCTCCCTCCCTCTCTCCCTCCCTTCCAGATTTCAGAGCTCTGGAATCATACCTGTTGTGAGCTGCCTTTCCCCAGTCATACTTGTTTTTTAAACAAATGTTCAAAAAACCACAGAGCTGTTTGCCTAGATCTTGTAACCAAAACAAGGCCCCATCCCGTCCTCTTCCACTGCCCATGCCTATAATTTCTTCTCAAGCTGAATGTTGAGCAGGGCTAAAGCCAGCATACTATTACGTTTGGAACCAGGTTCCATCCAGGAAAATGATACAACTGAACCTGGGAAATAAGTTGCAGCTTCAGAAAGTAATAAAGCATGTTATGGTGCTCTTATGTAACTGGAGATGGAGGAGCTGCTTCCAGAACAGAGACTGGAAAGGACATACTGGCACCTGTGTGATTTCTGAACCACTGAAGACAAATTCTTTCCTCTGCCTTGGCAAGTCCAGAGACCAGATGAGATGCCATGGCCTGGCCAAAACAGAGACTGCTCTGGCACTACAGAAACGTCTTCTATGCCTGATTCTTCCTGTGATAGTAGCTCTTCTCACCACCTCAAAAATGGTCCTTGAAACACCAGTCCCAGACACAGTTTCTACAACTGGATGAAACATCTGTCACCACCATTAGAACCATTCAAGCAAAGACTGGGATAAGATGCCTCACAGCACTGGACCAGCAAAGAGCAACTCTGCTCTAGACTGGCAGTGCACATTCAGGCAGCTCTATCAGGGCATGGCAATTCTGAAGGGCACCAAATGCTCCTTCCCAAAGCTCCCTGAGAAAACTAGGTCCAAAAGCTTGGATTTTCTATTGAAATGCCTCATTAAACATCCCTGTAAATGAAAACATTTGCTCTTGTTGTTCATTGCCATTTACTAATGCAACCTAGAAGCTGCCTTGTCTATAATCCTGTCAGACACACACAATTTTCCACCAAAAAGCAGGTGAAACCAACAAACTCCTCACCTTATTAATTCATAGCACTAGCCCACACTGGTTTTCCTGTGTTAAAAACAGGTCAAGGTGTTTAGAGATCTGAGAGTGGCTGATCTGTAAGCATATAATCCAACCCTAGTGACATGCAATCCAAATTATAAATACTTCTTTTTTATTATGATTGTCATTATTTATTTATTTATTTATTTAATATATTCCTTGATTTTCCAGAAATAAAACTCAATTTCTTAATTAGGGCACTGTATCTGAAAATCAGTCTGCCAATTCTGGCCATATCTGCTGTTCTGCAACTCGTGTTGCCACCACAGCCCACTTCCAAACATCCTCTACACCAGTGAGTCACTTCTGGTCACAAAGAACTGCGTGTATATCCTTTCCAAGTGCTCCCTATCAGAGTGCTGAGCTCAGGTGTAAGTTAATCACTGCAAAACACTAGAAGTTTAGGCCAGAAACTGAACTCCCAAAAAATCCAATCATATTGAAAATGTTCTAGTTTAGGGAAAAAAAAAAAGAAAAAAAGAAAAAAAGAAAGGAAAAAAAAAAAAGAAGAAAGAAAAAAGGTGTGGGGGAGAAATTCCTGTGATTTTCCTCAGACATTTTCCAAAATCAGTTTTTCTCCAAATATAACTCCAACTTCATTTGGAAGTTGTGCATTTATTCCAATCCAGGCAGTCTTCTGGAGAAATGCATAAACCACTAAAATGTATCACAAACGTTTTTGATTAGAAAAACAACTCCAGTCTAGCTTGTTATCTGAATATAGACATAGTCATACTTCTGAAATGGGAAAATGGACGCATTCTGGAGCAGGTCAAATATAAACCAAAAAAATATACCCTAGTCAAAGATAAAGTCTTACCTGATTTTTGAAGCTTTTCATTTTAAAGCTATCTGGAAGAGCCAAAGGAATAATGGAGCACTTGTAAGAAGGAATACAAAAAAGTGCCAATGCCAAATACACTGTAAGGGAAATATGATGGAGAATGCACATCTCTGAAATAGATTTCTGAGGTGACAGCCTGAGGATCAGGCCCAATAAGGGAATTAGCTACCCAGAATTTAAGCCTCACAAGTGCCAAAGTGCAAGGTACTGGATTCCTAGAGGGGAGATCAGAACCTTCTGTTCCGTGTCTAGATTTCCTATATAGAGCATGGGAAAAATTAGGCACCTCTGAGTATGGCACTCAAAACATGTTTCTGTATTTTTTTCGGTGACTATTTATATGAAATATTTAAGAAACAGTCCTGAGAGCTGGGAAGAGAATCTAAGGTTCTCTCTGCCAGATGAGTTCCTTAACCAGTACAGTCATGCTTTCTCTTACGCTTTCTCTGCTCTCTGTGACTCGCATTCTCTCTCCCTGGCCCAATGAACTGAAACGATTTTCTGCAGCATGGCACGGTTTCAATAGGAAGGGTGGAGAGTGCCTGCCTTCAAAACAGCCTGCAGTCTGGTGGTCAGGCCGCTCTCTGGGGACGCGTGAGTCGGAGCCTCCTCACGCATGGAACATTCTTCTGCTCACAGGCAGGAAATGGTGAGGGTGCACTTGAGAACTCACCTTGTTTCTTCTAATCTCTAACTGCTATTATACAGATAATAAAAGGAAATATTTAACAATAACCATGAGAATTACTGACACTTAAAGACACCTTTAATCTTTGAGATTCCAAAGCAAACAATGGATTATGCTGAACCAAGTTTGCCCTTTGGACCTGGCAGAAGCACCCAAGAATGCAGAAATGGGCTTTACTGTGCTTCCTAAACTGTTGTAATGCATGTTTTTTTTGTGAGCTAGATAAACTCCGTAGGCTGAGTCAGAAGAAAATTCTGCTTGCACAGTATCCTTTTTTGTTTTTGGAGACTCGCTAACACCATTTCAGCTTTAACCTCCTTCAGCTCCATCTGCTTTCCTGGAGCAGAAGTACAGCAGTTGTATTTAATCCCTGTGCAGAAGCTTAGAGGGGTAAGTCTTACCCACAGGTATGTACATTCGAATCACATTGCTTACTATCAGTTTATCATCTCCTGGGGCACCATGCAAGCAACAGTGCACAAGCTTAGGCTAGGAGATGAAGAAAACTTCAACATGTTATTGAAAGTGTAGAGAAGAGCTTGAAGTAAGCAGAAAATAATAAAGCATGTTGGGTTTGGGCCAAGACAGTAAGAATTAATAACCTGACTTCCACGAGCATACCATGGGATCTACCATAAGTACAGCTATGACCAGTCGTCTGCCAGGTTCTCCATTTCACATGGATTTGACAGTTTTGCAGGTCGGTCCTCTTTGAATCTACTTTAATTCTTACTATATTTAAACAAAAGAAAAAGAGGAGGAATTTCTGAGTCTGCACAGCTCCTGCTGGCAAAGTTACACAGAGCTCACAGAACAGTAGGAAGGGAACTTTCCAGAGTATGGATGTTTCTTTTTTCGGCCAAACCAACACTTGCTGCCCAGATAATGACAGCCAGTCAATCTGAGGCTGCATCTGTGCTGCATCCAGCCAGGAGTCCTATCAGTGCAGGTCCTACTTCCAGCATTATTCCATCATCCCTCCAGGTCCTACGCTTATACAAGAAGCAGTTATATTGGTCCTATAGTGTGCCTCCATTTGAGTCAGTCTTTCTGTGCCAGTTGCTGTGCGTTAGCAGACCTTGTGTAGTGAAGGAACAAGAGCCAAACCTGTCTTGGTTTCTAGGGTTTTGACTTGGGAAGTTTATGCAATGCAGGAAGTTATGGTTTCCCAAGTCCTTTCCATAAACAGAGTCTTTGGTGAGCACTGCTCCTCTGTGACCCGATCAAACCAAGGGCAGTTAGCATATAATTAATCTCATGTCTATTTAAACATTTTGACGAATCTGGGCCTAAATAAAGATGTATTTAAAGAGAAAAAGTTTCCTAAAATTATGGATTCAGAATCTTCGGGCATAACTTAGAAAATGAAGAACTAATGATATTTTTCTGATAGCTTGATTAACATTCTACATTAATTCCTTCATTGTCTTATTTCAATGTAAAGTATTTAAGACTTGTAAGATATATGGTTTTACTGTTAGGAGTTTGGTTTGCTATAATTTTTGCTTTTGTACTGTTTGCCATACAAATGGATGTGGGTTTCAATTTTATGCATTATGGATAACCAGTTTTGCCTATGATAAAGGAGGACCTCCTATAAAAGACTTCCCTTTACCAGTGGAAAATCATGAGTACAGGGCAGGGGCTAAAAAGAAATGTCACCTACTCTGTGTTAACTAAGATTATATCTTAAAACCTTAGCATGCGTTCCTCTTTTTGCCCGATTCACACAAATTCCTACTGCTATATCTTATTATGGCACTAAAGAATTTGATGAATTAGATGTTGAATACAACTCAGTCTGTCTCTCACAAGCAAACACACACACGCAGGAATACACTCTTGCCACCTGCAAATAAATAAGAGTTTTTATCGTAACATTTTCTATCTTGAAAAAAGTACCAGAAACATACAGCATGCAGGGGCTATTTTAACTTATAATTTCTGTTTCTTTCCTTCTGTTGCACTGGGAAAACACACATTCTAAATACACCTCTGGCAGATGTGTCAGAGTGCATTCTATACACCTGGGCCATGTGGCATGGGCCGCACACACCATTCCAGTCTGAGGACCTTTGAGGAGACAGGTTGTGCCCGTACTCCCTAAGCATACACTGAATGAGCAGGTAAGAACAACCGCAAAAGAGTTACCCTCTGGCTCTGCCTCCCAGTAGCACAAACCCCTGCAGCATGCGTTCCACTGACTCGCTGGCCTCACACATATCCTGTGACCCTATAAAAAGGGCTTGAGCCAGCACTGTCCATCAGCCTCCCCTTTGTAGCTTTGGTACATACACATGATGCCTCTTGCTGCAACTTCTCCTGCTGCTGCTGCTTCTATTGGTTTGGGTGGGATCAGACATCTAAGAACTAACATGGACTCAACAGCGGGGTATACAATGGTTCTTAATAGCCAGGAGAGAGCTGGGGACTGCAGGCCTCTCCCTCATCCTAGACAAAGGGTGTTTGTCTAGAATAAGGGATGTTCTATTCTGGTTAGAACAGAACACTTCTGCCAGTTATCACCTAGACTTACTCGTATAGCAGGCCCTATCAAATATAGATCTCTTCCCCAAAAGAGAGGGAAAAGGAGAGGGAGGTGACCATGCACCAGGACTGCTTCACATTCCATAGAAGGAGGTTGGATGGTGACTCCACCAGTTTAGGATAAGGAGTCACTCTGTGCAAACAGTTGGAACCTGCCCAGCAGCATGATGGGCTTTATCCTCATGCCCATAAGCACAGCAATCTGCTCAAAAAGCCTGGACATTCCTGACTTCTGCAACCAGTCTTGCAGTGAAAGTTCAGTTCATCTTCAGGCGGACAGTTCAAATGTGCTCAAGTCCACCAACCCCAAACAGTGTATACCACTGTTGCTCTGAGATCATAAGGCAGTTTCCCAGAAAGTATGCTCAAACAGAGGGAAAGAGGCCAAGAGATTAGCTAATTGTGCCTGGCACAGAGGACCTTTGACAAAGTTACTCAGAAGAGATTTCACTTCCTGGCCTACAGAGCCTTGCTGAGTACAAGGAAGAATACAAGGACATCAAGACTGAGCGTATCCACTGAACATATGATTCCTGTATTTTCTGGATTAGGATATTGATTGCATTTTGATCACTGCTATCTATCTTGTATTCTCCTGGTCATGCTGTCCTACCAGACAGGGAGGCAAACATGAGTATTTCATCAAACACTGAAGTTCTAATGGAATAAATGAGCTTTTGATCAACTCATCAAGGTGCTATGTCCTCTAAAGCTTTTACTGAGGCCCACGAGAGCCTTTCCATCCAGAATGGATGATGCAAATAGAGCCCTACACAGCTACTTCTCAAAAGCTAGCACCAGTGTAGGCAGTGAGTCTGGCTTCTCGATGGGGAGAGAAGTCCAAAAAGCCATTGGTTTATTTTGCAGCAGAACATGCAGCATGCTCATAAAGTGCAAATGTGCACAATCAGTGGCCATTTCTCTTCCCCATTTCTCTCACACACTCTTTCTTCCCCCCTCTTCCCTCATGACGCAACCTTTCATCCCCTCATGACTGATGCTGTATTCCCCAGGAAGGTCCATGCCTTCAGCTCCTCAAAGGAAGCCAAAGGTTATTTCATGTGATTTTCCAGTCATTGAATTATGCGCATTTGTGAGGAGGTCCCTCCTACTCTACTAGAAAAGCTTCTCTCACGTGAATACAGTACCCTTCTGGGGGCACTCCATTCCCTCTGTCCCATGCCCAGTGCTCACAGCACATACTGTCTTCACACTGTGCATTCTGGACCAGGCTGTCTCTCTCTACACAGGATGACTATTTTGGCACACACAGGAAGGTGAGGGGAACAAAACAAAGTGTTAGTGCCGAAAAAATAAGAAAAATTTAAGAGGGCACATTATTGTAGTGCACTGTTCATTTTACCAGTAGCTCATTATTTTCCAAAAAGTCCAAGCAGAGCAATAAACTCTTTATTTTCAGCAAAGTAACTGGGGATTTGGCACTAAGTTAGAATGCAGCAGAAGGTTTGGGGATCATATAGAAAGATCTTAACATGATGAAAAAGTACATAAATACATGTACATTTTCTCTTCTCCCATCAAGACAGTGAGACAGCTTCTCACTGACAGTGGTGGACAGTGAGACAGCTTTTCACTGTCCACCAGCAACTTGCTAAGTTTGCTGGGAAGCATTTGGACTAGCAAGGCCAGAATGCTTGTAAGGCTGTCTCTGGAGACCTGTAGAGTGATTAGGTGTAGCACAGAATCTGTAGAATCTGTACTGTTTGCCTATAAACCAAAGCAAGTTTTTCCTGCCCCAAGACCTATTTAATTTCCTCTCTAGTAGAAAACTTTGGCCTAAATTAAGCCTGTATTCTGTAGAGATGGATGAGGGATGAGAACACCAGTGTGAAACAGGGGTGAATGGTGAACAGATACACAGAAAGCAGAACAGGGTATCTCTGGTTTTAGCATAGTCAGGCAAACTATGCTGTTACCTGGGTCAGGTAAACTATAAGGAAAGGGCTCAGGTTAAGCCCAGTACTTCTCAAAACAACTAGTATATGTCCAGATTTTCCTCTTCAAATGACTATCACATTAAGTAGCAGATCATCAATTTTAGACTGAAATAGTCTAGTGTTGATACAGTCAGAAAATCAATTATATTTCTAATTATATTAGTGAGAATATAGGCTGACTGTATTAAATTAGAATTTTTGTTATAAGACAGAGCACAAGTTAGGGTTTTTGTTAGAAAGTTAGAACTTTTGAAAATCCCACCTAATATGAGTAACAATACTGTACTGTACACTGCAACAGAGATTCCAATCAGCTTTTTACAGAAAAAAAAAAGGGGCTGCAACTATATCTGGTTTTAAAATTTAGTTATTAGAGTGTCTTTGAATAAATTCCCAATAAAACATGTAATGATCAAGAGCACTACATAAAAGCTAGTAAATTACAGAAGAGAGAAACTGATGGAAATCACAAGATAAAATTATTCAATTTTCTATTTGGCATATGTGGGTTTGTTTCCAGCCAGCTGCCAAAATAAGTAAATTGTTTCGTCATGGGCCTATGTTTCATACCAAGGTCTTCACAACTCTGTCACAGTTTATAGTGACTAAAAATGCTGAAAGGAGATGATCAAGATAAATTTTTGTGTTTTGAACGCCCTTACTAACAAAATCTATGCCACTGAATCCAAGAGCCCTTTAAAATGTTATTTTTCAACAATTAGGCTGTTTAGTTTGTTTATTGATTTCCTCAAATATTGTCAGTGAAACAAATCTGATCTGTGTAAGAGTTGTTTTTAATCAGTCGTGCTTTCGAGTCTCATGTGTCTATCTACATGTATTTGACCTGTTAAGGTTCAGACCTTACTGGGAAAATTTTGCATTTGTCAAGAGCTGGTACAGAACAGTAATAGTCCCCTAACACTTGACATTATAAGGCCTTGGTTTAGTTGCTTGTAACTGCCAAACTTTAATAATTTGAATTTAAATTTTCTCTGCCGTCTGCCTCAGGCTGATACTTTGTACAACGTCAGCATAGATGTCTTTTCTGACTAATAACTTAGAGAAAACTATATTGCTTTGTCAAGGCTAAAATTTTCTTACACTTGTTTTGAAAAGGTGTGGTACCTTGATGCCTCAGAACAACACACCAAATGCTATGGTAGCCCTCACAGAGAGAAACTTTTCTTCATTCCCTAGGTAATCATTCCCTACTGGTAAGGTAGAAAACCTTACACAGAAGCCTGACATAATAAAGTCTATAATGGCTAGCTATGTACACTCAGTACATATAAGAGGCTAGTAAGTAATTTATTGATTAGTTTACCCATATTGAGCACATCCTACTACAGGCTGAGCTGAGCTGACAAGGAATTTCTTTCTACATACAGGAGAGAGACTGAGGAGACTTAAAGCAGAGGGTCTGTAGCCGTTAGTGCACAGACAGTCCCAGAGCCCAGCTTCCTGAGTCCCATTGTTCCTCAATTGTCAGCAAATAGCCATGAAATCCCTTCGCAAAGTGCTTGTGTCATTCTGCCTTTAGAGGCTTGTTCTCATAAAGGATAGCTGCCAGTTGTCAAGGACAGTTAGCTCAAATGGTAGAGGTCCATACAAGCATATCTAAGTTCCAGTTCTACTAATGATCCATGTGAGACTTAATGAGGTTCCACATGATGGAATTAACACAGGAAATTACACATAAAGAGATTATATTAAAAGAATATTATGTCTGCAAAGTCAAACACTCCAAAACTCAAAATGCTAAAATTCACATCGCCATGAAATTCTTTTCTTGTTGTTCATGTAGAGCACAAGATGAGTAACATGGTTCCAATTGTGGGTACAAGCAGGTCCCAGGAAATCAGTTGCATTACCTCGTACTTAGCAGAAGACACATGCTTAATTGTTGTGCTGAAGAAGACTCAGCAGCCTAAAAATGACAATGACACTGATGCTGTACCAGCCATTCATGTACCATGTAAATATTTTGAAAAGGAAAGCCTAGTTTCATAAGTGATGCTAATCTTCTCATCATCAAAGATGCTCCATGATGGGTCAGTTTAGGCCTTTTTCTTGTCTATGTTTATCTCAGATACAGAAAATGACTTAATGTTCCTAGGAGTGTGTTTCTAAGGCTTTCACCTTCTGCTCCCAAACCCTGACAATATGGTTAGCATAACTAACACCATCTGACAAGGCAAAGCCACCCTCTGTGACCAAGAAAGCCACATATGAGTTCCCTTTACTCTCATTACCATGCCCTGAAGATCCTGTGAACCAAGCAGACAAACCAAACAGATCTCCTCTTTTCCCTCCCTGCCAGCTTCAAGGTTCCTGGATGCCAGGCCACTTACTCTCTTCCTCACCAGGCTTGAAGGTCCCAAGCACCTGGCCAGCCCAGTATTGTTGATGACCTTGTCACAAAACAGGAAAGTGTAACAGTACACAGAGCACTGTCTACAAAATAAAGCAGTATCAAGTCCGAAGTGGGAAACTTGGACTGGAGCTGCTGCTTCAGTGACACCCGTGACCTTCCGATGGCCAGGGGTACCTCCCCCATCATTTGCTTCCTCTGAGGACTGAGTGACTTGTATTCTTTATATGATTTTTGAGTCTAGATTATGATTGTTATATTGATACAGAAAATCGTGTATTAAGATCTGATCTGCAGACAGTCTAGGTGATTAGAAACCATAATTTAAGTTAGGGGCTAGGTGATTAGAAATCATGTTGTATTACAAATTCTCTATTACACTACTTATAAACTATACTACATTGATTCTGCTTTCAGAAATACTGTGCAATTCTAATAATAAATTCTGTGCTGTACTAATCAGAATAGCCTGTTAAGAAAATAAAGTTTTAATTGTAACAACTTCGTGCTGTCATCATTTTGCCAAGGATGCCTAAAAGAACCTGTCTGTTCCCTTAGTGTCAGGTGACAGAATGTTTTAGTCCCATCAAGATTAGTAATAAACGATAACTATTGTTCTATGTAAATAATCAGCTCTATTCCCGAACAGAAGGTGGACTGTGAAATAAACTATACATTCACAATATACAAAAATACAGATGCTAGTTTATACATACACAGCAGCTCAAACCTAGGAAATACCAGCTCTGATGGGTAGTGGTTGGGCTTCATTTCCACCATTCTTGGTACCACTTCTTGATGGAATTATAGCTTTCACTTACAGTGGTGATCATTGATTTTACATAAGTCTGCATGCAAATAATTAAACAGATAATTCTGGATTGTATATGATTGATGAATAGTAAACTCCAGCACTTCCTGAAGCTTGGAATTGTTCCTCTCTTAGTGATGTTACAAATGATCTTGAATTGGTCATCTGAAGTTTGACTCCATCACTTCTTCCACATTGTTCTCATCTTATTCACTATTGAACAGAACTATCTGTTCTTTGAATATTCCAGTAAATTTTCCAAGATAAAAACACTGGGTTCTGCTGTTGATAAAATGGGCACTCCTCAAAACAACCCACAGGCTGCTAAGGAAAAAATTACACACTGTAACAGCTTATTGTAGCTGCCCAGCCCTCAAAGAAGATTAGGTACTTTGGCTTTCTGTACTGCACCAGGGGAAAATTAAATGCCCCAATAAGACAATCAAAAAGGGCACAAAGATGTATAAAGGGAGAGGAGTGTGAAAGCTGTTGAAGTCAGGAATCCTATTTTCAAGGTTAGAACTCTGAGTACCAGGCTAGTGAGTCATGCTCCTTCTTGTCTGCCATTCTCCTGGAACCATAAATCTTGTACTCCTTTCATCATGAAGACACAGAGCCAACAGGAGGAAAAATGCTGCCTCTACCTCAACTAGTTTGCTAACTGTTAGGGCAGGCTCCTAGGAAGGAAGAAGATGGCATAATTGAACCTCCTTAAGCAAACTAAACTCCAGACTCCAGGATTAAGGAAATCTAAGAGCTAAGTGCTCTCACTACTGGCTTAGAGGGCAAGGCAAGAGCTCTACTGCAAGGTAAGGTAACTACTATATAAAGGTGACTCCTATAATCTCACCTTAAGAAGAAATTAATTATGATTCCTTATGTGATTTTCAGTCCTAAAACTACTGTGTAGTATACCAATTAATTGTTAAACAGCCATGATATTCCTGCCTAGAAGAGCAGTATTTTAACAGCCACCCGGGATATATGTAAGTGGAAATACAAAAAGGGAGAGAATCTGACTATCTATAAAACACTTTTCTATCCCTCAGGATGAATGACAACAGACAAACATAGTATTTTTTCCCCACAGTTTCATATGTTGCTAAAGCAAAACAAGAAAACCATAATACCTCACATTTTCCTGTCTTCCTTGTTCTCTCCTCTGTGAGCGAGTGCACACATTTACAACAGGCTTCATAGGAAGCCATCTGCCCAAGCAGAAAATAAGAAAATTAGCAGCAGCATGGATTGTTACTTGACACTATAATGCTTTTCATATTAAAATAACAAACTCTTCCTTATACGAATCCAGAAAATAATAAATTCAACAGGTAATTAGTATTTGAGGTTTGGCTTCTTCCCTTGTGACCATCTTTAACAGACACTTGCTTTTAAATTTACTGGGGGAATGACTGGCTACTAATCAGGATGTAGATACATTATCTTGTTTGATATTTCCAGATACTTTATACTGATATATATATAAATTTGAAAAGGCAGTCATTTTTTTTTCTTTCACTTTTTCCCATTTCCTTTGCACTCTCTCTTCCCTGAGCCATAATAATCAGCGGAGTGGATTGAGAGCTGTTGCGTAGAGACAGCCTCCCCCAGTACCTGCCCTGCATACTAATGAAGTGCTTCCAGTCTGCAGGCTGGGACTGGATTCAGTCTTTCAAGTCAGCCCAAGGCTGAAAATGAAAAGCTATAAACCTCACTCAGCAGAATGAAAAGCATAAAGTTGCTGGGATATTGTATTGTGCAAGTTACATTCATGAATGCAGTGAATAGTACTAAAAGAATCTGCTGTGATAAAAAATGCAGTGGATTGGGGGATTTCTTTGGGGAGCTGGGTATAGATCTGAATTCCAGCTACTGATTTGCTTTCAAGTCATCTGCAATATTTGCCATCTCATTGTTCACACCCTTTTTATAGGTAACTGCTCAATATATTACACACAATAGTAGTAGTAGTTAGTACCGTACCTTGTGGCACCCCACTATTAACCTTTTGTCATGTGGAAAGTCTAACAGTTCTGCCTTTTAATCAGTATCTAATTCATAAAAGTATTACCCCATATCTGTAGCTTTAATAACTTAAATAGCTTTGCCTGAAGTTGTGCCTGTGAGATGAACGATGAGTGAAGGTGTGGCTCCTTTACCCTATAGTGCCCCTTCATGCTCTGAACCAGCAGAAAGCCAGTGGGAAGATTGATAACCTCAGGCAGCCAGGAGTTTCCTGAGAGACATCTGTGCAAAGAAGTTCAGATGAGGGGAAGTAAAGGCTGACAGGTGGGATAAGAAGAGAATGCAGCCGTGGAGAGGTATAGCACTGCCTCCAAATGCTGTGTTACTTGGTTATCTAAGAGTCAGTTTGCTTCTTTGTTCAGAACCTGAGAAGAAGGAGTGAGAGATCTTGGTTATTGACGTTTTATTTCAGTTGTGTCTGTCTATTGCTCCTGGAAAATAAGCTCTATCTTCTCTCATTTGCAAGCAGAAGCAGCTTAGGATTCAGGGATTCTCTTGAAGAACAAGAAGATCACATTTCTTTCATTCCAGTAAGGAATGTGGAAGAGCTCTCTTAATATGCGTGTTTACCACAGATCCAGAGGAATTAAGTTTCTTTTGATGAGCTGTTGACAAACCAGAGCTACTTTGCTGGACAGATCATAGAATCATAGAATGGTTTGGGTTGAAAGGGACCTTAAAGGTCTAGTTCCAACCCCTCTGCCATGGACTGGCACACCTTCCACTAGATCAGGTTGCTCAGAGCCTTGTCCAACCTGGCCTTGAATGCTTCCAGGGATGGGGCATCCACAGCTTCTCTAGGCAACATGTTCCAGTATCTCACCACCCTCACAGTGAAGAATTTTTTCCTTACATCTAATCTAAATCTACCCTCTTTCAGTTTAGAGCCATTACCCATATCCTACCACTCCAAGATCCCAGTCATAGGAACCATCCCACCACTTCTCCATGATGCCAACAAGATCACAGTCCTGCAAGCATGCACTTGTCTCTTGTTTATTTCCCATACTACATGTGTTTGGATAGAGGCATTTGCAAAGATGTTGTGGACCTCACATTTTCTAGGGGCCCTTCTGGGCATGAATCTGGCAAGTGGACTGCTCTGGAACCAAAGATGCCATCTGGATAATCTTATTCTGATGTTGCTTGATTCCTAAAACCTAGGATAGGATATCCCCAGTTTTTCTCTTTTAGGAGTAAGAACTCTTTGCAAGTATGAACACATTTCACTGTGAAACTGATGCTATAAGAAGCTCTGACTGGTGCACGAAGGAGAGTTGTAGACTGACTGCCAGAAAAGGGAACTGGTAAAAGTAAATGTTAGGACACAGTGTACCAATTGAAAAGTTCTCACTGTGTTAGTACTTTTCCCCAGAGTAACACTGAAGAATTTATCTGGTTTGATTTTTTTGGTTTTTTTTTTTTTGTTTGTTTGTTTGTTTGTTTGTTTGGGTTTTTTTTTGTGATTGGATACTCCCTACCAATCGTGATTTTTTGAGCAGGCTGAAAGAAGAGCATTTCTATCAAAATATATTTGGTCAGTATTTGATCAAGTTGATGGAAAATGCACCAAGTCCAAACTTCATATGTTTATTTTGCACTTTAAACTCTCTTGTTCTGGTATAGATCATATCCAAACTGCATACCATTATTCAGTATAAAATGAACAAAATTATATAATCTGGGTATTCTGTTGTAGATATAGCTCTATCTCCCATCTGCATTACATTTTAGAAGCTGTCCAAACACATGTAAACTAGAGCCCTTTAGCTCTAGTGGCCTCTACAAAGGGAAGAACCTGAAATGGGGCAAAAGGAAGTCTTACTTTGACAAGGATTCTTCAGGTAATAAGCTTCCCAGGAGGCATGAATTACCCTGCTGTAATAATGATCTCTAGTAAGCAAGTTCTCTCAATAACCAATGCACCTGCAGATGTTAACAACAAATACAAAATAAAACCATTATCAAACATTTAATGATAGCCTAAGGACTCATGAAGATCTGAAGGACAGCAACTTGAAAGGCAATGGTCACAGCCCACCAAGAACATGATGTACTTTCTTGCCTTACTGAGAAACAGACGGAAATTATTCAAAGGCCTAGAGACCCAAATCCATCCTGAAAGTTGAAAGGAATGATTACTCTCCACTAGTAAAGTATGCACAATTTCCTTCTACTGAAGTATTTGTCCAAACTGCAGCAATTCAAATCCAGTATATATAGTGCGTGTGTGTTTGGAAAAGGAATACAGAAACTGAAACTCTTACTCCTGTCAATGTCTTCTATGATTCACATTTTCACTGTGACCAAGTACTACTTTTCAAGGATTTTTTTCATGAGCAAGATATCAGGAGCAGAAGGGGACAAGACCTATAGGCTTTGGTTCTGTTTCTAGTCAGAATCACCACCCTTTTGAGGCTTTCAAGGCAAATGACTCAAAGAAAAGCCAAGACAAAGAATCATGATAAGGAGAAAAATAAAAGCATCTCTCTAGCTTTAGATCACTTAGTCATATTCATAAGTGGTATCTAGATTCAACTTTGGCTTTAACTTTGGATTAATTTTTAAAGGGGACAGAAGAGGGATAATGCCAAGAGGAGTATTGGTTTTTGCATTCTCCTTTGATTAGGACTGGCAGATTCTTGTGGTCTTTGCAGGTGTCAAAATTCCTAGAAGAGGACTTCTAACTGCTGTCACTTACAGAACTGAAAAGATTTCCTGCAAAAGCAGAGTTTGATTCAAGCCCTGAAAGCTGGCTGTGAACTCTGTGGCTTTCAGCTTTTCCAAAGCCTTGTCTGCCTTGAGCTGAAGAGATCAGAGCAAGTCCAGTTTCTCAGATGAACAGAAAAGAAATTGTCATCTCTCTACTTAAGTTATATACTAATCCAATCTCTGAGATACAAGTCAGTAATGTCTCCTGAGAGAAACTATAATTCCTAAAGACTGCCAGTAGTACAAAATATCAAAGGAACCTTGAGGAAATGTTTGGACACCTCCTTAGACTTCCTTGAACAATTCCAGATACTTCTGAACTCAAGAGCGAGCCATGAACCACAGTAAGTCTGTGTCTGGCCATAACTACTCAATAATTGGCAGCTACAAGTACTGAGAGAGCCAAAGGATAAACCTTTCCTCTAAACATATTCAATTGTTTGGACACTGTCTCTAGGGACCGATGACACTTCTCCAAGTTTTAGACTTGCAATCTTTCAGCCAAAACCACAACAAGACAGGGTAGGATGCAGGAAATAAATCAGATGCCACCCTTTTCTGGAAATTATTTTTCTGCAGCTATTTGGCAACATTTTTAGGTTTGTGGACCGGAAGGTTGTCAGACTGAACAGTTCAAGAGACAGGGAAAGGAACAAGTTTCATCATCAGAATTGCTATGCATTCCTGCCCCTCTTATCCCACCCAGTTTAATATCTATTATCTGTCCTTTAGGGCTTTTAAAAAATTGTCTCTGAAAAAGCTACACAAATGGTTGGGTGAGGAAACACTACTGGATGATATCTGTATTACTATATTTCCATGAATCTTTAATGTTTGTAATATGAACTTAAGATTTGTATTGTCACTTTTTTTCCCCAAAGTAATGGTGTACCCAGGTCTCCCACAAATTCTTTTTTGGTCTTTCCTGTCTTCCTTATGTTTGCTTTCTGCGTAATGAAGTTTTAGTGCAGGCAACCACAACAATCCTCAATTTGCACAATCCTCTGTGAGCCAGTGCCTTTAACATTTCAACAGTGTCTTTAACAATTCAAAATTAGGAAAAGTTTTTAAGCATCTAAGAAGAATGCTGGAGGACCTGCCGCTTACCAGAAGTTACTCTGTATGCTATGACATAAGTGAAAGTTACACTCACACTCTGTGCTATTTTTAATTTCCGACATATCTCCCTCTTTTCAATTTATAAAAGAAACTAATGAACTAATCAATCCAGGACTAGCATCCAGCACGAGCAGTTCAATACCACTAATTCTCTCTACTCCTCCACTTTTTTTTTTTTTTTTGGTTAATAACATGACACTTTATAGCACCTTTTAAGGCTTTGTATAGAATCATCAAATTTAAGTCTACACACCTGGTTGGCAAAGTAATCTTCCTTAGCTACTATTCTTCTCCATATCAAAACCCCTTCCCCTCTCTTTCTGTATCTAAGGAAAAATAAAAAGCATTTAAATGATCAGTTGCAAGCCTGTAAGTGCACTTGCAAGACATGCCACAAGCTGCGGAAACCATCTGAAGAAGTATTCAAGAGGGTGATGCCTGAATTTCTATACGCTGGCAGGTATAAAACCATTTCTTGCCAGAGGGATGGGTGATAGATGAGTAGAACCTTAGCAGCAGCAACAGCCTGTGCTTTGAAATACCTGGAAGAAAACTGAAGTCAGAAGGTGAACTCTAGAACTATCTGTACTAGCAGCAATGGCTTTAATGGTGTTCTCTTGTTTAAACAGGTTTTTTATTAGGTAGACTTTCAAAAGCATAATATGAAACCAGGTCCTTGACTCTGAGAGGCTTATGACAGCAAGATGGGATCTACAAATTCCAGACATTCAGTGACATAAAGTTGTCTTTGAATTATGATTTTCCTTACACAAAGGACTCATTTTCCTGGACTCTCAGTTAGTCCAGAGAAAATGCTTCGTAACGATGTTGAGGCCTCAGTAACTGTTCAATTATTTGACATTTTCCTCATAAGCTCCTCCAAAGATGCCAACTGACAGTATCTTGGCCAGACAAACTTAGGCGGCACATTGCTAGAGATGAATGATGCAGTCAGTCTAGATGCAAGAAGCTTTTATTCTTGAGAGGATCCAAGGAGGCTGTTGACTAAACAGATCCATTTACTGTTGGAGAGTCTTCTCTTCCTTTCTTTGCTCATATTACAGGAGTTGCTCTACTTCATTTCTTCTGACAAACTCTAAACTTTTATGCACTGGAACCCACTTAACAGTTCTGTGTCAGGAATAACACACATAAACCCCTTCCTGGTTCACTCTGCATTTAAATTCTCCCACTGTGTGAAAACAGGAAAGTAGCTCCTACATGGTGCTTGAACTAACAGCTGTGACTTGTTAGACTGCTAGAAAGAAGAGATGAAAACTCTCCTCCTGGTAGGGGAGGCTATAAAAGAAGAAAGCAGGGGTAGAGAGGAGAAGAAGGTACATTCCTTCCATGAAAAGGAGGAAGAAAATAAAAACCCTATAAGCCAAGGAGGCTACCATGTTTTCCTTACAACTTTTTCTAGTCCAGTTTTATAAGAGAACTCTTTCTTTGAAAGATTAATGAAAAGAAAGTGCACAGGCCACACCTACATGATCCTTTAGAAGATGTTCTAGTTTTTTTTTTAGGGTTTAGTGGAAAGGCTTGAAAGACTAAGTTCTTAAGATAAGGGTCCCTTCTGGACCCCTTGGGGAAAGGTTTTCAACAGGAAAGGTTTTCAAAGGAAACAACAGCATGTTTCTCAGTGGTGTAAAGGCAACATTTATGCCCTGGATTGACAAACACCAGGAATGGATCTGCCATATTGGTCAAGGTCCAAGAAGATTAAAAAATGTCCCAAATTGGATAGCCTGCTAAAAAAGAACGTATTTAAAATAAATTTTCTGAACCTATCTTTAAGATTTTTTAAATTAACTCACAATTTTACAATTGTCTTTCTTCCATAAGAAAGAGGTTTGTTTTGAATCCCTATATCCAGTGCAGATACTTGAAAATAAGCTCTCTGATAAATCCATTGGCTTCATTGTGTTTAGCTTGTAAATTTGGTATCCCTCCTAGCAGCATTTATAAACTGGTAAAACATTTACATTCATGCAAATATTTGAAATATCATGGTAAATTATTTAAGCTTTTTAAAAGGAGATGCAATACTTTAATATCAGCTCGGCTACTTCAAGAACTCTGTAAAAGCTTGCAAAAGGATAGAAGGTAATATATTTTTTTTCCATTAGAATCTCTCATATGTCTTTTAAATTTCTCCTTACACCTTGCATTTGGGCTGCATTTTTCTTTTCTGGAGGTAAAAGTACTCATTTGTCTTGAATCACTCTGTGAACTACTTCACTTAATGCTTTCCTTTACTATTTGCCTGGTTTGGGGTTTTAACATTACAGTCCCTTTTAATGTAGGGAATGCTTTATATTTTGTCTTATATTTAATAGTAAAGAGGTACAAATGCCAGTCATAATAATTTAATAACAACATAAGATGATAAATGTTAATGTCTCAGCACAGTGTGTCTTAGAAACTGCTCACTGCAAGACAGCATGATGATGATTATGAATTTATCTGAACCATAATTTAAATGCATCCAAACTCTCAAATGGAGAAAAGCACATAATAGTACTACACAGCAGTTCAGGAAGTGAGGAAGTATATCATGCTCAGTTCAAACTTTAGAGGGAATGCAGTCAGACGGTAACTAATCACAAAGCTGCAGTTAGCACCTCAATTCTTGAAGAAGAAGCTACCAATCTTTAATAAAATCAAACAACAAAGAACTCAGATTTATTCTTCATCAATAAAGCAGTACTTTCTGAATCATAACTCCAGTATCAATATCATACATCAGTTCAACCCTGGAAACAGAACTGAGAAGGACACCACAGGCACAAGAACATGCACGTTTTCTTTTCCATCTTCCAGAAGTCACTCCCAAGGCCCATGTAATGACAGGGAATTTTTTAGGTGAAATGAACTCAAATGATCCTGAAGTGAGCCACTTTACAAACTACAGGGGAAGGCACTCTCCATCCCCACCCCACACCCCCAACAAGATCCTTGCCAACTTGACCGGTAAAAAAATTTTCTTTTTGACCTGAGATCAGTACACCACGTTTGAAATGCCATCAGTGCTGTGGCCAATCTTGTCAGAGAAAGATGGGAGGGCGAAAAACATTTCAAAAGTGAAATTACTCTACCAGAAAGGAGAAAAGAAGCAAGATTTTTTTTCTTCTCCTCCTCAGGCAATGAAAAGAAACTCTGAAGCATGTGATACATGAATTAAATGCAACAATTACTACTGAAAGTTTGTGATCCAGCATCATCTAATAAGTGGGTCTGTATTGGCCTTCAGTCCTTGCATGTATCAGCCATAGAAACCCTTGGATCCCATGTGGAAATACGCCCTTGAACAGATAGTCCGTTTGCTGTCATGGATATATGCAGTGTCTACAGGACAGAACCCACCCCAGTACTTAGCCTTTCCATTCACCTCTGCCATTGTATCTCATTATTAACCTTTCTAGCTTCATTTTCTTCCACTTACTAGTTTTACAGCAAACAAAACACACGGTGCCAAACATTTCCTGACACAGTTATACATGCAAAGCAAATCTTCCTTTAGTGCTCTTACAAGGATTACAAGACAAACAGCAAATCAAATGCACAAAGCTTCATTTCACAAGCTTTACTTTCCAACTTCAGGACCATCCCTAGCCTGCCCTTAATTTATCAAGTTTCACCTTGTAAGCCATTCAGCTTCCTTGCACCCATTATTTGGTCTGGAAGATAATTCCAGAAGTTCATTTCTCTGATGGTTTCTTTTAACTTCCTGCCTAAATGTATTATTGATTAATTCATATCCATTTGATCTTACCTTTTACCTTTAACTTTTCTTCTCCCTACTTGGTTTTTACCCCTAAATGTGTTTCTAGAAAGTAATCATATGCTCTTTGAATCTTTATCTTGGTCAGCAAAATCAAGCCATGTTCCTTTAATCCTCTCTCAAAAGACTTCTTTACCAGCTTAAATTCACCTTTTTTTCCAGTACAGATGGTCAGATTGATACCAGCAATCCAGATGAAATATTAACAGTATTTTGTCCTAATCATATCAATATTTTCCAATCCCCACAGGAAATGTGGTTTTGACATTTACAACAGTCTTCTCCATGGCTGAAAAAATACTATTAGTGTATTTATCTTAATAAACACAGAGGTCTAACTTCATCCATCCCTCCTGACCAATGAGCCTCCAGCTCGCCGCATAAGGTCCCTAAATTCATGACTTTGCAGTATTATTTTCTTTCGCATTGTGACGATTCCTATTACAGTCATCTCATTCTTCCTATCTTATAGGCAGATTCTTCTTAAGATTAGTTACACCTCCCAGCTCTCTGTTATCTGCAAATTTCATGAGCACAAACTGGGTTTTGCACTAAGGTCACTAATATGAAATAATAAACAGTTCCAAGATGCAACTTTGAATAAAATTGTACAAAGAAATTCTGTGCATTTTGGCAACGTCTCTTTCAAAACACCCCACTGTAAGTCTTCGTCCTTTTTTTTTTTCCCTGCTTATATAATGATTTCCATGAACACTGTTTCAAATGTTTTGCTTAAATCCATTTGTATCAGGCCCATGGCATTGCCCTTTTAAAAGAAATTCCTTATCTTATCAAAGAAAGATGAGGTTTGTGTGACATTATCTACTTTTGATAAAACCATCTCACATTTTATCCTATTTTCTATTTACCTCCATTTTCATGATCTTGATTACTCCTTCCTTTCAAACTTTTTCTAAGACCTTGCACAACATCAAGGTCATACCAATAATTCTGTAGCTTTTCACTCTGTTTTTAAAAACAATTTTTGTCACTTCCAATCACATGGTACCATCCCAGAATCGAAAGATTAATTGAAAATTGTTGCTGGTGGAGTTGCAATTTCATATGTCAGCTCCTTCTGGCACATAATGTAAGTTTCTTGTTTTGCCAGGGTAAGAAGTATATAGTTTCTATATTTTTCCACACTGGTGACAGTAATTTTTATTAGCCTATCATTATTCCCAGTGGGTATACTATCCTTGTCCTTTGAATGTCATTATCTTTATTCTCCATCTAATTCTCAAATCATGAAGACCACACTTCTTCCTTGTAAAACCTCTTTTCATATTTAAATACAGTAGGTCAACAAACTAACAGAAGTACATGTCTTATATTAGAGCTATGGTTAATGTGATACAAGAAATGGACTACATAGTATAAAACAGTACGAAGGAAACTCCATGAACATTGTTTGGGTCAGTCATCTTTGAAGAATATCACTGAAATAAAGCAAATGTTCACAACAAGGTGTAATTCCCACCGGTACTTCCTACTAGACGCACCAAGGTTGTTGCAATTTTTCCCTTTAGTGTGAAGAAAAAGCTCTTACATTGATTTCATCCCTTATTTCATGAAAGAAGTATGAGAAGAAAGGCATTGCAAGGAGAAATGAAGAACAGCTAAGTTTTATACAGTGAAATCTTATCAAACAAAAAAAGTATATACTGTGTAGATGCAAGTGTATAGTCTGTAAACAGAAGAACATAGAGATTCACTGGCTTGCTACATTTGCTTCTTATTGTTCTGTATTGCTTTCTTTTTACTATTACTATTCCATGAGAGAAGCCCATTTAAGTTCTTCCTGAGGTAGCATATGGCATAAAAAGTCATCCCTATGCCATTATATGCATCTGAGAACAAGGAGCAATCACTCAAATTAAGCTCTTACTCTTTATTCGGAAAGTTGCAATATTTCCTCTCTCTGCATTTTCATCCCACAGAAATGTGAAACAAAATACAGATTTATCACAGTTCTTTCAGTCATCCCCCAGACTGGAGAACCATGTACAAAATTTACAGAAATCACATATCTTTCCTTTCATTCCAGCACCTCCAGACTCCCATCGAGCTCCGCTCAGCCAACCTAGTATGCTTGCACAAATTAGTTAAACATAAGATCTATTAAGATTTGTCCCAAGGTAATATATTATAGGACATTGTAAATGAAGAATGTGGTCTAAATAATTATTTTGAAAGCAGAAACAATCTATAAAAAGGTATTTTTCTTCCACAATACTTTTATATTACGCTATAGCTTTCTCAGAGAGATCTCTCTTTAAGATACTCTTTTCCTATTTGACTGCCTTGCCTTCTTTCCCTTCATGTTGGATCTCACTGTTCCCATTAAAGGATCACAAATGTTGCACAGACAAGCATTCACAAACTGGTAAAAGGCAGTAGTAGTTTTGTTCACACACACTCATTAAAATAAGTTTATAATTGAATGATCACATAATATTTCCATGCTACTAGTCCACTGCTCTACCCAGACAGTGGTTTTTTTACCCTCTTTGGTACCTTACCCGTTTTCTACATGACTTCCAACATCTACGAACATGTAACTGGACAATTTCATAATGCACAGATAACACAGTTTGGAGTCAAGTTTGCCAGAAACCCTACATTCTGTTTTTCCCTTTCCTGAATGCATGACTTAGAACTTCAAAGTTCTTTTGAGATATTTTCATAAGTAAAATGCATTTTCTTCTATAAATTCATAGGTCAGAAAAGACTTTAAAATCCTTTAGTTAGATCTCCAGCATATCACAGTGTATTAAATTTCACTCTGTACTAAGGCTACTAATTTATTTTTCACTAATGCATACCAAAACAACTAATCCTGGTTTTATTTGAAGGCTATTCATATTTCTTTAGAGAAACTTCCGAATCTTTATCTTGGGAGATGAAGAATCTCCATCTTCACATGTAGTTTATTCCATCACAGTTAGAAAAAATTGTGTTTTGTTCTCAATACGAATCTATCTGGATACAGCTCCCATCAAAAATGGATGCTATTGTACCTATGTCCCTTAAAATGAAAAGACCTTTAGAATGTGGGATTTTCTCCACAAGACAGTATTTGTACATTGTAATCAAAAAACTTCTGAATAATTGTTCTCTCTCCCCCGCTCCTTGTTTGTTTGGATTTTTGTTGTTGTTGTTTTGTTTTTTAAATGAACTAAGCAGACTGGGCTCTTTGGTTTTCCAACTACAAAGCAATTCTCCAGAATTATTTCTGTGGTACTCTATCCACTCAAAGTGCCCACTGTTCTTTTTAAAATTCAAGTCCTAGAAACTTGCAAGATTCCAGTGACAATTCCATATCCAAAATTTAAATGACTTTTCAAGTGGTCCATTTCCTATTCAAATGAACTATTTTTGCCAAATCATTGCAGTGGGAATCCAGGTTGAATTATTTGTCCACTGTCACCCTGAAATCACTGTTTTTCAGGAAACAACACCTCTTCCTATAGACCAGCAGACAGTAGTTTTCTGCCCCTAAATGTATGATCTTGCCTTTGGCAGTGTTAAAATACAGCTTTCTCTGAATGGGCATAACTTAATCAACCAGTCCAAGTGGTCCTGTAAGACTGCGTGGCTTTATTCACTATTACTTATTTCTCCCATTTTTACGCTATCCACAAATTTTACCAAATACATTCAGTACCATTTATTTATTAAAATAATGACTTCCACTAACCTACTGATAGCATTAGTATCAATCCTTGTGCAAGGTAAACTCCATTCATAACGACTCCTTATTGACAACTACTTGTTTGTGTTCCAAGTTCTTCAAACCAAGCAACACGTGTCTTGCTGATACTGTATAGGATTCATTCTTGAATCAGAATGTGGGGTTTTTTTCATGCCTTTTCACATGCCTTATGAAAATATACTGCTTCTATGAATTGGTAAACATATAAATGTCAGTCAGATTTCTTTGACTAGACTGATTTTTTGTAAATCTACTTTGGCATTCCTTTTATTTCCATTCTTTAATATTTTTTTTTAATAAATCTGTAATAACTTTCCATTACATTGGCATGGATTAATGCCAGGCTAACAGATCTATAATTACTCAGGTCAGTCTGCTTACCTTCTAGAATGCTAGCACAACCTTATTACCCTTCCAGTTTCATGGAATAAATAATTAATCAGGGGTGAATGCAAATTCCACCAAATAGACCTATGTTGATCTCTATAATAACAGGGTTCTAATCGTTTAATTCATTGTACATGCCGCTCTCAGAGTCAGACTGCACTAAAAAACTCATCGGTGTAAATGGTAAACTGCAATATAGGTCAGAGGGTAGAGGGGAGTAAGATGCATTTTGCTGGTAGATTTCAAATATATTTTATGATAGCAAAAGAACACTGGGACTCGGGTTTAATTACATGTTCTGTTAATCAAATTATTTCTTTTCCTCCCTTTTTGCTTACCAGTCCTAGACTGTGCTGTTCCTCTCACGTCTTGACAAATATTGTACCCCTATTGGACTCGTGAGTATCCTTTCCTACTCAATTCCTTTGTATGCCAGGCGGCTTGCTTTCACTCTCCTCCATTCCCCCTCTGGAAAGAAGAGGCAGCTCTAAGATACAAGGGAGAAAGTCTGACCAGTTTCCTCTCTAGTGACAGCGCACTGCAGAAATATCTGGAAAAGTCATGGCCCATGCTAGTCTGTTCAGAGAGTTTTGGGCCCATTTCCCTTTAGACAGAAGACCCATCAGGAGGAAGGAGAAGAGAATGCTCAGCGGATTTGGCTGCCAGATTCTAACAAGCCATTCCAGAATATTTAAAAACAGAGCCTGCTGAACAGAACTCTATATATTTTGCAAAATTGACATCTTTCAAAATCTGACTATTTATCTGCTCTGATTCTTCTCCAAGATTTTACTACTCTGATGTAAACTGTGACATAACTTCTTCCCATATATGTCATGTACAAAGCTTGTAAATGTTAAATGAAGGAAGAGAAGTAGGCTTAGAGACTACTTACCACATTTTTGCTTTTTATTCTGAATTTAGACCAAAATCTGGCAATTGTATTAACAATCAGCAATGCTGGCTAAATAACATTCCTAATTATAAAGAAACCCAATAACAAATGAAGAACATATTTTCTTCCTGTGTGGTTCTAGCTGTGAATTAGATGTGCCATTTTTTCACCCTGACCACTGAGAGTAGACTTGCATGTCCAGAAACTTTCTATGCCTCAAAACCACAATGTAATAGCTTTTTAAAATGCAGGATCTCTGTAAAACAAAACCAGTAAAGTCTGTTGTGTTTCGACAACAGCTCACTTTGGGCTCAACAAGAAATTTAATGTCTGTATTATTTCTGAGGAAAGTATAGAGACCTTTTAGATCTGATTTCCTTTGACAGTAAGGTGATATAATACTGCTTGGATGGTGTAAAACAGACTTACAGGTGTGGTTAGGTCACTTTATGCAGTGCAAGACATCATCTTACTGTAAATGAAAATCAGGTAAACAATTTTCCACACAGTACCTCCCAATGCTGTTTGCAAAGTGCAGCATCAATTCTCTTCTTTTAATCAAGCAAACATGAGACTGATGTTTGCAGGAGAGTATCTGAACTCCCCAAATGTGCCATATGATGGTGTCAGGTGCTGCACTATTTCACAATTACATTTTCAGTGTATATTGAACACCTACCATGCAAATATTTTAAGTCATTTTTAATGTAAATGGATTTATTTTTTTTATTTCCATCATTACAACAAGTGAAAAGATCCCTTTTATGCTTTTGTTTTGAACTCGTAGGCAACATCCATACCAACCTGGACACAATATTCTTTGCTTTTCTTTTCAGACACAAAATCAATAGCATTAAGTAGAACTCATTTTTCTCTATGGATACTTGTATCCATTATTGGATCATTTCTCATGTGCAACGAACCATCTGCTTTAACGTCAAAGTTGATTCTATTAGTTGTTCTTTAATTTTTTTTTCCCTGTCTCTTCACTTGCAGTATCTAATACGAAACCACAAATTTAAATCCGTCTGAGTGAGAGTATTCAGGACAAAGTGCTTCAATCACTTTTAAATTGCTCATTTTGTGCTACACTGAAGGTGATGTTTTTAGAAGAAAAGAAGGTTGCAACTTTCTATCAAGTTCAAGCCTTTGCCTTCATTTCTTTCTTTTCTTCTTCTTCTTTTTTTTTTTTTCTTTTTTTTTAAGGTGCAGTCGCCAATTGATCTGTCATATTGTGGTTTTCAAAGATGAACTGAGAATGCTCTGAAAGGAGGCTGCTGTTGAAGAGCTGCTGGAAGACCTAGAGTAGGGAATTACATTTTCATTGTGGCTAACTTTCAATGACACTGAAGATGTCTCACTTGGAAGATCATCAAACCCATGTTTTCTCTTCCACTTCAACAGACAAAGCTTCATTCATTTGATGTGGAGATTCTGAAGAAACTAATTTTCTTTTTGAAATAAGTGTGAATTCTTTTCATCTTGTGATTTAACAACTCTTGACAATGCTTACATTTCACTTCAGAAAAATTAGCTGTTTTCATAACTTCAGTCTTTCCAATAATTTTCTTCCACTAAGTTTTTCAGTATTCTATTTCTCAACCCACATTGATATACATGGAGTTTAGTAATAATTACTTCTAAATTACCTATTTGTTTTATTAATAAAAAAGCTTTCCCATTTACTAAAATTAACATAAAAATAACCATTTCTTCAATTTAACACTGTAAAGAATGAAAATAAGATGTGCTAATCATGTTCTCCAATGATTTATCTTCCATTAATTTCTAGCAGATCAAATCCATTCTTGATTAGATGATATTCTTACCTATTTTTTTGTTCACAATATCTAACATTTAGCTCCATCTCTGTTCTCCTGTGACTAAGAATATCATGCATTCCCTGTAAGGCTTCTAGTTCTGTACCTATGCTAATGCTTAGTATTAGTACAAAGAAGTATTTTATAGTTTAATAGTATGTATTTCATGTACAAAATGGGAGACAGGAATAAAAGTGAAATGAGACCTAACATTTGGAAAAGTATATTATTTGCGAGTTTCTTTTCTAGGAAAGAAGCCTGACTTTTTCAAGTTGCTGGAGGTCTGGAATTAGTTTTCTATTAAAGAGTTCAACATACATTGTGTTGTGATTTACCATGTTACTGAGCTATAAGAATAATGTTCTAAGTCCTCATTTTCTAAGTAGAGTGGCGCTGAGGCCTTGTGATCTCCTTTGGTGAGAAGATGCTTTACACAGAAGCTTCAATTTCTACCTGACCCACAGATATGACTTGCAGGAGTTTGTTAGGTGAAGCCAAAATTTCTTACAAAGTCAGTTTGAAGCTTCAATGCAGTATTTTAAAAAGCTTGTGAAGGAAAAACACAAGAAAAGGGAAAATGAAGACCGATTACAGCTGATAGTGACTTTTACAGTGAAAACACAGAAGTTATTTTTGGTTCAAATATCTACTGCATGTAAATCTAATGCGCCAACTCTACATGGTACTTCAGAGATGCAGAGAAAACCCTGCATTTATTATACAAATCAGAATACCTGTTTCTTTTTTATAAAGCTTTATTGAAGTGAATATTGGTGAAAAGTGCCTGGTTGCCATCATTGTTGTCTTAAGTGTTTGACGCACACGCAAGACTGGGGCAGATGAGGTTGGAGAAGGGCAAATTTCTGACATAAGATGCCACTGGAAAGGACCTTGTAAGCCCATCTCCGTTTACTGTCCTAGTGCAAGACAGAAATATCAGTAACATTTCTGAGCACAGGTAGTCTGAGCATAGTAATAGGGATTTGACATCATCTCATCACAACATAGGCCAGTGCTTCCTCATTTCTACTTATTCCTCACAACATGTAATCTGAATTTCTCTAGCTGCATTTTAAACCTCTTCTTTCTCTTCCTGTCCATGCTGAATGTGGAGAAAAATTGTTCCCTTTCTTTCTGAGGTAGCCCAGAAGACATATCTGAAGCCATGTTTTGACTCAGACATTTTTTCCTATAGACTAAATATCACCAGTTCTTCAAACTTTCTTCATAAATCATGACCATTCTTGTTGTTCTCCTTTGGATTCGCTATGGGTAACCCACCTCCTTTGTGAAGTGTAACTCTAAAAGCAAACTATAATAATCTAGGTGAGACCTCACTGATGCCAAGTACCATTATTTCCTACATCTTACAGGCTACACATCTATTTTTTCATCCAAGGGAGACCTACTCTAGCCCCCAAATCCTTTTCTAGACAGTTATTTCCTATTCCAAGCTGTTAAAGCTGCTTAATCCCACCTAAATATGAAACTTCTCATTTTTCCATGTTGAACTGCATCCAGTTTTCCAGATTGCTTCTCCTACTGGCCAAGACAATTTGCAATTTGAGTTCTGTTCTCCAACTTGCTGTGGCCAGTCTACTGCCATATGTAAATAAACATACTTTGTATTCCATTCCCAAACCGCTACTGAAAATACCAAATAGTACAAGACACAGGAGAGGTGCTTGATCAATTCAGTTGATACATCCTTCCAATTTGACAGTGCTGATTACTTTTGCTATTTTGCTACTATTAATATTGCTAACTGTTGTCTGAGTATGCTTTCTGAATAATTCTGTGCTAATCTTACTATCATGGTGTTCATACCAAGTTTTCTGGCTTTGCTTATAGAAATGTGGTATATATGTATAATATGTAAAGGTGGTCCGAAACTCTGCTGAAGTCAAGATACACGACATCTATTATCTCTCTTCTGTTCACAGCTCTATTAGCCCAAAGCAGAAGAAAACCAGATTGGTTTGATGTGAGCTGCTCTCAACAGATCCATTCTGTCAGACATTTCTTTGCCACTTCCAGATGTTTCCATATACTTGTTTGATTATTTGTTAATTATTTGTTATTTTGTTTTTTTAAGAATTTAAATCGACTGATGTAAAATTCCGTGGCTTCTTTCTTTTTACCCTTTCAGCACAACATTTGTGCTTTTTCAATGTCTTAGAACCTTAGCAAGCATCTCCAGGTTATCAGAGCTGCCTGCTAACAGCTTTAAATAGTTTTGGCCAGCACTCTGATTAAGCTAAAGTACATTTTATTAGGCTGGAAAATGGTGTTCCTCTGTTTTTCATAATAATTTTATTAGCCACATGATTACAGCAGACTTCTTTAGTGAATACTGAAACAAGAAAGGCATGAAATGCTTTGGCCTAAGACATGTTATGAGTTTTCTCTCTCAGTTGAGCATTGAATAGTTTCTCAGTTTTTCTCTTATTTCTTCCAGAATTCAAGTAGAAACTCAATAGTCACAAAATGTAATGCTTTTTATAAAAACATATTTTTTAAACTGGCCACTTATAAAAGATATCTCATTCCTCATAATTCTAACATCTTCTGTGCCTTGTTCTTTTCGATTTCTGTCCCCACATACTTACGCATTCCTTCATACTAATCCTAGTAATCTCACATAATTTTCATTTCCTGTATGACTCTTTCACATTTTTGAGGTCAATGTATATGATTTAACCAGATGATTTCTTGCTATATGCTTGCTATTCTTTCCTTGCATTGGGATCATTAAATTCTGAATGGCATGTTTTTCATCACGAAGTGCTTAATTCCTGTATTCCTTTAAATGTCTCTTCCATGACATGTGATCTTCTAGTATCCTGAGTTTGTTGAAGTCTGCTTTCTTGAAGTCCTATTTTTCTATTTTGCTGTTCTTCCTCCTTTCCTTCAAAAGGATCATGATATTTTCTGTTCATGTCCACACAGGTTCTCTTCCACTGTCTTGTTCTCACCCACATCCTATTCAGCACAAGGCTGCTGTAGATTGTATACTAACTGGTCTAGTTGCTCTTTCTACTTTCTGTACCAAGGTTATCACAATAAAATATAAATTTTGCTCTCTCTCTCTGTACGGTGTTATATTCCTTTCCAGCTGAAGCCTACATAAACTTTTTTTGACTGTTTTTATGAAGTTCTATGCCCTATTAGAGGATTTGGCTAATTTTCTAATTTCTCAAAGAAAACAAAACCACCCCAAAAGAGCACCACCCCCACAGAAGAGCCAAAGCTGAACTCAAGCCTTATGCAACAGATATTTCCAACAGATATCTCCCTGATCTCATAACAGGTATATGTATCCTCTTTCTGGACAAGCCACCGTGTGTGCTTTTACATTTTAGTCACCTGAGCCATGCCATTCTAACAAGTCACTACTATGCAAGCTGAGTTGGAGTTTTATATTACAAATTCCATCTTTTCTGTTCCTATTTCCTATTCCTGATTTTAACATTTTAAGAGACATTTCTAGATTTGAAGGGACAGCAGATCATTTGGGCTTCAGACCACCTGCTTAGCCTGCTTAGTCATTAAGGGAGAAAATTAAGACCCATTCTCATGGAACTGTTTATGCTCATATTTTTCACTGAAAAAGCAGAAAACTTTTCCTGATGTGCATTTACAACTATGGTTTTTTTTCTGGTGACCCTCAGTTTGAGATGTGGGTTTTGCTGCTCTATACTATGAGAGGAAGGAATGGCACCTATAGTCCAGATGAAATAGCATTTGTAATATATAGAAGATAAACAAAAGGAATATTTGGACTTAAAATTGGAAAATAAGTTAGAAGCTACTTTCTCACTCTGCTACGTATGGAGGTATTGTTTTTACTAAGAACAACATGTACTTTTCATGTGCTTTAAATAAAGTATAAGTATAATCCTAGTGAAGACAACAGACTTATAGTATGAGTCCACATTAACTGCTTGAAATAAATAAGATTAAACCCTTTCTTTCTGGTGATGACGCTGTCCTGGTGTATGAACTTTGTCAGCTCATTTATCTGCCCTTTAATTTTTGGTTCCTCAGCTGTAAAATGACTATGACAATAGTTATGAAATTCATAAGTGGGGTGTTTGTCTTAAAGAATATTTATAAACCCATGAAGATCCTCAGATGAGAAGAGCTACAGAAAGCAAAGGATTATTATTAATAATACCCACTTGGAATGATGCTCATATCTTAGTGATAACTTTATCCCTAAAAATCACTAGAAGAAGATTTAAAAGCTTAAAGAAAATGCTGAAATGAGGTAAATTTTCTCTCATCTCTGTAAAGCATCTTGCTGCACCAAGAGCTCCAGCACACATCTGTCATCTGGAGGCCAAGCAGGCCTTCCATGATTCCAGGAAATCAATTCCAAAGACTAGATTGTCAGTTGCTTGTACACTGGAGGCTGTCCAGGCAGCAGATTAAATTGTATGAGAAAATTGTAGCAGGCTCTAGACTGCACGTAATGGAGACCCTCAATGACCTTTCTGAGGACTTGGGAAACATGCATTGAAATTACCAACAGGCCCTTTTGTAGCACCAAAATTGCATACTGAACTTCTCTTACTCATCACACAGGGTTATTCACAACAGAGCTATTTCTGAAGAGGAAAAACAAACCAGAAAATGTAATCACCATCCTTTCTTCTTGTAGAAAACGTACATGGATACCACAGTTGCATTATATGTGACAAAAAAAAAAAAAAAAGGAAAAGTTGGTACTTGTGAAAGCCGCAGTCTTTAGCAGCATTTCATGGGCCTTCTGTTCCTGAAGCTTTCACCCCTGAGAGATTTCAGCAGAATACCCAAAACACTGGCAAAAATGATTGCTGATGCAGAAGATTGATTTAGACAAGTAACAGTTTCAGTTTTGTTATTTTATTCAGACTCCGTTGACTACTCCCTGGTTTTTTGGTTTCATTGTTTCCAGAGTACCCTTGACATGGGCAGAGTTCAAACTGCTACTGTGACCCTTCCAGTGCTGCTGAGGGTGCTTCCAGTGCTTGGGGGTTCCGGCTGTAGCATGTAACTCTCCCTGCCACGAACAGGAATGCTACATGTACACAAAGATCCCAGTACCTTTTGAAAATAAAGCTTTGCTATATCAGCAAAGGATGAGCTACCTGAAATTCTGCTTATTGCTTCTCATCAACCTATGGTTTCAAAACCTGTGGAGTCACACCCCTGATTTTTACTTTCCCATTTATCAGTGGCAAGGTAGGCTGGTCATTTTATCTCACTCCTTAACAGTATTCCTATTCTTGAGGAAAGCTGCATGTCTTAACATATATTTGTAATAATTTTTGAAAATGCAAATCTATTAGAAGAGATTTACAGGGCATTTTAAGCAGATAGAATGAGTATATTTGTTTGGAGGGGGAATGTGGTTTTTTCACTATCCCCTTTACATTTCCTGTGACAGATAAACCTTTTTCCTTTGTTAAAAGATTGTATGGAATCACACCAAAAGATGTCCATAACTCAGGGTTTTGTAGTTATCTCCAAATAAGCTTTTAAGGCATCTGACTATGTATGTTCTTGGTGTGACAAAAAGGCTCTACAACCTCTTAGGGTACATGATCAGAGAGAGAAACGGTGAACAGGAATTTCCCTTACCATTCTCATGGATTTTTGACTCTGACGCAGCCTTCCTACACGACTATGACCAAGTTTTAAAATCTATTTCCTAATTCCCCATGTGTTATTCTGGGATAATAGTTTCCCATTTCGGAAGCATCAGTGTATGAATTTATTGCTAAGTATCTTTTACACAAAGACTTATCAGTAATATACCCTCTCAAAGAAAATTATCGTTCTGCTAAAGGAGCAATTGCTCTGTTGATTATAAACTAATGTTCATATTTCTAACTTTGCTGTACCAGAGATCTAGGTCTGATTCTACTATAAGTTGTACCTTATGCATTCATTTACACACCAATATTTTTCTGTCACATATTTGATATTTTTACATACGTTTCAATCAGCTATAGATAACTACTTTTGGTGTAGAATTAGATCTGCTATATTCTGGGGAGGATAGTCGGGGAGAAAGGTATGGAGCAGAAATCCTTGCACACGCTGTATCTATGGGCTGAATGAATGAAGAATGGAATGAAAGGCATAAGAGGAGACTTTCAAAGACTCTTTTAGCCACAGGCCTTTTCATGTTAAATATCTGGTGCTGTAAAAAGCAAAGCAGGAATTTCTGGGATCAATTTCACTGCTTTGACTCATCCTGTTCCTTTTGCCCATTTGCTCTTGTAAGAAAGGTCCAGAGTGTGCAACAGGAAACCAAGCAAAAACAATACAAGAAAAACGCATTTTAATTTTAGCCAAGCAGCTGCCTCTGGGTTCTTTAAATACACTCCCCTCTAAGTGCTTCCATACACCAAGCTATCCAAGCACTCTAGACAGGCTCAGTCTCAACTGCAAAATCATTCCACAACTAATCTCTGTCTGGCATTGTTACAGCAATCAAACGAAGTTGGTCAAATGCCCAGTTGGGGCAAGCTGGGTCCTTATCCAAGCGCCCTCTGTTATGTGGCTTGAAGTGATGAGATACAGTCTCCAAGTTTTTCAGCAGGAACAAGTTTTTGTATAGGGATTAAAACCATCCTTTTTTTCCTTATCATATCCCTCTGCACATTAATACACAGCATATGAAACCAAAAATATCTTTTGAAGTTGTGCCTCTGAGTAACATTGTGCCCTAGTATAATGTGCCGGGTGACTTGCGCTCCTTGTGCCAGGCTGCATGTAGCCTTGCTGTTGGGAAAGGTATCTGGGGAGTTTAAGGACTACCAGCAGAAAAATGGGAAATCTAAAAGCTCAGTCACATACTCAGTTCTTCTTCTTGGGTTGTTTTTCCCTTTGGCTTTTGAAGGTGAAACATAAACCACCTCTGAATTCCAGAGGTTTTTTACTGCCATCATGTGGAGAATTTCCTTAAAAAGATGAAAAACTGTCTTTCCTGACTGAGTATGATTTTTTCTGCCATTGGCAAAATTGAAAAAACATAATTCAGTCTTACATCTACACAGGGCTAGTCCTAGAGCCACAAATGCCATAAACATCTGCTAAATATTCTACCATCCTTAGTATACTTCGCTTTTGTCCTACTGAAGCAGTGTGTTTGTTGGCACAGCAGAGCTGGTCAAGAGTGTGACAGCCTGGGTATGCTTGTCATTTCTGATATTCCAGTACAGGGTTCTTTCTCTGGTCAGCAGGAACATATGAACATTTAATATCAATGCTATTTCTTTCCATGCAGCAGTGACACAAAGGAAAACAATATTACAGCAGGGTATCACAAATCCAATTAAATAAACTATCTTAGGATCAGAAATTTCCATTTTTCAGGCATTAGTGTTCCTAATATGAAATTCGCCATTTTATCTGACCACCATAATAATTGCACTTGATGAATTTGATTAAAAAATTAAAACTGTTCCAGAAGGCTGGAAATTTAAAGGACTATATTAACTTTAATACAAGGAGAGTACTTTGCCTGACAGGAAATTCCAAGATTTCAAAATGACCAAAGCAGGTGACTATATTTCAATTTTAAAAAAGCAGAATGGAACTTCACCAAATTTGATTTCTATTTTAATTCTTTTTAGTTTTTTATGGTACTGACTAACATTGTATTTACTACCGTAAAAATCAAAATAAAATAGTTAACTTTTTAGTGAACTTTTCAGCAGTATTCACACATTTTCCTTAAAGGTTTTACTTTTGTTAAATCAATACAATCTGGAAGACAATTATTGTCAGAACATTTTCAAGCAGCTCTGTTTATTTTTCCAAAGAGAAGCAAAAAGTCATCCGATTTTCAAGAGCAGTAAGGACTCAATAGCTCCTCCTGAACTCAGCACAACAGAAATCAGCCTTTCATGTGGATTAGGAATCCAACTGGTATCTTCTGTCCATTCTGCTCTCTCACTTGAAATCATAACTGTTTTTTAGTTCCTCCCTGACCAAAGGCTTCCAAACAAAGTAATCATGGACTTCAACAAGGTCCATAAATGATTCCAGAACAACAGCATGTTATAATTTACACTGATTCCGTCTTGTACCACAAGACCTCTTCAGAAGAGCTGCTACACTTGATAAGTTTAGAAACTTGGTCTGCAGGTATATGAAGTACGGTAAGTTTAGAAACTTGGTCTGCAGGTATATGAAGTACTATCATCAAGGCACTGCCACCTTCTAGTCTATAAAAATCCATCCAGTACCTGTAGCCTTGGATACAAACTGTTCAGTGTTTCACTGTGATAGTCTCTGCAGCATAGATTTCTAAGTGAAAGGTAAAATGGATCCCATTAATGTCCCCTAGCACAGGGGAACATACTTTGCCCTGCAAACCAAGAGCCAGTTTAAATGCCTCTAATAATTCTGAATGTTTCACAATCACGTAAAGCAAAGCCTCAACCACTACTAAGAGAACCCACACGCAACAGATGAATTGAGCCATCTAACATAACAAGCCTACAGGGAAAGTAACTGTGTCACAGGGGCATCTGAACTTCATGGAAAGCCTACATCCAGTCCATACCCTCGGCTCATCTAGCTGCACTATGAGTCACAGCACATGACTATATCAGTATTACCATATAATAAGATGTTTCTAATGACTGGTCTGTAGAAAATTTAATCCTCTATGTGCAACTAATATGGCCAGCCTTTAATTGTGTGTAGCAGAGGTCTGTACTGAAGGTTCAAGGTTCAAATTATCTTCTGCATGAAGTAGATTGTTATCTTTGCACTTTAAGTATTAAATACTTGGAAAAATGACAGGAAATAGCAGGATAAAATCCTTACAAAAATTATATTCTCAAATATGGTCATGTCAAATATAGTTCCCATCAATTAGGAAAATACAGATTAGAGATCACTAGTGCTGCCTTGATTCTGCTACGTTATACATTTCTGTTACCAGGCTATCTTCAGTTGCCTACCGACATCGTAGGTTTTTTGCACCAAACAATGTGTCCTTCAGTTGACTACGTATATGGTATTGGGAATAAATCACACAGAGAATCAAATCACTGTTTGTAGTATCCCTATCTCATATTTGTTGACCTTGGTATACAGATAAAACTTTTTTAAAGGAAACTTTGGGACTACTTATTGTAATTTCATGTAAATTAGAGAAGGTCCTTTTCATTCAGAAGAAAAGTCCACAGGCAGTCCTTGATGGGACCAAGTTTGACCTTCCCTACATCCTGTTAATTCAAAGAGACACACGACCCCCAGTGGTTATTAGACATAACACAGGAATGCAGAAGCCATAGTAACGTGAAGATACTTGCCACCACTCTCAGATTCATAAAATAAAGATGCAATGAGGAAAATGAAGACACTGGACAAGTCACAATCCATAACAAAGAGTCATTTGAGATGGCCTTAACAGACTTCACACTTACAACACAAAAGAAACCTCCCAAAGCAACCACCAACATCTGAAATACAAACCCAAATAATTTTAGATCTCCAGTAAAACATGACATCTATCCTACTTTGGAGCAAACAGTAGCTCTTTCATAGCAACAGTGTAAATACTGTAGCTTCCTCCATCAGAAAATAACAATATAATGAGATTTCCCTGATGGCATTGCACTGCCTAAGTAAAGCCATCCTTTTAGGCCCTACTGGTGTGTTCCCACACATCAGAGGCTATATTGAAGACAGAGAGAGATGACTGTGCTGGGGAAGTGAGGGAGTACCAAAGGGCAAGCTGCCCTCCAAAGGACTCTGGGCTGCTGAAACGGTATGATGCTGCACAGATTAAAAGCAGTCGTCACTGGGGCTGCTCTTTCACATCATTTCCCCAAATCCTCAGTTGGTTCAAGAGTCTAGAAGCTGCAAAGAGGGTATTAAATCCACCTTTGTTCTCCTCCAACACGACACAGTACAGAAGACTGTTTTTAACATCAAAGGTACTTTATCCTTGATATGCCATCTCTGCTAATCATTTGTAACTGTTAAATTATTATCATTCTACTTTCCCTTAATTTGGAGACATTTATGGTAAAGTTTCAGATAGATATGAAAACCTGAAAGATGTGTACTTTGAAAAGGAAACATAGCTAGATGAAGTTGAAAAAGTAGAAAAAATAAGCTATTACTAAAATCCTTTCATTAGAGTAAAATCTTGTTAACTCCATTGCTGGCTGAAATTCTAAGGCTTGTGATAGACTTCAGGTCAGAGCAGGTGATCACACAGTATCTCTTTCATGCTTTGATATTTATTAAATAAGTTATTAATTATTAACGCAATCCGCACGTGGAATGTCTTTTCAGAAAGACTTGGCTTTGCTTTAATGCCGACAACACAGCTAATGCAAATATAAAAGGAAACACTGAGATTTAGTGCCCCTCTGCTGAAAGGTGAAGCAAATACTTTATCCACATGAATTCATTCTTTGCTTGAGACCAATGAAAACTTAGAGGCACCATTTGAACAATATTCTTCTTCTATTAATGTATTAAAATTACAGAAATGGATAACAGAAGGAACAAAGATATTTTTATCAAAGTATCATAAAAGTTGACTTCAGTTCAATAAAGTGAGATGAATAAAGCTATTTCTTTTAGACTAACTTAACCAGACTAAGATCTTCCCTGGGGCTCAGTACTGGGGCCTGTTGTCTTCAGTATCTTTATCAGTGGTCTGGGTGAGGGGATCAAGGGCACCCTCAGTAACTTTGCAGATGACACTGAGTTAGGCGGGTGTGTTGATCTGCTTGAAGGTACGAACACTCTACAGAGGGATCTGGACAGGCTGGATTGATGGGCCAAGGCCAGTGGTCTGAGGTTCAACAAGGCCAAGTGCTGGGTTCTACATTTGTGTCACAACAACCCCAAGCAGAGCTACAGGCTTGGGGACAAGTGGCTGGAAAGCTGCCTGGTGGAAAAGGACCTGGGGGTGCTAGTTGACAGCTGGCTGAACATGAGCCAGCGGTGTGCCCAGGGGACCAAGAAGGCCAGTGGCATCCTGGCCTGTATCAGAAACAGTGTGGTTAGCAGGACTAGGGAAGTGATCATTCCCCTGTACTCCGCACTGGTGAGACCACACCTTGAATACTGTGTTCAGTTTTGGGTCCCTCACTAGAAGAAGGACATTGAGGTGCTGGAGTGTGTCCAGAGAAGGGCAACAAAGCTGGTGAAGGTTCTAGAGAACAAGTCTTACAAGAAGCAGCTGGGGCAATTGGGGTTGTTTAGATGGGAGAAAAGGAGGCTGAGGGGAGATCTTACTACTCTCCACCACTACCTGAAAGAAGGTTGTAGTGAGGTGAGGGTTGGTCTCTTCTCCAAAGTGACAAGAGGTAACAGCCTCAAGTTACACCGCGGGAGGTTTAGGTTGAGTATTAGGAAAAATTTCTTCACAGAAAGGATTGTAAAGCACTAGAACAGGCTGCCCAGGGAAGTGGTGGAGTCACCATCCCTGGAGGTGTTTAAAGAATGTAGATGTGGTGCTTGGGGACAAGGTTTAAGGGTGGGACTTGATGATCTTAAAGGTCTCTTCCAACCAGAAAGATTCTATGATCCTGTTCTATGATTCTATGATTAATGCAATACAGTACCTCCTAAATTGTATTTTTCTGTGATAGCAAAATAAATCGGTGAGTATATGAAGAAAAAAGATTGAGTACATTGTGCTTCCAGACAAACACCTAACCTCTCCAGTTCAGGCAATGTACTATGAAATCATGTGCTTCTTCCGACCTGGTTATGCTTTACTTCCCAAGTTTGTCAAACATTTCTTTCTACTGCTGTGTTAGGACAAAAGATTCTTTGTCCCTTAAGCATTTATGAAGTGCATGCATCAACACCTTTATTAATTGTTCAGTAACCACACAAGACCTATTATTTAACAGCCTCATTGGATAAATAACTCACTTTTGTCCTTCTTAAGCCATAAAAGCCATACTGCATCTTTTCCTGGAAGAACAGATTCAATACTTTTTTAAACTAAAAGCGTTGAAACCCCTAAGCTGAGTAAACATGTAGTCATACTTCACCCATACTCTTTTCACTGTTCTCCTGTTCCATGATCAGAATAAACAGGGAATTGAACAAAAAGCTTACATGTATTTGCCAAAAGCTCACCTTCATGATAAACAAACAAACCACAGTACAACATACGAAAAAAAGGAAAACATCCTGTTGCCAATGACAGTAATCGCCAAAAGCACACAGTAAACAAGACCTTGCATCAATGCAGTATCAAATGAAAGGAAAAGGGAGAGAATAGACAATGACAGAAATATTATCAAAATCAGAGAAAAGGAATATTTTGGAGCAGGGAGAATTGAGGTGATAATGCTCAATATATACCCAAGGTTTAATTCAACAAAATTCTGTGAGAATTCAGGTCATAAAATTTAAGACAGAGGTTTGCCTTTACTATCCAAAAAAATTTCTCTATTAAACAGTAGGGTATTTCAGTTCTCCTACCTGCCACTCACTCGGAAGAAGGTCTGGTATCACACATTCCAAAACTGTTCTGAATCACCTGAACTGAACGGCAGGTTGTCTGTCCCAAATACAGATCGTTTGCTCTCTGATGAGCAATTTTCAGTGAATGCCTACACATACTCCATGTCCTGAGAAATCCAGTCTCTGTGAAGATCAGTAAGGGTTGTTTCTGGGGATAAGGCAACCAGGACCATGCCTTAGCAAATATGATGCAACAGCATTCTTAAAATGCTTTTCCTCAGAACCCAAACCTCCTGAATAGTAAGGGATCCAAATCCATGGTCTACAGATCACACATCTCACAGTACTGTTTAGATGTAACTCGGAGACAATATACTCAAAAATATCTCCTAGGAGTATGTGTTGCTAGCATTCTCTCACAGCACTTTGGATTGGTAGGACTGGTATCTGTTCTGTGTCACATTTTCAAAATGAAATGATAGCGTCATTTCACGTAATCCAACATTTCTGCTTTGCATTTGACAAGTTATGAGAATACGCTGAGATTAAAAGTCCTTCTCTTTTTAACTCAGGAATTTATTAGATCATGTTGATCTTTTAAATAAGCATGTGTCAGGTTCTTTAACAAGACCATTACAGCAATGAAAGTATTTCTATCATCCTTTTCTATCCAGGGAATTCACTGTGTCTTTGCTCAGTCCTTCCACACAGCCTTTTTAGTTTTCTCTAATGAAATGGTTTTCATGTCCAAATGCAAGATATTCTGACAGACTTCTGGGTGCTGGTAGTGTTTATGCAGTTCTCAGAACAAGGATAGCTATTCTAGTTTAGTCATTGAACCAGAAGATTCAATTCCTTCTTATTTGCTCTTGGTTTATATGCAGTTCATGGAAAGCAAATTCATGTATTTCTTTCACTATCTCCTATTTACCAATCACACAGAAGAGGAAGGGTATCCTTTACTCATGATAATTCCTCCTTTTGCCTTGTTTTCCCTCTTTGACACAAGCTTAAAGTTTCTGGACAGCTTTGGTGCTGCTTTTCTCCTTTTCTAAGTGGCTGTCAGTGTTTATGTTTTTGCTGTCATCTCTCATTCTTGGAGTGAGAGGGGCTCCACAAAAATCTAACCTCCTGTGTAGAAATGGGTTGTACACTTTTGCAGTGTTTGGAAGTGCAGCTGTATCCCAGACTGCTGCCTCTGATCATGCTGTCTGACTCCCTCAGAAGCACAGGCCTGGCAACAGGGAGCTTCAAGCCCTTGCACGCTTGCCCGGCCAGGTGGCACAAGGCCAACTGGAGGTACCCACACCATTTCTCAGCGAGGACGCTCCTTTCTGCCACGTCCCTGACAGCCGTGGTGGGATGGGTCTCCATAACTTTTAGACCCCCAACACGGCGGTGAGCCCTTCTCCCCGACAGACCCTGTGCGCACCTTGAGCTGCCCGCCCCCACCTCACTCCAACGCCCACTGCGCCCGCGGGCCTGCGGGAAGGGCTCCAGCCCCGACCCCGCCGGCCCCAGAGGCCCCGTCTTCCCGCCGCTGCTCTCTGAGGGCACCGCGACGCCACCTCCGGTCTCTGCCCCGCGCGGCGCCAGAACAGGCAGCAACGGCCACGCGCGTGGGGCAGCACGCGCGCGGGGCCGCACCCGCCCAGGCTCCCGCCGGCCTGGCGCTGCGCGAGCAGCGCTGCTGTGCGCGAGTGAGCGAGTGCGCGTGTGAGTGCGCGTGCGGGCGGAGGGCAGCCGGGCGGGCCGCTTTCCTCTTCCGGGGTGGGCTTGTCTAGGCGGCCGGGGAGTCTCGTGCTCCATGGTATGGGGTGCCGCGCCTGCGCGGCCCAGGAGCGGGTAGCGCTGAGGCAGCCCGCGCCCAGGTGAGGGGGTGGCCCGGCCCGGCCCGGCCCGGCTCGGGGGGAGGCGGTGGTGAGGGACGCTGTGGGGCTTTGGGCTTCCCGGCTGTTCCCGGGGCATGCTTCGCCTCGCTGTGTGGCGTGGCGGCTCGGGCCCGAAGGCCGGGTGGCTCGGCCCGCCTGCGCGGGGGCCTCTCCTCACGCCCGGCCCGCTGCGAGGGCACCCCACAGGGGCGGGTAGAGCTCCGGGACTCCCCGCCGACCGGGCCTGGCGTGTGGGCGAGGTGCCGGGAAGGCGGTCGGGGTGGGGTCATCTCTCGCCGTTGCGGCGGGAGGGAGAGAGGGAGGGCTCTGGGTGGCGGGGATGGCGCCCGGTGCTTCTCGCCGGTGCGCGGCGGAGCACCTGCCGGGCGGGCGGGAGGGATCCCACGGCCCTGTCTCGAGAGAATGGCGCTCCTGTGTTCTTTTCTGTTCTGGTTTTGTTGATGTTCTTGTTGTGGTTTGTCCGTAAGGGAAGAGAGGAAGATGTGTTAGCCCTTCCCAAAGCTTCCCTTGATGGAAGGCTAGCCGGTAGCATGTTCCTATTTTAGCCTTCATTCTGTTTCTAGTTGTGGGGTTTTTTGTTTTGTTTTGGTTTGGTTTTTTTGTTTTGGTTTTTTGAGATTACCATCAATGTGTATCACTTTCTTAAAAATTGTATTTGTTTAGGAAAGGTCTAAGTAATGGAAGTGTGATTTGAGACTTAAACCTCATTTTAAACCTCATCTTCCGTTTAGGGGTAGTATCCAGGTTGCTCTTACGTAGTTACATTTGCTCCGTAACATGTTAGCGGGTCAGCAGGTGTGACTGGAAGTGGAAAGTAAAAATTATGCAAATAGCTACAGAGTAAATTCCCTTCTGCTGACCATTATTGTGTCTTTCTTGTAGCTATATAGACAGTCACCCTAGAAGCTCAGCACTTATTTAATGTGCAGAATTCATTACTGGAGGTGCCAAGGCTCAAGATCTTGGAGAAGAATTCTAAAAACCAGTTGTCAGAACCTTAAGAAGAAACTTGCCTCTCAGGGTAGATTATTCCATAATGTCTGCTGTAATGTCATTTGAAGTAGCTTGCCGTGGATACTGCCGTTGATGGACTACTGCCCTGACTGATGAGGACCCCTGAGTATTTGTAATTTAAATACACAGCTCTAACATGATACGCAACTTCAAAGTGTTGGTTTATAGGAAAATAGTTCCTACAGATAACATTAGACATAATTTCTGTGCTTCATCCTGTCTTTCTTCTGTTAGGGAAACTCTGAGCCACCGTCTTTAAGAGAAGCAGAAATTTTGCACTGTCTTACTAGAGTCTGCTTACCCCCAGGAAGCAGCTGAAGGTTGAGAAAAGTATGTAGTGTGGGAGGCCATAATTTAACTGTATGTTTTTCAGATTTTCATAGCTTTTAGTTTCAGCCTTCTAGTGTTCTTGTTCTGGGTATGGGAAGAAGATGGTGTTTCTAAGGCCATGTCTTCCCTAGGAGCGTGTTGCAGATATAGTATGCGTTGCACTTCTAGCTGTATGTATTTCTTTAGCCTCAGCATGTTCTTTGATTGCTTACTTTTCATTCTTTTCTCTGATGACTTGCTTTGCTCTTGAGAGTGAAACAGACTGTTAGCAAAACCACAGCTTTTGTACCCATATGGGCTTCACCCAGCACTGCTGGCTTGTTTTGGGATGAAGTCCCTGGGCTTACAGTTTTATGATATAAATATGTGAGATAAATATGGACTGAGTAACTTAATTCTTGAAAAAGTTATTTATGAATAGCCTTTAGCTTTTAGTTTGTTTTGCTTTTTTTTGAGTGGAGAAATATGTCTAATACATTAGTATTCAAAGAATGAAGTGTAGACAGAAAAAATTGAGATATTTCTGTTCTGAAAGTCTCCAGTTAGCTCACTGTCAGTGTAAAAAGATATGTGCTACTATCCCACTTGACTCGGAGGGGCATTGATTTAATTACAGATAATAAATAACCAGACGCTTTGTATCTGCTATTTTATCTTGGTTACCCATGTTGCTGAACTTCATTTTTAGCAGATCAAGAATTTGCATTCCTATTTCCCAAGTTTTGTGTGTACAGTAAGGAATTATTGCCTTGTCTGTCAGAATTCATAACAGAGATAGAAATTACTTAGACATTGTGCTCTCCAGATGAATCTACTGTGAACTTCACTCAGTAATTTAAAGTATGAAATTATTCTACTTCAGGTAATTCAGTAAGATTGGCTGACCTGTGCTCTGTACTCCGGCTTGCTCAGCCACTGAAGAAAGGAGCAGAATGAGATGAGTGCATTCTTCTCCTTCAACTGCATCCATGTCTTCAGTACTTCTAAAATACATTTGATTCATTGATGGTGTTCACAGCAGTAGTAAAAAAATAAAGGATTTTTTAAAAGTAAAATATCTGTAGTATATTTCTGCTTCAATTAATTTCTTTCTTCCCATGCCTTAGTGTTTTTGGCCATTTGTTAACCTACCCTAAAGGACTCAACAGCCGTGCCTGGTGTGTTCTCATAGCTGGATAAGGAAGCTGAAAGACTAGATCATTGAAACTTTCCTGAAACTTAAAAAAATCAGCCTAGGCCAGATGGAAAATTTTTGTCCAGCAGATTCTACAAAGTAACGTATCAGTTGATGCAAAGAATTGTTGCCTATCTTTTCTGCTCCATAATGTGTTATTAAACGTGCATAGTTTTGACAGTTTTGCAGGGAATAAACTGGTTTTACTGGCAGGCCTTAGCTTACCTAAAAGTGTGATAAATATAGCAAATGTGAAGCTGGGAGTTTTAATAGAATTCTACAGATGGCTTAACAGGTACAGCAAACGTCCGATAACCAGATTTCTATAAGAACAAACGTAACCTTCTTTGTTGCTTTATACTGTTTGAACTTTCTTTAGATTCAGAGAAAATGCCTTTTTTTCTTAACTATTTTTGCAGTTCCACATGGAAAAGGTATCAAAAACTGCCTGCAGCGCTATGGAAGCATGGAGACGAAGTAGTCATCTGTTGAGACCCTCAAGTAGCTATTGGGTAAAGTGATGGAAATGAAGAGCTTGAAACATCACTTCAGCATGGCGGCAGCTGAATCTGACAAGGACTCTGGTTATTCAGGTTTAAGAAAACACTTTGTTGCCTTATCTTGGTGTTATCTTGCTTAGACTTTGCTTTTATTGGTGACGTTTGACAAATCTGACTCTAGCCCTTTACAGTTTCTGCCTTGTTATCTTGGGAGAGCCTTTGTACACAAGACAGGTTGCATCTGCAATCATACTACCATCAAACTTTTTTTGAGTGGAGCTTTATGTAGTAATAAAGTTCATCCTATAAATTTGAATGTCATGGGAATTTAAAACGTGCCTAATAAAGAAATAAATGGAAGAATCTCAGACTTGGAGTCTAGAGGTGGAGATGGCAAAACTACTTTTTGTTCTTTGCAGTGATGAATGAGCTGTTGGATTATCCATCTAATGTCTCTTACAATTTGACCAGATTGTCAGTTGAACCTGATAAACTGGAGAGTAATTGTTGTAACATCAGTAAAATGTAGATATAGTGTGCCATTTTAATAATTAACAAAACTGTGCAAAGATGGCCTTTAAAAGGAAAAAATTGCTTTTGTAAGATGTACCTGCCTTGTTGGATGTGTGGATAGAGGATTTCGAGATACAAAATGCCCACAGCACAGGCTACGGTTGTGGCAGTGCTGGAGCCTGTAGTTCCTTCCTACACCAGATTTTAGAGCTGTCTTCATGATAGCATGCAGTCCTTTGGAGACTAAAAACAAAAGAACAAAAAGTAATAGATTTTTTTGGGAGACAGTATCTCCATGGGAACTGCCCTAGAATATTAAGCCTTTTATTAAAGGCTATTTGACAGCTGTCACAGCAGGTATAATTTTATCGGTATTCCAGAGCTGAACTTTATTGGTTTTTGTGACTTGATTGAAAGGAAGCAGAATAGTAGAACTGAAAGGAGGTAGCAAGCCTGCTGCATGTGAAACTAACAGCTGAATTCTACATCTGACAGATGGAAGTTCAGAGTGCCTGAGTGCTATGGAGCAGACTGACTCGGAGGATGTCCTGAATGCATTGTGTTGGAACGCAGAGGATGGGCCATGGCAATGCCCAGTGACCACAAGCAGCTCCTTTCCTACACTTTCTCCTATGGTTGTAATGAAAAATGTGTTAGTTAAGCAGGTAGGGAAGAAATGTATTGAAAAATATTGCATGTTCTTAATTTTTTAAAAATATTTTTAATTTCAAAAAGATTTTACAAAGTTGTTGCAGTTCAGAAAGTAACTGGTAACTTGAGAAGTTCTATTGTGACAGCCTGCTCTTTTGAGAGGCAGCTGGAATCACTAAGATGGGAAAAATGTGGAGAAGCTCTGCTACATCTGCTAAACCTCTTAGTCTCAGTTCTTAGTCCTAGTTCTTAGGTCCTAGACTTGCTTTAGGTACAATGGAAAATGCTAATCCAGAATGTTAAAAATGAAACAATTAAGTCCGTATCTGAAGTTAGCTGTGGTATTTTTACTTTAATAGTTGTTTCTCTTAATTGCATGTGATGGCTCACGCTGCAACAATTACATTCCCTATTTGTGTTCTCCAACGTCTTATTATGTGTCCTTCCTCCAGCACACCTGTGAGACTCCTACATTGCAACAGAAGGTATGAGAGCTCCAGGTTTAAACTATTGCCTTATTATTAGACCTCTACCTCTGTACTCCTCTTTTCTGAGCAGAGCAAAAGTTCTTTGGCATTTTTTATTAAAATACTTCTGAGAATATAGTGAAAAGGGGGGAAAAAAGAATGTAGATCCTGATTCTTTTTCTACTGAATCTGTTTAGATGACAAGCAGAACCTATTAAATTCAAACACTCTATCAATGCTAACACAGATACAGGTTTCCGTTAGTATTTGGCAGATTATGGATTTGTGGGGGAGATGGTTCAGATCTCTGAGCATTGTGCTTTATCTTGACAAGAAACAACTTTATTTTATTGTCGTGTTCCTAGATGTATGTCTAAACAAATGCTGAAGTTTTCATACAGTACAGAGTAGGCAAGCTTCACCACAGGTTGATAGCTTTTGGCCCAGAGCTCAACAATTAAACACTGATTGCTGTGAGAGTCTAATGTTAAACTTCAGGTTGTGTTGCAAACAGGTGGAGTAGCTTATATCTATCTTAGAAATCCTAAAATTATTTTTTATATGTATATATAAAAAACCTGGTAGTGTAGCAAAACAGGTATTTGGGGAGGAAAAGTTGGATGTAGATAAAATTACTAGGCTCAGTTCTCTTGAATAGTGTGTCATAATGTCTGAGTCTAATTACCTAGGGTTAAGTAGGATAATGTTAAATTGAAGTAAGTTTACTGCAAGAAACAAAAGCAACAAGATAACGAAGTATCTTTCTGCCTCTTTCCAGTATGTCTGGTTACCTCAGTCATGCTGGTTATCTTTTTAAAATGGTCTTTTCAACACAGTGCTCAGTTGGGCTCCCTGGACCATAAAAAAAAAACCCCAAAACCAAACGAAGAAAACAGCATCCAGATACTGCTGTTTATTTGTTGCAGTTTCAATTTCAATCAACATCATCCTTCTGTCTTGGAACCACTGTGATCCTGCACAGTGATGGTTATCTGCTGTCCCAGTTTCAGGGAGTAAACAGCTAACAATACGGTTACTCAAAAAACCCCCAAACCAAGCAGGGACTAGTCCTCTGAAACACAGTGCTATTTGTGGCAAGGTTTCTGTACATCTTCTCAAAGTCCTTAGTAAATAGGAAGGCTTTTTGGACAAGTGACACTGATACTTGCAGGGTGTTAGCTTTCATTTAAAAATAAACAAAACACAGCACTTTGCAGAATTAGTAAAATAAATGTCCTCTAATAAAAATCAGATTTTGGGTAGGCGAACAAGAGCAGAATGGACCATGAGTGGAAAGTAAAAAAAAGTAGCTAACAGATAAGAAAAACAAAACAAAAAAACCAAGAACAACATAACCAGCCATCACAGCTCTTTTGGCTTCAATGATTTTGGGGCTCTGCTGTCCTAAATGCTGTACAATTGTGCAGTAAATGGCAACTTCTGACTTCAAAACCTTGCTCCTTAAGGCTGCATATTCTGTCCTGTGTAGCCATGGTATTTATACACTTCCTCACTCCTAACATCTCCCAGATATTTTTTCTTTTGAATGTGTCTGTTCTTCTGTGATAAGGTAGTAATATTTATTTTCTACAGGTAGTTTTTCTCTTCCCCTATTCTATAAGCATCTTGCTTACTGAACCAAAGAAATTCTGTGTCAGAGTAGGCAATTGAATCTCCTCTCCAAGTCTCAGTGTCCCAATTGGTGGGTAATACTTGCTGTTGGCAAGTTCAGGTCCTTTACTGGGGGAATGGACTTCAGCAAAGCACGTTACTATTTGTTAGTTTAAAATCTTACGAAACTGGGGAAAAGGAGATGGATTTCAGATAACTCCATCTAGTACCAAAAATAATAAAATGTATTTGAGCTAGATAAAAACTGTGCTTCAGCGGGCTCGCCCAGTAGTGTTCCAAGTCGTAGAGAATTGGAAAACCAGCTGGCAGTATACTGTATTAGTATCATTGTAGTGGTAATGACTTAAATATCTTAAGAAGTGAGAGTTTGCTTCAGAAAGAAATAGTATCTCTTACTAGACTATTTGGTATGTTTTGAGAAAAGCATGCATGCTTTTTGGCTAGGAGATCTCATGAAGATCCATAGTAATGTACTGGAGGAGGAAGACGTAATGCCTTATAAAAAGTGATGTATTCCCCTATCTTGCAGAACATGGCTTGTGGGAAGGAGTTAAAACTTGGGGCATTTTTCTTGAAATACAGTGCTTTTAAGGTTTAATAATGCATGCTATTTCGCCAGAGATATGGAATGAAACTGTTGTGGTCTTACAACAGGCTTCTTTCCTTGCATTGGTTGATATTCAGCATTTTTTTTTTAATACTTCATGGTTTTAAATTTATTGAAACTGTGTATTGTACTTAAGATCGCAAGACTTGCTGAACAACTGTTGTCTGTTTTAAATAACCATTTCAAAAGCTTGCTATAAGAATAGAATTGACAAGATGAGAGTTGCTGCTTTTCAACAAAGAAGGTGTCTGAACTTTTCCTAAAATGTTTGTGCAGTCTTTCTTTCACTCCTTTAAAATATTTCATAACCACAATGCTTAATTATTTTTCAACTTTTCTGTACGCTTGTTGTTCAGCCATAAGTCTAGGTCAATCTGTTACATGAGCACTGGATACAATATTAAGTATGCACTGTAATCCTCATTTAGGAAAGCAGGTATAAATTCAGACTGAATTGTTTTGAAATGTATCTCCTGTTCCATAGTAAAAGGGTTATGGATTACAGCTTTGATTCTAGTGCTGTGATCTGCTGTCAGAAAAAGAGAAGTAGGACTTTGGAAAGCTGTTCATAATGTATTAATTGGACAGTGTATGTCAAATATGGAGAAATGTCATGGGCCACCTCTTTCATTTAAGATTTTCTTAGTCCTCTTCTACAATGGTTTTGTAAGAATTCTGATTTTTTTCTCCATTTGTGCTTCTCAGGGGAGTTCATCACAGCTCCAATCTTGGACTGTGCAGCCATCCTTTGAAGTGATTCCAGCTCAGCCACAGCTGGTGTTTCTTCGTCCATCAATCCCACCTCCCATTAACCCTCATCATGTTGGAAAAAAGAGAAATGACTCCACTAATTACCTGCCCATCCTGAATTCTTATCCCAAAATAGCACCACAGCCCCGCAAGAGAGATCACTCCTTTGACCTAGAACAACATCAGGAAACCAACTGTCATAAACGACTCTGTACAGAAGCACCCAAGACAGAGAGTTCTCCTGTATCAAGGAGCACAGGCTTGCCTGCTAGTCCTTTTGCCCACCTACCAGTTAGCTTTAAGACCCCTCAGGATTCTAACCAGCAAAGTTCTTCAGCTCTGGTGGCAAGTGGAAAACTATCAGCTCTTCCTGGCTTTCATCGTGTTTCCGGTGATGCTCAGAAAGTGCCGAGTTTGACTCCTCTTTTGCCTTTTGGACCTCTGCAGGCAACAAAGTGCACCTCTCATGAGAGCGAGCATGCAACACAGACTACAGTGCAGTCTGCAGTGTGGAGCCCCACACTGATACCAGAAGAGATTTGCACTACCCCTGAGCTGCTCTTGCAACAACAAAGCAAGTGCAGGCGCTTTCAGAATACACTCGTTGTGCTGCGCAGGTCAGGATTGCTGGAGATCACTTTAAAGACCAAGGAGCTTATTCATCAGAACCAGGTGACTCAGGCTGAACTAGATCGGCTGAAGCATCAAACACAGCTTTTCATAGAGGCAATAAAGAACAATGCTCCACAGTCATGGGCAGAGCTAGAAGCATCTCTAACAGGATCTGATAAAGCTGATAGCAACCTTGAAGACTCCACTTATCCCAACATGTAGTAGAAAGGTACATAGCTGTTGGTCAAGTTATTTCTGTGCCTCCTATTTTCTGTCTCAAGCTTTTACTTGAGCATTTTCCGAGTCCAAGACTTGCAAAGTGGCATGCCATTAACAACTTACCTTCAGAGCCTGTTGTGGGACTGGAATGGCATGGTGAGGTCTTGGCAGAATAGGTACCTGATACTTCAGTGTGACCTTGAACTCCGTGCTGACTGTGTGTACTTCCTTGAACTCAAGAAGCTTGGATGTGCTCTGATGGCATGTTCCCATTCTTGCAGTGAAAAGACAGTAATTTGCAGTATTCTGCAAGCAAGCATCTTCCTATTCAACCTTCAGATGGTTCTGAGAATGGAAAAGCAGAACAGGCCCCAATATTGGGCCATCATTATTTGCAAGTAGATGAAGGGAATTGATGTGAGGAGAGGAAACTTACCATTGGTGGGTGGTATCTTTAGTCTGTCACTGTCCTTTGTTGTAGCAGAGAGTCTTGCTTAGGGGTTTTAACACATTAGCATTAGTGGAGATCTGCTTGTGCCGAAGCAGCATTGCAGTCTTTGGTCAAAGTGATGAATGTCTTGGGACCCAAGTGAAATGATGCATTTTGTTGAGTATACTTTTGATTTTGATCTGTACAGTTGAATGAGTGAAAATCACAAGGCTTACACTGGAAGTGTTTGTTTCAAAGATGTATTTATTAATGACTACCAAGTGTACAAGGCAAGTGGCTTTGGATTTTCTGAGTAGCTAACAGATTAAACATTGTGATGAGAGACTGTAGTGACTTCTTTTTTTAAAACAGTACAAGGAAGATGATAACCCAACAGGATTAATTTGGCAAGACTAGTTGCATATTACTTGATATGTGTGCCTTTAGTTTACAAGCCTAAACCTGTCTCTTTCTATGAAATCAGATTGCTAAGTATAAAAAGCAAAAGGAGAGAGGTGAAAGGAAAAGGAGCATAATGGCCTGTGGTGAAACAAGTCCTGCTCACATCCTCCTTCCCTGTATTTTATTTAGAGAAATCAGATGAATGTACCACAAGAAGGTAGTTTGGGGGGGGGGGGGGGCAGGGAGGACAAGAAAAAGGCAAGTAAAGCTTGGGTAATCTCACAAAAAAATATATCTGCCTGGCTTTGAACTTAAACCCCAAAACAACCCAACAAAAATACTCCCCCAAAAATGGCAAAATATTTTCCCTCCACATAAATTTATATCATTCCTAGCCTGCTTGCCTTGAAATACAGCTAACACCACTGTGTGCATAAGATATTAGGCCTTACTGGTAGACATCCAGAGTAGTCCTATTACAAAAGCTGTTCTACAGACATTTCTTTTCAGTTACCTAGACACTGAACTGTGTCACTCCCTCCAGTTTGAAGGGTTTTTTTCAGAGGCAGTCTGTGTAGAGAACTAAGAATGGCTTTGTGTAAGAACATTAAGGAATCTGGATTGTTTATGGTATGTTCCTTTCTGCATGGTGATGTTTTTAAAAAAATGTGCAGTCTCGGTGACTGGGTATTTTGCTGCTTTGATCACTTATATCATCTGTTTCAGAGTTTTAAAAAAAGAAACTTGAAAGTAGAGTGGTCGTCTTGCTATTCTGTGGCTAGACCTTTTCATTTTCTGATGCCTCTGGGAATCAATACTGCAGAAGACTGTAGAGAATGCTTTAGTAGTCTTCCTCAAATATGTGCATTAGAGAAATTGTAAGGGGCTTCTTTTTTGTAAGGGGTTCCCCATTTTACACTGATGAAAAGAAATGATGTGCATGCTTCACAAAAAGGAGAAATGTGAGTCCTGTTTATAGTAGCTGTTGGCCTAGAAAGAAATTTTGTGGCAGGATTTGCCCTGGTGGAGCTGTAGTGCGCTAGTGGCCATGCCCTTCATGGTATTCTGCCCGCTGACTACAGACTAGGGCAGTACATGGGTACTGATTAAAGAAAAACGTTCATATACTGTGTTCTGTCATCTATTTTATTTAAATATATCTGCTATAATTGTGCATACTAGAATGTCTCATAACTTGTAGCCCAGCAATATAGAGACTAAAGCCAGAATGCAGGAAGGCAGCATAGTACAAGCGTAATAACACAGGACGTGTCCAATCTAGCTCTTTTGGAATCATATCTGCACTAAATAACATTTATCAGGATAAAAGTGATAATACCTTAGGCCACTTGTGAAAGAATCCCAAAAGATAGGCTTGTTTCTTCTGAGCTTCATACAGGAAGGACAGGAAGCAGTAGGAGGCAGTTCCATTGAATGAATGTCTGTAATAGGCTTCGAGGTGAGGTGTGAGAAAACACATAGGGTATCTTTCCTAGTTTTCCTAAAATTCTTGCTCTATGCATCAAACAGAGAGGAGAGCTTGAGGTTCAGAATACATATATTTTTAGGAAGTGATCATCCTGGCAAAGAAGATGATGAAAAGGAAATCAGAAAAAAAAAAGAAGTCCTCTACTAGCAGTTTGAAACAAGAAACAGTAAGTCTACCACTGACGACTTCTCTATCCTATTTCCACTGCTCTAATAAAGGATGGTCAAAATTTGCCTTGCAGGGTAATACCCTTTAACTTAGGGAGACTCCAGCTGATAGGAATGTCTCAGTCCACACAATAACACGTGTATTTCTTACTCTGACAGCACTGAGGGTGAGCTAAATGGGTGTACTTACAGCTGATGGGCCTTTCAGCTGGTGTAATTTGTATAAATATATATTCAATAAATCTGTTAATAAAGTCCAGCAGCTGGTTGGAAATCTCCTACTGGGCATCAGTCCAGACTTAAATAGTATTTGCTGAACTATAGAAATCCACTGTGGAACTATTGCATGTAAATCTGGGGTCCCTTAGGGACCGTGTCCCTAGATAACTGCAAATCTTGGCACAATATCCATTAAAGAAAGGACGTCGAAGGCTCCTAGTGATAGACATGTCATCAAGTACCATTCTGGTCAGTTTCTCGTAGCTACCTTTATTCCTGGAAGCCCTGATAAAGCTTTAAACAATAAGGGCTTTCCTTTCTTGTCTGCAATTTAGTAAAATAGGTTAGCTTGGAATTGTGTTGAGAATATTAGTTGACTATACGAGGACCAGCCTCTCTGATTGGGAACCTGTAAACAATGCACTTACAGATGTGTTGGGTTTTTGGTTTGGTGTTTTTTTCTTTTTGGTTTTTTTTTGACATTTGAAGCAGCAAGGCTTTGTATTAACAAGTTAGCTGAAAGCAGCTGTCCCACTCTAAACGTCAGGCAGGTGGCCTGCTGGGGCTTCAGTTGCTGCTGACAACTAGGAGGTGGGGTAGTTTAATAGGTCTGTCTGCTGTTTTTCTATTAAGTTTTAATAAATGTTGGTATTTTTGATTACTTTTACTCTGTATTTTTGAAATTTTACTGCTCTAGTTGGAATGTAAACATTTTTCTGTACTTTTGAAGTCCATTGCCAGCTCTGAATACAGTAGCCTAAGAACTGTTATAGAACATGACCTTTTTGCTAAAACTTTACAGAAACAGACTGTGAAACATGAATGAAATAAAGTATATACTTGACATTTTTTTGGGTCATTTTAATGCTGTTAAACCGCAGAGTCCTTGGTTCCAAAACGTTCTTTACATACAGCTCCACAACAGCATGTTGCTCATGTGAGAAAGCGCAAATCCAAAAGTGATACTATGATGTATCTCTCAGATGAGAATGAGGTGAGCTTTAACAGTACGTATGAATTGAAGGGTCTGTGAGAGGAGCGCGAGTAAGTGAGCTGTAGAGAACACTAAAAATACATTGTCGTGGGTGACCATTGCCATAGATCTGCTGTGAACAACCTGGAAAGATTTTTCCATCTCTGAACTGTTCTCGCTGTGTGATGACTATACATTGTGCTCACCGTCTGTGCAGGGTGAACGCCTACACTGCATCTCAATCCTGTCAGCTGGCTATGCTCAAGTTCTAAATTCTGAAGTGAGGATCTTGGCTACGGAAAGAATTACTTGAGTGAAAAATGTTACTCTCTCCTGAAGAACATTGTTCAACTAAATCTGTATACCAGCTTTTCACTAAAATACTTTTGCAAAATGTGGCCATCTTTACATGGTCTTTTCTTTGTTCAAAGATGACTAGGCAGTAATGCCCAGAACATCCAGCAGCCTTGTAGCATGAGATCCTGTCCTGAGGTTCAAGAAATTCTGGTTAAAGTTCTTACTGGCACCAGACAAGGCAATAACTCGAATCTCATTACTTTACATTGAAAAAGGAGTGCTATCAATTGAAGTAATTTTACTCCCTGAGACTGGAAACTCAGTGTTTGCAAATTTTGTATTCATAAAAGGTAGGGGTACAATTCAAGCAGGAAATTTCCAGGTCTCTCTGTCTCTTCTGGATAGTTTTTATTTTACATGGTGAAGTCTTCTCTGCAGGATGTCAGGCCTGTTCACCTTTATTTCACTAAGGCCAAAAAGGTGAATCGTTTCTTTCTGGTGCACTACATCTGTCTGTTTCTTGTTTCTCCCGCCACACAGTCTGAAAGGAGCAGTACCCCTCGCAGGCTTGAGCTGAGGAATCTCCTGAAATGCAAATTTCTGGCATCCACTAGGTTGAACCATAGCATGCTGTTACTGCTTTTGTTCTCCTAATTCCTGGGACCGAAAGGCGGGGTCACTACCTACACAATTTTACACTCTTGCCGTGTCCGTGGGATGCTTCCTTTCAGGCTGCTGTGTAATGCAGTCGTATAGCCCCCACTCTATTGCATGGTCCAGAGCATCCAAAATGCATGAGACTTCCCTTCCTAAATCTGTACCTCCTTTGAAGTATGTCCTTGAGACAAACCTAACTGTTCCAGTGTCATCTGATTCAGAAGGCGGAAGGAAACACCATGTGTTCAGTCTGCTGTCTTGTAGAGCACAGTTTCTAAGCCTTCCTGAAATTCGTGTTTGAATTAAAGTGTGTTTTCAGAGAAAGCATCCTGCCTTGATCTGAAGGCTCCTAGTGACAAAGAATCCACCCAAATCATTCAAAATGTAATTATGTACTACTAAAAATGTGCCTCTTTGTATTGAGCCTGAATTTGTCGTCTTCCACTATCCAGCTGTCAGATCTTTTGCCTTTTGTCTGCTCATCTGAAGTGCATACTGTGACGTTGCTGTTTTCACTGTAGGCATTTACGAATGGAACAAGTCATTCTTCAGCTTTCTTTTTTGAAGTAAGTGATTAAACTCTCAAATATTTTTGATCCTTTATTCATTTGAAGCACTCTTCCTTGGATTCTTTAAAAATATTTAAATGCATTTTTAACTGGAACACTAACATTAACAGCAAAACAGGATTGCTAAAAGAGTTGTACATCATCAACCCTCCTTCGACTCTGCCTCATTTTTATAGCACCCTTGGCCATGGCATCAGATTGGAAGTTAAATCATGCTTGGACCCGTTGCTTCTGTGGTTGGTGACCCCCTGTCTGTTAAGTATGTTTCCACACTCCTTTGGATGCAGTTTGCTGCTGGAGAGCAAAACTGACTGCTTTTAGTAAGTGACCAATTGCATTTGTTACTTACCTCTGCTTCTCTCCCTCAAAACTTTTTCACCTTTAGATTTTAAAGGTAATTTCATGTTGTATTCCAATTATTAAAAGTAACATTAAATAATGTTAGAGCAAGGAACAAATTTTATACCATTTTCAAAATAGGAGTGAGAGATAGTGCTTAATGGGTCACTGTATACAATTCAGAAACCATAGGTGTAACACATTTCACACCATCTGGTTAATTTTGTGTAGTTCTGACTTCAGTCTGTGTCACGTGGCACACTGTTAAATGCCCATCAGAAGTATAAATAATAGATCCCTGTTGGCTTTGTCCTCAACCAATTTTTAATTCTAGTTCATTAAAATAAGGAGTCAATTTTATTTGACCAGCTCTGTTTTGGTCTTCATTAATTTCAATTATTTCTGTTTTCTATGTCCTTGATTAATCAAAAATTATGGGTTATTCCATTATTTTCTCTCAGTTGTCTAGCCTATGTTCATTCAGAACAGTCTACCTACCCAATGAAAAGCTGATGCAGTTTTAGTTCTTCCATCCCCTCAGACCTCTGAAGTCTTTCCTAGTGGTCTAAAATTCATTGAAATAGTACTGATGCTCCAGAAAGCTTCTCAGTTAGCTCCTGTTAAATTTTCCATCACAACCTATTGAGACTTGCTGACTTTAACATGTTTAACAACCGTTGCTTAAAATGCCCTGAATTACTTTTTGAAGTGGAAATCAAGCTGCTGTCATGGTATGAGAGGAATACATCTGGCTTTTTTCTAATTGCTCAACAGAAATTTTTGTGAAATGCTTTCGCCATTCTGCACTGCAGCAATAGAATTTCCATCTTGAAATGGAGTGCTTCCAGGATAAAGATTTATTCTCTATCTTATACTTTTGAAGAAATGGAGGAAGCAGGCTTTCCAAGGCCAAAAGGGGAGTTTCGTCAGCTTCTCCATTGTTTTCTTCTTGTTCTTCTTGTGATTAAACTAATTGAGTTAGTTTAATGGAACTGGAATGTCTCTCCACCATGCGCACTTAGGCAATCTTACCTTTTTTCATAGCAGTAGTAAAAGGGTTTTTTTAGGCCACTTATATTTACCAGAACGGAGAAATCCAGTAACAGACAGAAAACCAATCCTTATTGTTTTGTAATAGGTAGGACTGCTTGAAAAATGAATGTTTTCAATGGAAAACTGTGTTTTTATTGGAAATGAAAATCTATTTTGGCTGGAAGCTTAGTGTTTTGCAGCATTAGTCATAGTATTCACTTTTCAGTGAGTCTCAAGCACTATGGAAATAGTCTGGACTGTGGGGGTGGGGAAGATGTTATTTCCCTTTACCCTCATCCCCTTCTTGGGATTGTTTTGTGTTGCCTGTACAGGAAACGGGACCCCAGCTTTGATGAGTGGTTCCATCGCCTCATGCCGAAGAAGAATCAGCCCATGTAGACAACCAAAACTACTCAATTATCCGTGATGAGGGAGACTAATAGAAAGCTTCTGAGTAAGTGAGGATGAAACAACACCTCCTGAGAAAATTGCTAGCTCAATGAATACAAATACAGTTCCCCTCTCCCCCCCATATCCCTTAACATTCTACTTAGAAAAAATACTAAGTATTTTGTTTGGTACAAAACTTCACTGTGCCAGATAGGCCTTGTTTTACATTTGCAAGAGGAGGAGTTCAATGCAATTACTATTTTGTGAGATGAGCAGTGTTTAGGGTGGAAAGTGAAATACAAGTAGGAAAGCTGTTTTACCCAGTGAATGTTAACAATGCCTATTGTTTTGTTTTCTTGCGAAGTATTGTCTCCCATGCAAATGATAATGCTATACAACATGGCCAAATGTGCTCACAAATAGTCCTCACCAAAGTGAAATTGTCCCTCACTGTTCAACATCATATAACTGACCACGCTTGCAGCATGCTTACACAATAACGTTTTCTGAGAAATCTCTGAAAGTGGGTTGCTGACATCAACTGTGTGAGAAATGGCCAGAAAGAATTCCAAAACATTTGTTTCCACACTTAATTGTGCAAGGAAGGCAAGTCTGAGCTTGAAGATAATAATCTGAATACTGAAACGCCTCCAGATGTGTAATGGGAGCTGCAGCCAGCCCAAACTGGAACAGAACAGAGTGGTGAACTGCACTGAGGGCCTACTGCTGTAGTGCTTGTGGTTTGCAGTGGCAGAGTGACGTGTTGGTGCACAGATGTGTCAATGGCCCTGGCTATTTTCTAGCAGTTCAGAATCGAGCTGTGCAGTCATGGCCAAAGACAAAGTGCTGTTTCTTTGAAAGGCTGGGACGCAAAGATAAAATTTGTCTGCACATTAAATTGTTACCTTGTTCATTTTTTCCACAGCCAAACTTAAAACAGTGGTGTGAAGCAAAGCAGAATGATCCTGGAGCCAGCAAAGTTATGGGAAGGGTTATTGCAGTTTCTAAGGCTTGGTTTGTTTTTTTTTTTTAATTCTGCTGCTTCTCTAGAACATAAAACCAGCCTGAGTCACTGCAGCCACCTGATGTAAAAGGGGTTAATTTATCAGTGAGATTAGTTGGGCAAGTGGAAGCAGACAAATGCCAATAAAATAAAAATCTCAAATTACTGGGAGTGAGATTACTGCCTGGTATCGCTTTTCCTGTTCCATGTCATTATAACATGTTTATCCAGGGGTGAACACCTTAGAAGAGTACCTGCATGCTTGCTTCATCTTGCTCTTCTGGCAGTTGGTTCAGTAACAACCAAGCACTCAGTAGCCCTGAAAAGATTCACTATTACCTCTAAAAAAATAATGACAGTAACAGTCCACTGATCTCACATTAGTATGGGGAAGGAAGGAAAAAACCCCAGTGTTCTCCATAGTTTAGCTTAACTTTGGGCATGCTTTTGTAATTGCTTTATCATACCCTGTTCTGATGCAAGATCAGTTCTTAGCACATCATCTTTCAGTAAATGGGATACTGCATCCATTTTAGGTCTCTTCAAAATGTAAATGTGAGTAAAAATAACTTTCTGTTTGCCTGAAATTGTTTCTGTTTGGGATGAGAACAAATACAGCAGCACTCAGCTCTTCTTGGACATTTCCATGGCACCTGAGCCCCATGGCATGACTGATCCAGGTCAGAACTGCTGTAACCTGAGCATATGTAACAGCATGGAATTGATACTGACAGTTCTGTTCACACTTAATGTCCAACAAGTGCCTTTAGCACTGACATGTCTAACATATGCTTTCGTTTTTTTCGTGGTTTTTTGAGATTTGCCCTGGTCTCTTTCTTATGAACTCAAAAGGATCTTGATGTAGATGTGATATTTATGATGTGTAACATTAGCTCTCGGTCTTGTTTTAGTGATTGCTGTTGATGTTTGCTATTTCCTTGGCATGACAAAATCTTTGTTTTATATCGTACAGTGTTCTCAATGCACTGTAATTTTCCATTCCTTTTCTACAGTGTAAAGAGTCACATCAGGTAGAAGATAAAATAAGAGAACTTTGAGTGAGGAACTGGTCGCCATATGGCTGACGCCTAAGATCTCAGCAATTTCAGGGGAAGAAAGTGGAAAAAGATGAAGTAAATTCCACAATATTAATGTCATAAGAAGGTGGCAGCTGTTAGAAAAGGAGAAAAACAAAGGCAAAGGAAAGGAAAAGGTTACTGAGCAGTGATGTTATCAAGGATTTTTCTTTCACATGTGTGAAAATAGATTTTGAAGTAACCATCCACATGCAGTGTCCTAAACTTGTTTTCCAGATTTCTTTTTTAAAATCTGAACACTGTATTTTTAACCACAAAGATTATTTTTTCCCATTTGATCTAGATGTATTAAACTGAAATGTATCTTCATGATGGAGATGAACTCACTACTTTCATCGAGTGCTTGCTCTTCTGTCCTCCGCTTTCCTCCAGTCAAAAAATGTGCTGCAGGCTTTAAATGTGCTGTGGCTTTAATTCTGCAAATCGCATCCAGCTCAAAAGCACTTGGCACCAGCATTGCTACTGCTCCATGAAATAATTCAAACAATAACATACAGTTGGACTTCATATGGCCCCATACTCCTTGTCTCATCTTGGAGAAGGCACTTTGGTTTACTAAGCTGTAAAATGAGAAAAGCGATATTTGGGTGGAGAATGGATTGAGAGCAGCCCTGAGGGGAAGGACTTGGGGTTGTTGGTTGACAAGAAGCTCAGCATGACCCAGCAACGTGTATTTGCAGCCCAGAAGGCCAGCTATATCCTGGGCTGCATCAAAAGCAGCATGAGCAGCAGGTCAAAGGAGGAGATTGTGCCCCTGTACTCCGCTTTCCTGAGACCCCACCTCGAGTGCTGTGTTCAGCTCTGGGGCCCCCAATAGAAGGAGGACATGGACATGTCGGAATGAATCCAGAGAAGGGCCACAAAGATGATCAGAGGGCTGGAACACCTCACCTATGAAGAGAGGCTGAGAGAGTTGAGGTTGTTTAGGCTGTAGAAGAGGAGATCCAAGGAGAACTTATAGCAGCCTTCCAGTAACTAAAGGGGGCCTACAGGAAAGCTGGAGAGGGACTTTTTGCAAGGGCATGTTGTGATAGGACAAAGGGCAATGGCTTTAAACTGACAGAGGGTAGATTTAGATTAGATGTAAGGAAGAAATTCTTCACTGTAAGGGTGGCAAGACACTGGAACAGGCTGCCAGAAAAGCTGTGGATGCCTCACCCCTGGAAGTGTTCAAGGCCGGGTTGGATGGGGCTTTGAGCAACCTGGTCTAGTGGAAGGTGTCTGAGTCCATGGCAGACAGGTTGGAACTAGATGATTTTTAAAGGCCCTTCCAACCCAAACCATTTTATGATCCTGTGATTGTTCCTTATTATAAAGTGCTTTAATCTTGTCTAAGAATTGCAATGTTGGTATTTTTTAAAAGTGATGGCTGTGTGCTATGATGGTTCTGGTGCTGGATTTTCTATAGGCTGAGCATCCATGTGGTTATGCTGACCTGCATTTTGTTTCATGTTAAGAAACTGTACTATATAATCACTGGACTTATTTCCCCTAATGTAATTTCACAAGTGAGTATAGAGACTGATTCCTTCTGGCTTGGAAAACCGAAAGGAAGGAATACAGCAGACTAAAATCACTGTGCCTATTGAGGGAAATGTTTATAAATATCTCAAGGTTGATAAGGTTAGGGGAATGTAGAGAATGTTAGCTGGCTGTGTTGCAGACACTAAAAAACCCTTTTGTGTTGTAAGCAGACATCTGCCTTGCCCCACTCATGTATTAATTTATGCCCACGTACATCATTTTCCTCCCCAGCATGTAAACCTGTTCACGTAACTGTAGTAATGCAACATGTGAAACTGGGATCAAAAGTCTGGAGGCTTATCAGGTGTTACATTTTTGTATCTAAAAAGTTACAATATTTGAAATCAGAAAAATACCTTCAGTGAATCCTGGGAGACATTGAGTAGTGCAGCCTAACCAGTGGAACTGAGAAACACATGAGTAAAATGAAGGCTGTGAGTATTGCAGCTGTAGTTATGTGACTATGTCTATTCTTGAAGCTAAGAACATGGTCAAATCTTTTTTTCCTGGCCTGAACTACAGTGCTCTATAACTAGTAGGACTGAGCATTTTCTTTCTTGTCTCTTCACCCATGGAACTCCTGTCATGCTTCCTTATGTGTGGTTACAGTTTGCAGTTTTGTTAGAGGGACACTGGGATTTGTCAAAACCCAAGGTGGAAAAAATCAGGACATAGGATTTATAAGGACTGACTTTTGAGACAGTGTAAAGACTTTTAATTCTCTCAGATGGCTTGCAATATGTAATAGCGCATTAACGAGTGGAATTTGTGTATGCCTTGGAGAAATGTTAGGGGCACAGTCTTGCTATTTGTGCATCTATATAACCCAAGGTATTGAGCATTCCTGACAAAATTCACATTTGATAAAAGACATTTGGCTGGTTAACGGCTAAAGGATTACTTTCTCTGATGTAGTGCTGAAGAATTCGGACTACCAGAGCAATGCTTCTAATGCCTGAGGGACTTTCTTAGGGAGTGAAAATCTGTAGAGCCTCTTAACACTTCGACTTAAATGTGAACCTTAATTTTAGGCTTTTGCTGTAAATTTAAATTATATGTTGGCTACATTTCTGCTGGGGTTTCAGTAAGTAAATTTTATCAAACAAGTATGAAAGGTCATTCTAGTTGATTCATAAATAATAATAGCTGAGTTAATGAAATGTCAACTTTCTCCTCTTTGATATTTCCCAGATACTGTGAAGGTCTCCCAACTCTTCCATATAAATTTCTTCTATATGGCCTGTTATGTTTTATCAGAAATGTTTCTCTATATTAGATTTGTAAGGAGAGGAACATGAGCAAGGGTAAAAAAGAAGAAAGAATATCTTAAAATGGTCAGAATTCAAAAGCAATCTTAAAATACATTATGACATCTCAGTTTGCATATATTTATGTAGCTGCTCTATTTAGGAGTCCTGACATTTCCAGAAGTTCTTAATTGGCAATGTTTCTCCAAAACACCTGAAAGTTGTGTTATGGGAAGTTAACATACCTAACTGTTCATTTCAAAGTTAAAAAAAAAAAAAAAAGAGATAGAAATAGAAATGTTTTCTTCAGTTTACATACACACAGAGTGGTCGTTCTGGCAGTACCTGAAAGTATAAAAGAGGGTAAAAACATAAGCAGTTTGGGCATCTCCTTAGTCCTATTGAAATGCTGAGAAATATCATCATAACTCACCACCGAACTGAAAACTACTTTATGGATATAGAATTGTGAAGTTCTGTGCTGTCTGTCAGTCTTTGCTGTAGCATTTAAAAACAGAAGTCGTGGGAGAATCACATGCTCTAATCCCATCCTTATACAGAGAAGACCAAAGCAGTGTTTTGTGCTTCTTTCAACATGTCACCTGTGTATAATTACTGTAATTGCACAACTATTTGTATTTCACGTTGCTTCTGTTGAATAAAGCACTGTTCCTAATAAGTATTTTGAACCCAGCTGAGATGGCAAGAAGGGCAGTGCAGAATAGAGAAGGGTCATACTGATAATATAAACAAATCCCAGGTGAGTATGATCCGTATCTGGCTCCTCTTGGCCTAAGCTTGAGCAACTGTCTAGGTAAAAAGTGGCAACTTCTGTGGTTTATTTTTCCTCACTGTTTATCAGCAACATCAGGCAGTTCTCTGTTCACTGTGCTTTACTCTGTTTAGTTCTGTAGCTCCCTAGATGTGAAGACTTCAGCTTCTCCAACCTAAGCTTATTATAAAGGCTGAAGTGGAAGAACTGCTGTTTGGAAATATTTCCTCAAATGTTAACACGTCCTTTCCTTTTCTTAAACTGAATTTTATTTCTAACTGATGCTTCTTTATCTAACAGGGATTGTTTCTCCCACCCGCCAAAATACGTAGATGGTTGCCACATTTTCCTCGTGTCCACTTTGGCTGTAGTTACCCAGGCTAGGCAAATATAACTCTTTTTTCCCTTTACAAATCTATTTCTCAGCTTCTTAATCTTTTATGGCTTTTCTGTGAACTTCATCTGGTGTGGCTAATGAAGGCAAAACTGAATATTATATTCCATGTCTTTATTGCATCATAGCACCATGGAAAAGGTTAATTGTTTTGGGTTTTTTTGCTTCAATTTCATCTTCATATGCAGTCTCAAATGCTGCCGTCTTATTCTGCAGGTTCATATTGAGTTTGTCCATCATGCTATAATTTGTAGGCTGGGTTGGCATTCTCCTTCACATATTTCACACTTTCCTACTCTTTTCCCATCAACATAATACATATCCAAATGAGCCTCCACTGAAATTCATCCTTTTCCAGAAGATGTCAATAGCTGATTGGATGATGCTGGAGAAGTGTTGGCCAAATTAGTTCATGAGGTGTAGTCAGTACACAACGCCAAAAAGAGATCATCAAGGGGAGAGATGTGGTGCTTGTATCCTGCCTGACTACAGAATTTATTCTACTTCAAACCTGGATCTGATAGAAAGCTTCTGTGTTACATGAAAGATCCTTGTCTGAGCTGAGGGACTTTTAGTGTGCTGTTGGCAGCCTGGATAGTAATATTTCTTTCTGAGCTGATGGCATCTTTTGCTGCAGGACATTGGCTCTGCCCATGCTGACTGTGCCTGCCAGCTGCATTGATTGTATAGACAAATTTCTGAAACACTTGACTACCCTGAAGCAATGGAGTGATCTGAGGTAGCCGTGGGCTGAATTCATATACCTGGAAAACACTCCAGTTCTTGGAGGCAGAAACTGAGTCTTGCAGTTTGATTTGAAATATCAGCTTTCCTCCTGCCATAAAAAATAGTATGACTTTTTTTGAGCTTTGTTTCCAGAGGCTTTAAAAGAGATTTTAGATCTCCATTAATTATATCACTGATGGCTTAGTAGAACTTCGTTGCCGCCTTTTGAATTCTGCAGTCCTTCCCTTTATTTCATTCTGTCTTGTTTCATAGCTTCATACTCACAAATTGGCTTATTTTCTTGGATGGTTAGTGACAACAGTTAGGAGCACTCAGAGTTGCAGTCTAGTGCATACTAGTTTAGAGACATGGATAGATGGGCCCAAAAGATGTTTTTGTACCCTTGAAGAGAAAAGGAAAAATTCTTTGCCTTGTCAGTAACCCTTCCAAAATCTCAGTCAAGTTTTGTTTATTGTAATAAACTACTTATTAATCAAGGCTCAGGCAAATCCATCTCACTGAGTGTTACAGGCGCTTCCTGGAGAAGAAAATAATAGTACCAATGCATGCTTCTGGGAGGATCTATTGTGGTCTTTAGTACTGTATAAACCATATTCTAATTCAGCACTGATGTTTTGGAACAACATCTACTGACAGCCTTGAATATCAAACTCAGTGAAGATTAATAAAGAACTGTTACTTGAAAGTTGTCAGTAAGGGGACAGGTTCTCCAAGTGTTGAAGGAACTTCTTTTGCTCAAAACACTGAATGCTTTGAAGTTCTTATCTAGTGAAACACTTTCTCCTTTAGGTAATGCTATTTTTTTCTAAGGTTTTCTCAAAGCAGCTTTCATAGCATCTGGACTTTGTGGCCCTGTGTGACTCTGGCAGTTCATGTTTAGACCTACAAAAATTGCTTATATTGTACTGGTCAACAATTTCTACCCAGCAAACATAAACTGTTAGGAGTCTTGGCTGATGACACTGGACCTGTCTCTTGGCTTTCTTGGTTTTCTGTCACTGACTGTAAAGCTCATCTGTGGGCTCCAGCATTTCTGGCTGATAACATCATTCCTTTATAGCAGCCTCAGTGACAAGGCTGCATTCAGCAGTTGCTTGTTAACTCCTAGGGCACAGTCATGGGGGTTGGGTCCATTGTGTTAAACACATTGCCCAGTGAAAATATAAGATTCTTAAGGGCATAGTTATGGTAAACCAACCTATCATATTTTCATCAGTCTGATGATACACAGATTCATGTCTTCATCTCTTCTCATCCAGCACAAGCAGCTACAACACTGTCCTGTCTAGTGGAATTTTTTTTTTTTTAATGGAAATTTTCCTGTCAGGAGTGATAATAATGTGAATCTGGGAGTGACTGGTGGTAAAGGTAGTTGAAATACATGCCAGAGGTTGTGCATTCCCCCAAGCTTCTGAATTTCAGTAATTACAGGAAAACCAAGTTGGTAACCCATCAAGACCACGGTAGATTAACAGCAGTGTTTAGAAAATCAGTAGCAAACAAATGAAACTTTCCTATCCCTGTGATCACAAGGTGAGTCTTCTCTTTCACGTGCAGAGCTTGCTATTGCCATCCACCATTTTGCCCCTTATGAAGTAAACTGATCAACATGCCTAATTTATTTTTAATTGGTAGCAATTCTGGAACTACTATTAAGGCGTCTGCCAACATGTTAAATGAGGCACTGTGTGACCAGCGTATGACACTGGTACTTAAGAACTTGCATTTTTCATATGTACACATCCGGGGAGACTAGAAAATGCTGGCTCCAAAAGCCTTAAGGAATGTGGGATTGGTCTGCCTGAGCTCTGACATCACTTGCCACTTAGATTCAGCAGGACAACCAATGCTAAAACCTCTTTTGGTGTAATGAAGACAAGGCTGCTGTCTGGATGACTCTGTAAGAGGACTGAATCACTAATTGGTCCATACTTGGTGACTTTTGGTGTAATCTCCAAGGACTTTTTATTCCCCTGGCTTTCTGGAGAAGAGCTGGAAAAGCAGAGAACCCACATGTGGACATGTAGTTACTAGAGAATATGTTACTGTTTGTTAATTTAAGTTGTCTGACATTGTGTTTCCATTGATTTAAATATATAGCAGGACACAAAGACTTCACATATGCTTTAAATTTTCTTCTCCCTTTATTTATACTGAACAAGTAGGTCATGGCTTTACTCCAACTATGATAGTTCTGGCTAGTCTTTAAATAACTCAAAGAGAACTATATAGGTTCTGCTGTTGCTACATATGACTTCTACCCATGAACCTCCTGCTTGTAACATCATTTGCTGTTCAAGAGAGAAAAACCCTTTTGGCTCCGCTGGGGCTTTAAGTGTTTTTGTGCAGAAGTGGTTAGCAATGAGTTTTCTCAGTCTGGGCTTGCTTTGTGTCCATTCAGGCAACAATCAATGAAGGTAACTTGAATTCTGTTGTTATACCTCCTGCTGCCTGATGGATCTCAGTACATCATCCCTACCAAAGTCAAATCACTTCTGCTCTCACTGAGTCCACTTTCTCTGATTGTTCTCTTCTGAGAGCAATCAGAGAAAGATAGATGCCCTAAGTTCTGACCTCAGCAGTTCTTTCTCTCAGCCCAGGACTACCCGTCCTCCTACAGCTATCTCCTTACAGTTAATGAGCTTCCTCATTCATTTATTCTGTCTCCTTGCAAGTATTTTTAGACTGTGATCATCTCCCTTGAGTTGGCTATTGCTTAAACAAGATTAATGCTATTTCACATCATCTTTTTTTATGTTCCCTGTACCTAATTACTCAAGACTCTTCATGTTTTAACTCTGTATCTTCTGAGGATATCCAATGAAGACCTTTTGCATGCAGGCCTGCCCAGTAGTGTAGTATGAAGAGGAAAACCATCTACTTCTTATTTTATGTAAGATCCTTTCTATACGTAAGAACAGACTTCTGGTTTACTTCACAGTAGCATTCCCTCATTTGATCTATACTGTTTTGTCCTGGTTTCATCTAGAACAGAGTTGATTTTCTTCCTAGTCACTGTTTTAGTGCTGTGTTTTGGATTTAGTGTGAGCATGATGTTGATAACACAGTGATGTTTTAGTTGTTGCTAAGAAGCGCTTATCCTAAGTTCAGGATTTTTCAGTTTCCCGTGCTCTGTCAGTGAGGTGCACAAGGAGCTGGGAGGGAGCATGGCCAGGACAGCTGGCCCGAACTAGCCAAAGGGATATTCCGTACTGCAGAACATCATGCTCAGGATACAAACTGGGGGGGGAGTTGGCCAGGAGGAGCAGACTGGTGCTCCGGCATCAGCCAGTGAGTGGTGAGCAACTGCACTGGGCATCACTTGTCTGATCTTGAGTTTTATTTCTCTCTGTTATCTTCCCTTTCATTACTGTTATTATTTAATTTTTATTATTATGCTACTTAATTTCAGTTACTAAACTGTTCTTAATTAATGAGTTTTACTTTTTTTCTGATTCTTCTCCCTGTCCCATCCTGGGGAGTCGGGAGAGTAAGCAAGCAGCTGTGCGGTGCTTAGTTGCCAGCTGAGGTTAAAACATGACACATTGTAAAGACATCTGAGACCTTAGAGGTGGCACTGTTTTTTCAGGTAGCCACACATAAAATAGACAAGCCACTAAGTAAACGTCTGTGGGTTCTGTACAAGGTCTTAAGCAACAGGGAGCTTTTACCTCAGCAGCTAGGATTATCAGAGAAGAAATGATGCTCACCTGATTTTCCAAAGCCAGAGAAGCCCTAATGTTTTATTTTAAAAATTGTTTTAAGTATTTAGACATCGTCACAAAAAATCATGTTCCAAAATATATTTGATACTGCAGCTGCTATTTAATAAGATGCAAATAATAAGTAATGGCTCTAAGCACAGAAAATGAGAAGTTTTTATTATTTTTCCTTAGAAAACTTCAGAAACATTGAAAAAATTTAGAATTTAAAATTTTAGAATGACATTGCCATTGAGCTCAGCCCTCATTTACTAAACCGTGGCTAAGAGCAAAGGTTCTGTCCACAGATGTTCAGCCCTGTTACATTTTCTTGCCAAGTATTTCTGTAAGTGGATGCACAGCTATGACAAGGAAGGGATGTCAGGACATTGGGATTAAAGAACTATGGCTGTTCCTGCAGAACCACTACTCTATCCCAAACAGGGCAGTCCTCATACTTGGGAAGGTGAAGAGAAATAAGCCAATATACAGAATCAGTGTAATGTTACATTTTAATAGCTCTTTTCATCCCAGAGGATCATAACTGTAAAGGCTGGATCCATCTGAAAGTCCCACCATAACCACTGAAATCCAGTAGTCTGCTGCAAAGGAACTGTTCAGCTGCATAAAATGGTGATGCAGCACTTTACAGCCAGGAACACGGGAGTCTGACAGAAAGCACAATTATGCAGGCCTGTGCTGGAGTTACTCAAACTAGGATCTCTGTGCTTCAGCAAGGACCAGCACCTGGCAGTGAGGGCAGACAGCTGTGACACTGGGGCTGGGCGTGAGCCAACCCTGTTGTGAGGGCACAGCAGGCTTCATGGGTAACTAGTCCTGTTGTGCTGTGTGGGGGCTGTCTTTGCAGAGTAGGCCACCAAAACCCTGAGCTGGTTGTGGTCTCCTCAGCATGCAGCCCCGAAGAGATTACAGCCTGAGGCAGCGTAGCAGCAGGCACCAAGTGCCAGGAGCTGCCCAAGACTGCAGTGTCAATCAAATGCCAAAAGCAGAGGGCGAGGGTGTCAAACTGTAATTTCTGCTGATGTGAGGAAGCTGCTGAAATGTTGGGAGCCTGTTGCCTTTAGAAATATATGGAAAAGAAGAAGTTGGATCAACCAGTTTGTGGCATAAGAATAATCCTGGGAATCCTTCCAAAGCAAGGTGTATGGCACGAGGTGCTGGCTCCAGTTCCAGCAACAAGGTGACTGTCTGCTCACCTTGATGCCATCGTTCCAGTAAGGAATAATTTATGTTGAGATGCTTTTTGTGGGCGATGATAAATGGCTTAATTTTCCTGTAGCTTTCGGTTGTGGTTAATAGTGTAATTTATAAATAGAAATTAGAATGTGTCTACAAGTTGATTATTAGATGCATTTTTTGATTGGTCATTACATTAAAGAAGGAAAAGTGAAAGGGCTTGTCCAAAATCATATGATGATTTATTGGCAAAGCCAATAAACGAATCCTAAATTTTCCTTCAATGTGTCCATGTGTGTGCTGTAACAAATGCACAGAGACAGCTAATGAACTGTCAAAAAGCACAATACAGCTCATATAAAAAAAAAAAAAGGAACACTTTTTATTGTTCACTGTTAGTGAAAACACAGCATATTACCCATGGAAACAGCAGTGCGTTCATGTGCACACACACAGTGTGGAAGGACGTATATCCTACAAGTTTTAATTATCCAGCTAAGGGTTTTTCCAGTATATTTTCATGGTTACTCTGTTCATCACAATAGGCTTTGTTCATTATTGGTCCGAACCTGTATACAAGTGTGATGCGGTGAAGGATGGTTACAAAGCCTGTAGGAATGAGTGCTTCTGTTCTGTCTTGTGAGAAACACAAGGGGGAAAGCAGGTGTGTTCCCCTAACTGGGATGCAGCGAGAGCATTTCTGAGGAAGAAATAACATTTTTCACAGCTTGTCAGCATACTCCCCAGCCTATTAAAGAGAAGCAATGGATTCCTATCCACCCTGCATAAGATGATGCAGTTTGCCAAAACAGAGCTTTCTTGTTGCAGCTGCTGAGAAATCCAGCGCTGTGATTCTGGCAAAGATGTCATGGTATCCTTTCTGAAGTCACCTACTAGGATAGGATCTCAGCACTGATCTCATGGGCTGTTGCTGTAGCTAGAAAACAACTGAGATATTGGACTGATTAATCCCTGTAGTAATTCCATTAACGTCCTTAATGGAGTTATCACATGGATGAATTTACCCCTCTACAGCAACGCAAGGGGTAATTGCCCCAGAGAGCCTGTAACTATGGTGTGGCAGAGATGTCTGAGGTAAACATATGTTTGATTGTTTTAGTGCAAAGTGAAGTGTCCTGATCGGCTGGAAAACCTCCCTGTCTTCTGGGATTTTGAATTCTTCACAGCACTAATGGTGCAGGTGCCCCTGCAAGAGGGTGGTGCATCAGGGCTCAGATACATTAGCAGGGCTCTTGGCACTCTCCTGTGTGTCCATGCTTCCCTCTCTCCCTCTCCCAGGCACGCACAGCCTGCCTCATCACACAGCTTCTCAAACACAGCCTTTTCATTCACCTTTGTGGTTTCCTCCCCTTGTGTCTCCATCTGATCATGATTTATTGGCTTGCTGCTCCCTGCCAGAAAGGCAGTTTTGCCTGGACTGTGTCACTGGGCAAAGGACTGCTTAAAATAAGTAGCAGAACTTATTAGCAGTCTTGACCTATCATTGCATAGGGAGCAGATCAAGACCAGAAATGAGAAATTCTGAATTTCTCTTTGTTTTCTTCCTGATTTTCTATCCTGCGGAGAGAAGGTTTACCTGTCACATTAGCCTGTTCCTAGGGCAGCTTGACTGTGTTGCAGTTCTGCCATTAAAGGCTTCTCAGTACTGTGAAGCTACCTCAAGTATATCAGAGCCAAAAAGGCACCCTGCAAAACTCTCCCAAGAACATGCACCATTTTTTGCAGTCTACCACAACAGCCCAGGCTCTCTGAAAGCTTGTGCTGCAGTTCATTAGGGACTATACAGGGTGGCTAATGGGGCTGGGGGTGGGAGGAGTTAGGCAGGAAGCCACAGGAGGGGCTGACTAACTTTTCTGCTAGTTCACATATGCATGTGTAGTGATGTGACTACTAAGCTGCAGTATCTCTTCATCTATTGGTTTGTGATCTCCTTATTACTACGCTAAATTTATTCATTTAATAGCCAGTCCTTTCCTCCCACAGAGGCCGCAATTCTGAGAAATGGAATGGCCCAGCTCTTTAGTGGTCCAGGAGACAGTGAGAGAGAGCAGAGGAGGTGTTGTGTGCATGGGATGCACACACACCCCCAAGCATTTTATTTCCCTTTCTGTCTACGGTAGTCACTTCCCACATTCAGCACAGGGATGAGAAGTCCTAGGAGCCATCTCTTGCCAAAGACCTCTTGCAGGTTCTCCCTCCAGGGCCGGGCTCTTACCACCAACCCTTTCCGCACCTGGTACCGTGTCTGCCCACGCAGGATCAACAGCATCTGGTGGCAGCAGAAGCCAGCACAGGCCAGTCCAATCCCAAGCCAGAGGTAGAGCATGAGGATGACAAACATCTCAGAGCTAAGGAGAGCTCCTGCAGACAAAGAGATGGGGGGGGGGGGGGGGGGGGGGGGGGGAGAATGGACAATAAAAGAAAGCATTTAGACACACCTCACGTGCCAGTGTAACACTCAGCCCCAAGAACTGAAGAGCTGCCTGTATTCTCTGGCTGTAAGTGAAGAGTTAGGAGCAACACATGCTGGTTGCTCTAACTGTATAGAACTGTGTCATTTGTAGTGTCCGATGCAATGGATCCCGCTGAGGAAATACTAAAATGATATGTGTCTCTGTACACTTCTCCTTTTGCTATTAATGTGAGGATCTAGATTAGAGAGGCAAACTCATAGAATTATAGAATAATTTTGATTGGAAGAAACCTTTAAGATCATGAAGTCCAACCATTAAGCCAGCACTGCCAGGTCACCACTAAACCATGTCCCTCAGCATCACATTTACACATCTTTTAAGCACCTCCAGGGATGGTGACTCCACCGCTTCCCTGGGCAGCCTGTTCCAATGCTTGATAACCCTTTCAGTGAATAAAATTTTCATAATGTCTAATCTAAACCTCCTCACGCACAACTTGAGGCCACTTCCTCTTGTCCTATCTTTTGTCATTTGGGAAAAGAGACAAAGCCCTGCTTCACTACAACCTCCTTCCAGATAGTTTTAGAGAGCAATAATCTCTCCCCTCAGCCTCCTTTTCTCCAATCTAAACAACCCCAGCTGATAAGACCTGTTCTCTAGACCCTTCACCAGCTTCGTTGCCCTTCTTTGGTCTCAGCCCATCAATCCAGCCTGTCCAGATACCTCTGTAAAGCCTCCCTACCCTCAAGCAGATCAACACTCCCACTCAGCTTGGTGTCATCTGCAAACTTACTGAGGGTGCCCTTGATCCCTTTGTCTTGATCATTGATAAAGATATTAAACAGACTTAGCTCAAATACTGAGCTGTGTGGAACACTGCGTGTGACTAGCCACCAACTGGACTTAACTCCATTTGCCACAACCCTCTGGGCCCAGCCATCCAGACAGATTTTTAGTCGGTGAAGCATTGCCCATCCCAGCCATGAGCAGACAGTTTCTCCAGGAGAATGCTGTGGGAAATGGTGCCAAAAGCTTTACTAAAGTCCAGGTAAACAACATTTACAGCCTTTCCTTCATCCACTAAGCAGGTCACCTTGTCATAGAAGACGATCAGGTTAGTCAAGCATGCCCTGCCTTTCATAAACCCATGCTGACTGGGCCTCATCACCTTGTCACATTTGCTAACCTCCAGTCAACTGGGACCTCCCCAGTTAGCCAGGACTGCTGATAAACGATGGAAAGTGTCTTGGTGAGCACTTCTGCCAGCTCCCTCGGTACCCTTCTGTGGATCCCATCTGGCCCCATAGACTTGGGTGTGTATAAATGGTGTAAGTAGGTCACTGACCATGATTATGGAGGCTTCATTCTGCTTCCTGACATGGTTGTCCAGCTCAGGGAAGCTGAGTACCCAGAGAACAACTAGTCTTACTATTAGAGACTGAGGCAAAGACGGCATTCAGTACCTCAGCCTTTTCCTCATCCTTAGTCACTATGTTTCCCCTGCATGAAACAGAGGATGCAGAGGGGGAACATTCATTTCAGACAGAAGTGAAACATGTCTGTAAGATTTCAGAACTATTTTGAAGAATGGTCAATTTATTTAAGGATCTACCTGCTCATCACAATGAATCTAAGATTTCTAGGTTCCTTTTGAAAAGAGATGTGGCTTCTACAGCTTGTAAATGCTGCCACAAGCTTTACCGTGTGCATTAATCTTCAGCAGAAAGATTTGGGATTTCTCTGTCTCATCACTAGATATATATACATATGTATATATATATTTGTTAAAAAAGAAAAATCAATCAGTAATAACTTTTCTACCATTGGGCAAAGGCAGTTTTCATATGAATGCAAGAAAGAGAAAAATTTCCAAAATACAATCCAAATTCCTTTTTGAAAGCTTCTTCTAGAATACTCAAAATATTTTGTAGGCCTGAAGCTCCTAATTCAATACTTTTTGCAGTATATATTTATTCTGAATATATTTAAATAAAAATATTCTGTGGGCCCTTTCATCTACAATGATTTTAGAACCCCTTCTGGAAAAATATTATTATAATATCAGGTATCAGTGAGTGACATTTCAGTGTGTGGGCAGATCTAAATCCATTAAAACAATATTCTCTGTCTGTGCATATGAATGTGTACACACGTATTTTGTGTATATTTGTATATTATTAAACATCCATATTTCCACACAGGCACACAAAAGAAAAAATTAAATGTGTATCGAAACTGGTATAAATAGCTGATATCTTCTCACTGGTTCTTGCAAGGTTTAGAAATTACAAAGCTCTCACTCACATGCTCCCATCCCCCTGGAAAGCCAGGGGGTAGATGAACTCGGGCAGATGAAAGCACTGGTCACTTTAAGGCCTGACAAGATCAATTCTGCTGGAGCAGGGATTGCATGGACAGTAGAGGTGTGCTGCCTAAACCAGGTATGAGGCTGCTTCAGGTTTTAAGTTCAATACAAGGGTGGCTGGATAAGCATCTCTTGCTTCTCCTATTCAGAAGGCCAGATTAGGTGGTGTCATCTGGTTTTGCAATTTGTGAATCCCAGTTTCTCCACCTGGCAGTGCTGTAAGTGAGAGATTGGGGCTCACCCGTGACAAACATGTCAAGCTTTGGGCTCAGCCAGCAGGCCCCTCTGAGGATGATTTGGAAGGACACTGTCTACAGCCTCAAGCTTTCAGAGATTGTCCTCACTTGAAAAAGGCACAGGAGTCATTCAGTCTTCTTCCTAAATGCAATGTCATCTTTCCCTTCTCATTAGATCCCATTCAGCTCAGTGGGCTTCATATGCAATACAGCAAGGGAAGAGCAAGCCCCTTAGGATGATGACAAATCCTCATACTAATTCTGTCAGAATAACTTAATCTATCAGGTAGGAAGCCCAGAGCCAAATATGGGCTTCTCTGCCCCTCTTTTACTGGACCAGAGTGTGACACATATTTGTTCTTTCCTACAGCTGATATTCAGATGGGATATGGAGAGAGACAGCTCTTTTCGTCAGAGCCTTTGCAAGGCAGCTGCAAGCTTTATTTCTATGAGCTGCTGAAATTCAACATCAAGAAGGGAATTACCCTTATTTCCCCTTGCAAATATTAAGCATCTCTGAGCCGTGCTTTCCCGATACATGATTTTTTTAACCTTTTCTTCAGGTTACCTATATAAAGCATTTTCTATAATTTCTTTTGTGGATCCAATCTGACCTGTGTTTACAAAAGTGCTCTCCATTTGTCCCTCGTCACCACAGCCCACTTTAGTCTCAGATTCACTTTTGTTCTAACTGACCTAGTGTGATCGCAAGCTTATTGCCATACATTATCTATGCCAGTAAAGCTGAATCACAGGCTGCAATTATAGACTCTGGGTCAGGTTCTGCAATGCCTGCCTGAGCACAGTCTAGGCAGAATGAGCCAACTGAAAATTTTCCCAGCATGAAAGCAGAGAACACTCAGTTGACATAAGACCAGGAAATTCACCTCTCATCCTCCTTTACTCCTCCTCCGGTGCAGAGGGTGTGATGGGGAAGAAGAAAGGTAAAGTTTTTTTCCCTGCTATAGCAATGTTCTGTTTGGATCCTACAACAACCCGTAAGTAATAGCTATGTTAGCTGAAAAATATTGGATGGACAACCCTTCCAGGTAACTGTTACAGGCTGTGTTTTTCTTTCCAGAACTGCAGGTTAAATGTGCTGGTAGAAACCCTGTAGACCCTTCCTCCCAAGCAACCAAGACACCACACACCCGTATATTGCTGTGTGAGGCAGCAGTTCTCACCCTGGCCAAGCTAGAAGTTCAGTGGGAGCTGCTGCCTTTCAAGGGTGTTCTGGCTCCCAGCTCTGAGCTCTGCACCCAACCCCATTGTCCCACTCAAACTCTGCTATCTTTGGCACTGCAGTTGCTGACACCAGAGCTGGGGCACTTCAGTGGCTCTTCAAACATATGCCAGGACCCAGCTTGGTGCAGATGAGCCCTCAGAGTCAAAGACAACTAATTCCTTTATAATCTCCTCCCACATCCCTGCTCCCCCTCTCAGGCTGCTATGCTGAGCAGAGCTTAGGCACAGGGGAAAATCATTCCCAGTGTTTTTAATGCTAGTGAAGCTCATGCAACATTATTTACAAAAATTCTTCTACTTGGAAAAATGACTCCATAAAGATGTCATGGCAGGATTTCATGTTTATTGTCTCTCAGTGATTACCATGACAAATCTGCTAATTTGCCAAGTAGAGAGATGTTTGTTTGTTTTCAGATGGCAACCCTGCAAACCCAGCCTGGAATCTGAAATGCAAGCTGGGGCCTCTCTGGCTGCTGTATGCCCAGCAGCAAAGACTCCACGCTCAGATCATAATCAACACTTCTGGTGACGGTGCACGAGCCAGGTCCTTCTTACTGAGCTCAGCTGAATCTGCAAAGCTAAAATATATGGGATACCTATTTTAGTCTAACAAAAGATGATCTAAGTGTGCAAGGCATGAGCTGCATAGAGGAGGAAGTGGTATTTTTCTGCAGTCGCTTTCAGGGCAGACTAACAGTCTAGGCTGTCTGCATAGTCCCTTCTCTGAGACTAGGTGGTTGGGACAGAGAAAGGGTTGAGGTTAGAGAGTTTGAAAGCATGTTGAAAGGTGAAGAGGCAAGGCTGGTAGAGCAGAGGAAGAGTTATGGGAGCAGAATCAGGTGGGGGAACAGGAAAGGCTGTGGAGATTTATGGAAAAGCAGGGAGAGAGGGAAAAGAGGGAGAAGCACGAGGAATGGTAAGGGATGGGGACAAGGTGAAGAGGTTTTTGCTTCTGGTGTGGAGCTCTTGCAAAATGTAGCCACAGAGAATTTCCCCTGATTCTCTGCAGACCTGTGTCCTAGACTGAGGTCACAAGAGAGCTGGCTAATCATGCCACATTAATTCCTCTTCTCTTTCTGTTGCCTGAAATCCTCCCGTGCTGGAAGGATGGCAAGATCTTAGTAAGTTTCTGCTGCCAGGAGGTAGGACCTGGGTGACAGTTCAGGGGGTGAGTGGACCTGGGTGAAGAAAATGAAAATATCTCTGCTGGGATCTGGGGAACCTGCAGACTTGTAGGATACAAAAAACTGACAGACCCTTTATCTCTGCCTGTAGGGCAAGCAAAAGAACGCCCTCACCTGCAGTACAATGAGTGAAATCTCCTCCATCTAATTGCAACACAATCCCCACACAACAGATAGCCCTATTCTACCACCAGCAAGCTGGTTATGGGGCATTTTCCGGAGCGTAAAGCATTAGGAACAGGGTTGCGGCTGTAACCTGGAGTGGGTCCAGCCTCTATTTCAGGTGAAGTGAAGTCCTTTACAAAGGCTGTCTCTCGTGTCTAAAGAGGAGTTTGTTGAACACAGACAATTCTCGTTTTTGCCCATTTCCCCACCAGTGCTGCCCACACACACCTATCCAAGGAAGATTCCCCTGACCACAGGAGCCCTGAAGGAGGAAGAGGCTCCTCATCTCCAAGGAAGTAGTCCTTACCTGAGAAGAACTGGCTGATGGATTGAGGCAGAAGAGTGAGGAAGGCCAATGGGTTTGCAAAAGACATGGAGAGTGCAGCAGAAATGTAAGCCATGCCTGCCACCAGGGAGTCGAGGCAAGCCAGAGAGGTGTAGAGGCAGAACATGATGAAGTTTCGCATGTTCCTATTCCCGATGCAGTTCCCTGTGAAGAAACAGTGGTGGTCATGCCTCTGGGTGACTCTGGCACACAGTCTACAGAAGTGAGTGCTGGGCAAGGCTGAGCCAGGGGACCTGCTTCCATCCAGCCAGTCCACCACCAGTTCGGCTCCTTTGCCCAAGTTTAAGCCCTTGCCCAAGTCCTCTGGGGAGCTCTGGATCACAAGGACGTAGTTGCCCAGGGCATTAGCTGAGAGGAAGAGGAAGAGGGCCCCATGCAGCAGAGCAGGAGAGAAAAGTGGGGTGGTGGAAGGGTCTCTGAACATGCTGGGGATGAAGAGAAAGATCTGGAGGACGAAGGTCACTAGGGAGATGCACAAGAAGTAGGCTGGAGCGACAACATTGAGCAACCTGAGAACTAGCATTGCGGATTACGTTCCTGCAGGGGAAAGCAAGGAGAGAAGGAACATCACCGCTCCGGCTGCACACTTCATCCTTCCATTTCCTGCCGGGTCCCGGCCCCGCTGCCTCCAGGAAATGCCCTCCGGGGGCTGCTCTCCCTCGCCGCCTCCCCACGGCCCCGGCCGGGCCGGGGCAAAGGGAGAGCCCGTGGGTAGAGACCGTTCCCCGGCCGCCGGAGGAGGCTCCCCGGCCCCGGCGTCTGCCTCCGCGGAACTTGAAGCAGCGGTGCCCCGGAGGGGCTGCGGAGGCTGGAGGGGAGAGCTGCTGGCGAGAGCTGCTGGCTCCCGCTGTGTGCCGGCGACGTGGGCACCGCTCTGCTCGCCTAGCAGAGTCCCTCTGCCAGGCAGGGTCAGTTTTGGTATTGCATGAGAGAAAAAAAGGTGGTGCTGGAGGAGGGGGGAGTGAATTGAAAGGGGGGGGGGGGGGGGGGGGGGGGGGGGGGGGGGGGGGAGAGGTTGCTCTAATCCACTGCAATACGCATCAAATCCAATGCTCTAATTTATCCTTTAAAGCCACGGATCTACAGATTACCTCTATGACCGCTGCTCTGCTCTGTACGAAATTGGAAAATGCACAAAACAGCTGGTCAAGTGCTGTCCGGATGCAACCTGCGGCACTGGGCTGCCGAGCCAGAGCGGCTCCGCAGCCGCACCCCCGGCTCCGGCCGGGCGGGCACCGCCGGCTGCCCCGCGGCCGGGGCTCAGCCTGCATCGCCAGGACGCAGGAGAGCCCGGCGGACCAAATGCAGCGGGGAGCTACCTGGGTGGCGGCGTGGGTGCCCCGGCACCGCGAGCACCCCGCCTCCGGCAGCCCCAAGGGCTCACCGGCACCTCCGTGTAGAGGCCCGGCGGCCCGGGAAGGTCGGGCGCGCCTCGGCCCCGCGGCGCCGGGGGCTGCACGCCGCCACCTTCCAGTCCCCTTGTCCCCGGGCGCGGCGGGGGCCGCCCGGCACCGGCATGTCTGGCGCGGCGGAGCCGCCGTTACCGCCCGGCGCGGCGGCCACCCCTGGCCGTGCCGAGACCCCCACGGCAGCCGTGGCGGAGCGCAGCCCGTCGCCTGCCTTCCCCCTCCCTCTTCCCCTCCCTCTCCTTTCCTGCCCTCTTCCCGTCCCGCCCGGTTCGGCCTCGTCCCTGTTCCCCCTGCCTCTGTCACTGCCCCGTGTCTGTCTCTGTCCGTTTCCTGCGCAAGGTTCTCTCCCTTGTCCTCTCTTCTCTCTCCCTTCCTCCGTTTCCCTCCCACTCCTGTTCTTGTCCGGTCCTCGCCCTTCCTCGACTCTGCCCGTGTTCCAGTCTCTCCCCCTGCCCGTGTCCCTGCCTGTGACTCTGCCCTTGCCTGTGTCCCTGCCCGTGTACCTGCCCCTGCCCCTGCCCCTGCCCCTGCCCCTGCCCCTGCCCCAGCCCAGCCCGCCCCGGAGCTGTTCCTTCAGCACCACCTGCACCTCCTGCGGCTGCCGCCGCTTCCCTCCGAGCACGACCCGGGGCCCTGGGGTCGTGAAAGGTGTGCTCGGGGCTCTGCGGTCCTGACAGGTCCCACGGGAAGAGCAGAGGGATAAGAAGGGACGTCCTGCCTACACCAGCCCGCAGAGCAGCTTTCCTTCCCTTAATGTGGGTAAGGGAGGCAAGGCGAGGTCTCAGTGGGTCTCCCTGCCACCCCAAAGCTGGCCCTGTTGGATCCGGCATCTGAAGCACGGGGAAATTTGAGGGAGAGTCTCTGCAGGTTCAAAGCCTCCCTGGGTTTTCAGGACACCTTTTGCACAACAGGAGGTATCTAGGAAGCTTTGAGTTGGGCATGTGGTGCATAGTTAGAATGACACGCTGGTAGAAGCTTTGCAGACGTATTTGCCTTTGGACAGCTGCACACCCTCACCTCCCCCTGCCCACCCACGCAGCCCTTGTGCTGTCTGCACAGGCACTGTGCACAGCCTCTCCCTTTCCTACACACCTTCATGCTCTGATGAAAAGCATTGCTCTCTCCCTTCATAGATGAGCCACCCATGACAGGAGAAGGGGAGAGACAAGGGCTGCTGAGCTGCAGTTTATACCCAGGAGAAAGCCAAACTCTGCACTGGTCAAAAGTCAAAGAAAGATTACTTTTAACTAATCTTAGGCCCTGGGCTCACTGGCCAGTCCCTCAGCACAGATTCTGTTTCTCCAGAAGAGACTCTCCCTTTCTCTGAAGGTTCAGAGTAAAACTGAAGTGTGTTTCATGTCTCAGTTTCTAGGGAGAGATGCCTCAAGGAGAGAGTGGTGGTGTTTGTCTCCTCATGTGCACTAGCATGGATGGTGGTGACAGCAACTGAGTGTTCAAAGGATCATTATCAGAAATAACTTTTTTTTTCATGATTCAACATTTCTGAGAAGAAACAGTGGCAATAATAAAAGTGCAAACCAAGCCTGTAGGCACTGGATCTGCAGTGATGAACAAGTAAGAGACACCTTCGTCAGAACTGGAGGGAAAGCTGCTCAGAACTGATCAAGCTTTCACTCCCACCTCCCTCATTCTCCTGTCACGACTACTGAGAATAAAAATCCTCCAATATTCCCTCAACTCATCAACTTAAAGTAGACTGAGCCCTGCAGTAGAGATACGTGCCCCAGCCTGGATTTTATCTTTAAATAATCAGACAGTGTTTTCTCCATGTTTTAACAGCTTACATCAAAATAATAATAAAAAAATTACAGAGAAACCTATTCATGTCATGAAAGATTCCTGACTGAAGGGACTACATCACATGAAAGACATTAATCCTGCCTGTGTGGGGAGCATGGGAAGGGAAGGGGAGGGAAGGGAAGGCAAAGGGAAAGGAGAGGGAGAGGGAGAGGAAAGGAAAGGAAAGGAAAGGAAAGGAAAGGAAAGGAAAGGAAAG
>JANVCC010000033.1:4477869-4533455 GCA_025345505.1 Todiramphus chloris collaris | reverse complement strand
GGAAAGGAAAGGAAAGGAAAGGAAAGGAAAGGAAAGGAAAGGAAAGGGAAAAAGAAAAAGATAAAAGGAAAAGGGAAAAGGAAAAGGAAAAGGAAAAGGAAAAGGAAAAGGGAAAACAGTTTTTCACTGGAATGGAAAAATGGTGAAGCAGATAATCCCCCACATTCTCATTAAAATGCTCCTGCAAATTGATGCTTATGATTTGTCACTGTCAAAATACTAGCTTCATATTTTAGAATATAGTAAAAAAAAATTCCTCATTCAGCACTGTTGTGTTGATATGATGAGCTGTTGGCAGGATGAGGGAGAAGTTGTCTGGGAATTAATTTGCCTATGCACGTGAATGCATATATAAGAGAGAAATAGGTATATATGGAGATTAGCACAGGGAGTAAGTGAATAACAAGAACAGTAGTTAATTTGGAATAATTTTATTTTTCCTGTTGTAAAATCAACATCATGAGAGAGCTTGGATGTGTGGCATTCAGAAATATTATCTCCCTTTTCCTTTTCTGGGGAGATAGAGTTTCCCTGGACAGAGTCTGGCTGTGACCCTGGAGATGGATGATTTCCCCATCCTGCTTTTCTACCATGGCTAAATTGCTTCACCCATGTGTCAAGATTTTCCTGTCTTTTGAATAGGGTAGGAATGACACTATATGCCTTTCTCTGGAAGACCCTGACAGCTGGGCATGAAGAACGCCTGTAAGAGCAATTTATTGTTGTTATTACCTAATGTGCAGATACTATTTAGAAATTTGCACAGCATACCATAGCTAGTCCCCCTCTCTCTCATCCCAGCCTTGATGCCGCTGTTGCCACTCCACTCTCCCCTGGTGGCTAGCTGTTTGGAGGGTCTTTCTCTGGTATGGACCCTTTCCCAATGTGTCCCTTTACCAAGCAATATGGGAAGACACTGGCATAATCTATACAGTTGTCATCCAGCTGGTTTTTTTGTCTTCTAGTTCAATAACCTGGTCTACACTTGGTAATGACTGGCAGATGACAGTTCTGGTAACTTGGTCCCTGGATCTCCTAGTTCCTTGTGCTCAGACATTTTAAGCAGCATAAAATACAGTTCCACTCGATGACATGTTCTGATACAGCCTGCTTAGCTTCTTTCAAGGTTTTGCTTTAAATTGCATCCCAAATAATGTATAATTTCTTCCAACTCAAAATCTGCATTGCCTCAGAAAGCCCCATTATTTTAGCATTCAAGATACAGTCTGATGGTGATTTCTCTGTGAAATAAGTGAGTTAATCTCTGCTATTTGCTGTGATAGTTCAGAAGAAACTAATGGTCTCTGTGGTGCTGCTTGCCTCAAATTATCATTTAAATACAAGCCTTATGAAGTTTTTGTGAGTTGTTTTTTTTTGTTGGGTTTTTTTTTTGTTTTTTTGTGTTTTTTTTTTTTTTTTCCCCCAGTTAGTTAGCTTTCAAAATTTGAACACCCACAATGTCTGGAGAGGCTTCCTGTTTCGTTAGGCAGAGTTGAATGGCCTTGAAAAGTAGCAGGTGAGGACTGATGTCTTCAACTTAGCAACGAAACAAATATAGCTTGGTTGGCAGCAGAGCTGCGTGCCTTTGTGCTGACAGCTTCCAGTCTGTCTAAGTGAGCAGTGAGAGGAAAAGGAGCTCAGTCCTTTCCTCATTCAGCTCTGGGTAATTCTAATGAGGTTGTCAGAATGGCTCTGATCTTCCTGAAACAGTAAACCAACACTAAGCTCCTGCTTACAGTGACAAATGACCTTCAGAGGCCAACTAAACTACCATTCCCAGTTCCCCTGTATCCTTCCCCCAGGAATACCTATCCCTTGTATAGGAGAGTCTAATCAGGCCCCGAAGACCTTTTCTGATGGAGATTTTCCACCACCCCCAGTTCATTGTTATCCTTTCAGAGTATTTCCTCGGGTCTAACTTGACACTCCCTTGCAGAAATCTAAGGCCTTAGACCTTATCACGTGCCCAGTGGAACCAGCAACAGATAAATCATTTCCTCTGCAGTCTTCTACATACTTCAAAGTGGCTACCATGTCAACTCTAGATGAAGGTACCCTATTCTCTCAATCTTTCCTCTTTGGTTTTGTTTCAGAAACATCTGAAAGAAAAGCTGAAGCATCTGTCTTATTCTATCTGTTGTGCAAGTATCTGAGAGCTGAGGGGCACTTACCACCAAGGTCAGGCAGGCTGACAGCATAGTTATAGGTAGCCTGGTTTTAATCATTTTGACCTAGATTGCCAGTTGTGCTGTATCAGTTATGCTGGGGTTTCTGTGAGGAGGATACTTATTAACAAGGGAAGAGATGGTAACTAAAGAGTTGACAGATGGTCATGACTTTAGAACACTGACAAGTGCATGCTGTATCTGAATTTATGACTTAAACTACTGAACCTCTTTTTCAGATTCCACCTGGCCAATCTTCACCTGCCCTTCCCTTCTTCTTCCTACAAGGACAGTGTTGAGAAAGAGAAGGGCTTTATACAGCCATAGCTCCTACATCAGTGAGCTGAGCCTTCCCCAGGCTGATACAGCCTCTGTTCTCTCGTTACAAACCTCCCAGCTTATCATACAGTGTAAAACTAAGCTAGGAGGTAATGCTTGGTGTACAAGGTATTTATGCAGGGACATGTTATGAATCAGATAGTGGCATACATTGAAAACTAATCCAGACAGTTCTAAAGTAAATGAAGAAATAATCTGACACCTAATTACATATCCATGCCTTGCCGTATCTTTGTATTTGAGACACATTTTTGAGTCAATAAGCCACGTGAATGAGAGAAGAAATGAAATTGAGGGCAAAAATATGCACCTAGAACCCTGCTTTTCAAAAGGGTTTGTTCTCCACCTTTCCCTGTTACAATGTTCTTTAGCGAATGGATTTCCAGCACTTCAGAAGACGAACTTAAAGGTTTATTGACAAAGGTTCAATTGCCTCCAAATGAAGAATGACTTGTTCAGTAGGCTGCAAAAGATGGTTTATGTCTGTCAAACAAAAATCACCTTCTGAACATCTGAAAAGCAACCCAGCACGGGCTGTTGTCACTTCTGCCAGAAAGTCCAAGACTCAAGTGGCCTCAGCAGGTGAGCACCAAGGGTATATTTAGACAAGGAAAAAAATGGTTGCTTTCTAAAATGTGTCTTAGGGGTCTTCTAACTCACAGTATATAATTTTTTTAGACACAACCTGATGCCTACGGTACAAGGAATAACATCCTACAAAATATTAGCTGAATTGCTTTTCTATGCTCTGCCTGAGATGATGCTGGCTACCTGGCACTGCTTCTCCTTCTGCAACCAAGGAGCTGCCACAATGGCTACATTCCTCTGATGCTGGCAGTGACTAACAGGGAGAGCCCTGTGATGGCTGTTTACAGGTGCTCAACAAGGAATACACAGCTCTTGCCACAAAAAAATCAGAGCTGTCACTAACATTGCCTCATCCTGTGTGAAAGTACTTATGTGTACCAATCATGAGCCGATTAGATGGCGTGATTAGGGATATGGTTTAAGGGGTAGACTTGGTAGTGTCAGGGTGATGATTGGACTAGATGACTGTACAGGTCTTTTCCAATCTAGACATTTCTATGATTCTATGTCTCCCTGTCTTTCCTCGCCTATCTCCCTTATTTCTGGAGTCATGTAAACAGCTAAACATCTTTTTGTGAGCAGAGAAGCAGGACCAAATGGCCAATGTGTTTCCAAGGAGTTGGGTTATAGCATTGCTGATGATGTTCTGGGCCGTTCTAGCTGGCTCATGCGACAGAGCACCAGGCCTGTTTGAAACAAGTGCACTAAGTCACAATTTATGGCACATCCTGCTGTGTTAGAAAAGCTGTCACAAAAATCAACATTTCACTCATCTGCTGTTTGTTGGTGTTGGGAAACAAACTTTTTCAGTCAAGTAAAGTTCAGTGTGTCAGAGCGTAACAGCAGGAAGAGAAAATGTTGATGGCAGGTGGGAAGGGAGTGTTGCAGGAGGGAAGGCAATTATGGGCCTGAGCTCAGTCCAGGGCTGTTGTCCCTGGCTGTGGTGCACCCACTCCTCCACCTCCCTGGCCATGCAGGTGCCCCTGAACCCTATCCTTACAATGGTGTGGGGAATGTCCCCCTAAGAGACACAAGATCCTTCCCTTCAAGAGGCTACAACTGCCCTCTTCATCCAACCCTGCTCACAGTACTGGATAGGCACCAGAGTAATGGCTGAACGCTGTGGCAAAAAAAAACCCTACAGAGAAGCTCAGGCACTGAAAAGGAAGGACAAGGGGGAAGTACAACAGGTATTTCTTCCTGCTCTCGAATTCCCATCATCCACAGCAGGCTTCAGCATTAGACATTATACCTTGACAACAAGGTATCATCCTGTGACTTGATGAGAATCTTCTCCTTGCTTTCAAGATACATTGGCTAGCAGGAAAAGTGCATAATAAAACTTCTATTTTTGTTTCAGCTGAATGATTTGGAGATCCTGAGTCACAAACCTCAAGCCAACTGAGCAGTCCCATCACCCCCAGGTAATTATAACAGCAAGGAAAGTGATTGGTTCGAGGTTCCTTTCATTCTGCATCATTTCCAGGCAAGACTTTGTGGGAGCAGAGCTCTTAATGTTTAGAGAATTCAAATAATAAATGTAAATGGTGTTTATTGCAGGGGAGAATTAAAACCCAAAGTAATGGGCATGAATATGTAAGGGTTATCATCTAAAGCAACCTGCTACCAGCAGCAGCAGCTACTGCTCCAGAAGTTGTGCACTGCCCTCTTGCACAGGGGTGGCATCTTCCTCCCCACCCCCAGCCAGTTGCCCAAACCTCATCTGCCATGTTGCTGTTGCCATTGAGCATTGTGTCAGATTTATACTGGGGGGGCTCATCAAGGCGCCAGAATCCTGGTCTTCTTTTCTGTTTGTGAAGTGTCATGCACACCTAGGGAATCCTATAAATAATAAATAACAATAACACATGCACATATTCATAACCAAGTCACTGTTTACATAGTGAATATTCAACACCCACCAGATGGTTCTTCTTTCACTGCCTTCAAAATGGAAATGACCAGTTACTAAAGATAAAATATTCCTTCCCTTTTGCATCTTCCCTAGGGCTCCTACTTGTTCTCCTGCAGAACTGCTGCTCCCTAGAGAAGGAAGCGTTTCAGCCTTGGAAACAGTAAAATCAGATCTGAAATATGAAACGTTTTAGCAGGAGCTGCAGAGCAACAAACACAGTGTTAAAGCAATTCAAAAAAATAGACTTGGATTAATCCTCCTGCCTGCCGCAGCAATGCTCTGGGAGAAGTGATGTCATTCCCTGTCATCACACAGCTGCTGACCCTGCCATCAAGGTGCTCCTCCAGCAGGTCTGCAAGAGCAGTTTCTAAATTACTTTGGCTCTGTAAAAACTGCTGGCTATCAACTAGTGTACTGGATGCACTTCACACAACCACTACCCCTGCCACACTGCAGCTGGCAATGGTTTTAACGGAGTAGTTGTTTGCTGCATGGAGGGCCAGATTCTGCCTGCTTCATTTCCACCCACCTCAGTGGGTGCAGTTTCCATTTGTGATTCCTTATGTAAATTGGGAGCAGAACCAGGCCTCCAGCTTCCCAATGACAAGTCAAACACCACATTACTTCTTACCCTTCTCTTTCTCCATGTGCCATACACATGTTTGCCCAGCTCTGTTAAAGGAGCCGGTCCCATCACATTGGGTATCTTGGTATAAAAGAAACTGAGATCAAACTCTTGCAGATTTAGGAGGGACTAGAGCCCAGACATTGCACTTTCTGAGCATATGTTCAAGCCACAGATTTGGTGCAGAAGAAGGGACATTATCCATGCCAGCAGGTGCACACATGGAGGTGATTTCCACACTGATCCCTAAGCGGGTCAAGGTGCTTTCTGTGCCTCCCTGAGATAGACATCTCTTCAGTCCCATCACCAGCCAGGAGCAGAAAACTGTCCCTACTGGCAATGGACAGCACATTTTCCTGGAGCAGATCTGTCTTGCTTTAACAGAAGAAATTCTAAGCCCTGTTCAGAAGAAGAAGAAGCAGAACCAGGTCCTCCTCAGGAGGCTGGAGGCAGGTCAATGTTCACCTATTTCCAGCCCTCATGTGTCCTGGACTTCCAGAGGAGACAACTCTTTCTTTGTGCTTGGATGGTGGAATATCCCTACGGATGTTGGAAGAAAACACCAGGCCCCTGGGCCAATACTCCTTCTGGGGTGAGCAGGGCTGAAGGGTAAACCTTGGCCCAGAAATATCTTCTCCTTACATGAGCCAAGGAAAAATAATTGAGATGCTACTTTCTTTTCTTAGCTGAAGGAAAAGAAAGACACAGTTTGATCATGTGTTGCTGTTTCACACATTCCAGGAACCATCTGATTTATTTGGTATCAAACAAATGAAGCCCTTAGCACTGCGCTGAGTAAGCCCAAGGTTAGGCTGAGTAAGCCCAAGGTTAGGCTGATAGCACTGCATCAAGGGGAACCACACATCAGGCTGCCTGAAGAAAGAGCATGTTCCTGTCAGATGGTAATTTCCCTTACCCTCAAGCTTTTAGACATCTCCAAGGGCCAAAGGTAGTCCAGGGCCTACTACAGAGCCAGTGTGGTGTCTGCTGTGGAATGGCAACTTCAGCCTTACTCTCCTTCCTTCTCAGAGGGGCAGTGACTGAGTGAGGAAAAACCAACAGAGGATTGTAGTAGAGTAGAAGAGCAGCGGACCTCCACAGCAGAGGACTGCAGAGGATGAGAACAGAGGATTACAGTGTTAACAGCAAGGAGTGCTGTTTGGAAGACACAAGGTGCATTAATGACCTCTGAAGACATAGTGAGGAGTTATAGGAGGAAACAAAACAAACAAACAAACAAACCAAACAAAAAAAACCAACCAAACAAAAAAAAAAAGAAAAAAAAAAAAAATAAGAGGAATAAATATAAGGGAGAAACTCCACAGCAGTGGGACTTGGGCTTTCTCCAGACTTGTCTTCACTTGCTTCTCTCAGACACATGACTGGTGGATTTGGGGTAAGCACAGCCAGTACCTAGGTTTCCAAACTACCTACTAGAAGGAGGAACCAGGAGCTGCTTCACTCACAGCTGGGGAAAGAGGGCTGCCCCATAGAGCTGGAGGGAGCAGAAGGCAGGCCGTGCCTGAGGAGTAGTGAGAGCAGCAGCCACGCAGTGAAGAGTGGAGATACCATCACTCTGGGAGCTCCGAGGGAACCTGGGCCGGGGGAGATCTTGGGAGAGTTCAGGCAGGAGGGGCCCTGGCATGGGGTGGAGGGCAGGGCTGAAAGGAACTAGGAAACAGCACTGGAACAGATGAAGCTGTGGGGTTGAGGGGACTCTGGTGAGATGTGAAAGCTGAAAAAAGCAAGTGTGGTCGGGGTCAGAAAGAGCCAGCAGAGGGTCTGGAGTGATTGCAGTGGTGAGAGGGCCTTTGTGTAGGAGGCACTGGCTTCCCAAACACCCTCCCAACCCCAGAAGTTCTCAACAAACCTCCACGGACATACAACTATCGCCCCTCACCCCGTGTTCCAGGGCTGCCGCTGGCCCCTCTCTGGCACCTTTGGAGCCGAGGAAGAGCTGCAGGGCCCCGTGTGAAGGGTGAGCCTGTCCTCTCAGGAGGAACGGTCCCTGGGGGATGGATGCCGAGGATGGATCTCCTGGCGCGTGGCGACAGGCGAGCCGGGGGTACCCGGGGGTACCCGGCTGGGCCGGCAGGTGGCGCCAGGAGCCCGCCGGGACCCGCCGGAACGGACCGGACCGGACGGGGCGGGAACGGGACGGGACAGGACGGACTGGAGAGCAGCCCTGCCCGCAGTCTCACCCCGCAAAGCCCCCGCTGAGCGGCAAAGGCCGCTCCTACTCGGCTAGCTGCGATGCTCGCCCAGGCGGGTCCATCCCAGGGCGGCTGAAAGCCCCTGCGAGTCGGGAAGAGGGACCGGGCTTTCAGCGTTCATAAGGCAGCTCCCACGGAAAGACGCAGACGCAGGCAAACAGGGTCTTCCTCGGAGAAGCATGACCGCTTCCTATGCTCTGATAAACCCCGTATATGCCTCAATACGAGTGCTGGCTTCATTTCAGTGCACGTGGAAAGGAGGAGAGAGAAAGAAGGTGCAGAGGTCATGATGGATGAAGTTGGAAGATGATAAATTATGCATATGATGAAATCATAGGTAAAGCCAGCAGCACGAGCAGGGGAAATTAATGAATTATTTGGCAATGACTAGGCTCAGAAGTTGACTGCATGTTGCAGTCTGAGTGGTGAGTGAAAGTAACTGGGGAGTGGGTCAGAAGAGCCACAAGGGGATGTTGTGCCCTTCCCACAGTGTGCGTCTTACCTGGGGAACACCTTGCTGCAAGGTGTTGTGGATGCCCACATTTTATATGGCGTCTGGATCTCTCTGAAGAACGATGTATTTGCTGGTGCAGGAAGCCTCATGCTGGTGAGCGGGAGAGGACACTGCAGGAGCACTGTCCTCCTGTTCTGTTCTTGTGCTCTTCTCAAGGTGTTTGCTACCAATCGCTTCCAGAAACAGAAGGCTAGTCTACAGAAATCCCTTTTCTGACCTAGAATACCCTTTCCTTTTTCTTTCTTTCTTTCTTTTTTTTTGTCTTCTTTTAAAATGTATTTATTCCGATGCTATTCTTCACATGGAGGAAAGGTCAATGAGCTAGTCAGCAAAGATGTTTCTGTTGAATATTTTGTATATGAGACAGCCTATTTAGCGTTAATGGCTTTCATAAAAGACCACGCCACCATGCATTAGCTGGCTGCACTGCTGGCAGCTGTTTTAGCCGGGGAGAACATCAGTGCCTTGAGTGTTCACCCCCAGGAAGGCTGGGCATGTGGGCAGAGGCACAGCCTGCACACAGAGCCCTGCATTTGGCCAGAATGGTAATATGGTTCATTACATGATGTGCTTCTTCTTCACTGGCTCTCCTGGCTCAGCCTGTCAGCTTACATTCTTCCCCCATAATCCACTGACATTCTCATTAAAACTACCATCACTTTTGCCCGGTATCTCTGCAATCAATCTTTCATTGCTTGAAGCATCATTGCAAATGCCATTTCCTGCTTCAGAAGGTCAAGTGCTCAGTCTGGATCTTCTTCTCGTCTGTCAGGAATTACCGGTGCACCTCCTGCTGCAGAGGGGTCGTTGCACTGAGATATGCAGGAAAGATTTGACTCTGATCCATGACCTCCACTTCAAGCTCCATATAACCATGTATTATTTATTTTATTTCTCTTTCACACACACATACATAAGAAAGGGAAATGTATTTTCCAGAGAGTGAATGGGCCTGTGTACCTACCTGTGTGCATCTCCAGAGCCACAAGCAAGCAAAACAGCACACTTTGGGCTTTCAGAGCAGACGTGGGGCCAGGTCAGAGCATCTGTCGTTGAAAGGGTTGGTGGGCAGTGGGCCTGACCTCCAGGAAGTGTAGACTGTCTGTCTGCAGAGTAGTGCAAGGATGTTTGATGCACAAAGGCTGGCTTGGTGTTACCAAGTGCAAGCCTGCAGGTCTAGATTTCTGATGGGTCCTTCTTCAAGGAGGTAAGCAAAACACTCTGTATTGCAAAAGGCACAATCTGGGGAGGGAAAAGTAGAGGAACACTTGGTTAGTGGCAGGATGCTGGGGTGAAGAGAGGAAAATCCCAAGCAAGAAGCTACACCAGTTGCTTGTGGTGATACAGGAGTGGATAGGAACACTCACAGAGGCACTGCTGGAGGCAGCAGTGGCCGGCAAACGGGAGGGCCAGGTGTGGTATCTGGGGAGATGAGCAGTTAGGTTTAACCTGCATCAGTGGCTTGGGCCACTTGAGGTGCCTGTGCTGGGGGCCCAGCCATGGTGCCTTTTTGAACGGGGCTGGGTACCACCATGGGAATACATTTCTTCCCCAGGACAGACAAAAAAGAGATCTGGATCTGTGGAGAAATCCCATGCCTGTGAGTGGTAAACCACATTGTCCTGCCTGACTGGCAATTGGGAAGAGCCAATTAGCATATTTTAATGTAACTGAGCAGTGCCTGGTCACGCAGCTGGGGTGGTGGGTGATGTTTGAAGCAGATTTGAAATTACAAGCATGAAGACACCAAACCACAAGGGAGCCGTCATGGGGGAGAAACAATTTCCCAGCGTAGCAGCTGCAGCCCCAGTTTCTCTGCTATTCCCAATGGCAAGCTGCCTTCAAAGAGCCCTGCAAAGGTCTGGGGTGAGCACTTAAAAATTAAGAAATTAACTTTTTTAATTAACGGAATTGAGGTGGCTGGCGCGATGGTAGCTCACCCCCTGCTGCAAATCTTCCAGACTCTCCTTTTGCAAAGTATGAGTCCCATCATCTCTTGTGGGAAAGGAGAAGCATCTTGCTTGGGGCTGGGGTCCCCGCCAGGCAGATCCCAGTGAAGGGTCCAGAGCTCTCCCCAGCCCAGGGAGATGCGGGTCTGTCACTGCTGGCTCTGCCCTGGATTTCAGGGGTGCATGCGGGAGGTGCTGCCCTGCATTTAGGCTCTGGGAATGGGCCGCGGAGCAGCCCGGAGGCCTCTGGCCGGGCTGTGGATGGGGCTGGCACTGCCTCAGCCCGGGCTGGTGCTCGCAGCTCCTCTGCGCTCCGGGGACCCGGCAATGGCGCACGCTGAAAGACGCTGCTGCCTACAGCAGCCCTGTTTCCTTAGTTACGGCAGCAGGAGGTATTTCGGGAAGGAGGCGGGCAGCGCTGGGAAAGGCGGGCAGGCCTCGGGAGAGGGCCGGCGATGCTGCCCTGGGGAGCAGCCTCTCTCCTGCCGCCGCCCCCGGCACTGGGCGAGGCAGGCGGGGTTCACCAGCACTCCCCGTAGGCGCGGTGTCCGCTTCGTGCCCTGCAGTGCCGGTGGAAGAAATGCCGAGTGCCCATTGCCGGGGATGAAGTTAGCACCGAAGGGCTGCATGCAGTGCTTTGCCGTGCCGTGCCGTGCCGTGCCGACCACCCCGGTGACCGCCCAGAATCGCTGGGTCAGTGCAACTTTAGTCTCCTCGGGTATGAGTTTCCATCTCTACCAGAGGAATATCCTCTACTTGTACCAGGCATGAGAAGAAATGTATTCCTGCCTTTGAAGAATAAACGTAATGTAATGATGAGGAAAAAATACAACCTGCCAAGTAATTCTATCCTAGAAGCAGTTTGAAGGTAAGAAAGCCTGGGGCTGCGTGCAGGGCCACGCTATGCCAGCACCAGCCATTTTGTGCCTTTGCCTGTACCCAGCCCTGCTTCCCAGGTGCCATGTCCAGCCCCATCCTCTTTGCATGGCCTGGGAAGCCCCAGGCTGGCTCCTGCCCCTGCACTAGGGAGGCTGACGGCTCACTTCCATGTTTGCTTACAGGCAAGCCCCAGCCAAGGGCTCACAGGCCGTGCTTGCTGCACTCCAGCTGGCCCATCCTGGCTGGGAGCAGTCGGCATGGGTACATCCCTGCAGCACTGTGCCATGCCAGGCTGGGCTACTAGCCAGGGTCACAGACACAGTCTGGCCGGCTCCAGGAGTAGGGACTAAAGAGTGTTTTCATTCCTGCGTCCTTCAAGTCTGCCCCTAGTCTGGGCAAACTGCAGTTTTCCAGGGACAATCACCAGCTCCATGGGGCTATTCAAAGGCACACCCCTGGCTAAAGGCCACACCTTTGCCAACATTTGGCTCTGAAGTTCAGAGACACTGGAGCTGACCAAGGAGAAACCACCAGCCTTTTTTTTTTTTCTAAACATGGGCAAAATATTCCTTTTCTCGAGATGTTGTTCTCAGGGATAGTTGCACCATCTTGCCTGAAATGTGTCTAGACAAACTCAGCCCAAGTCCCTGACCCTGCCTGAATAAATTCAGCTCAAATATTAAAGCTGTAAGCACCAGAAAAGAGGAATTACAATTGAGAGCATCACACAGACAGGAGGACTCAGTGCTACAGTGACCGTGAAGCAGTTCCCTGTGCCTCACCCTCCTACTGCTTCCAGCTGCGGCTCCACGTCTATCCTGCATTTGCTGCAGGGTTATAAGCAGTGTGGGAAGGAGGTAATGGGCTCCTCCACACACAGAGATGGAGGCTGAGACACACGTTGCTTGTGCTTCCAAGGCATGTGGAAGGACTTAAGATGTGGGATGCCTTAGCCCTTGCGAGATTGTTACTGTAAAGCTCTTCTTGGGCCAAAGTCATGGCCACTGAGGCCAAATACGTAACAGAAAATTAAGGAGTTTTTCTCCTTGTTTTGAATCCCATGCATTTTCCTCCTCTTCTCTCTTCTCTTTATTCTAGATAGGCACATCCTGGGCCAGAGTTGGGAGGAAAAAAGTATCTCCAAGGGATGACTTACACACAGGGTAGGTTTACCCAGCTTTGTGTGATCCCTGATTATCTTGGCGGGCCAAGGGAGGAGGAGCAAGTGTTCACTCCTCTGGGACTGGGGCAGCTCCCCAGAAGCAAGGTTGTCAGCTCTACGCAGAAGACAGTATTTTCCAGCAGCATTTGCCAGTTTAAGTGATCGAGCATATTGGTTTCCAGTTCAGTAGGTCAGTGAAGCTATGGCTTATGAAAAACAGTCTGCGCTTGCTGAGAAGTAGGGTGTCAAATATTTGGGACCCAGTGGCAGAACATAATCACAAGGTATTTTAGAAAATGCCCACAGATTTGTTTCTTCCACAAGACCCTGTTGTTCAATGTTTGCAGAGCACGTGTACTAAGCCAGCACAGTCCTCTCTGCTTTCTTCTGAGGCAGACGGTGTCACCCGCTGCAAGGCAGCAGTCAAGGTCTCCAAGGCTTGGTGATGCTGTAGGACTGGTGCTGGTTTGTCTGGAGTGAAGGGGCAAGCTCAAGGACTTCTTTACATCATACATATTGCTGGGGCTGAAGGAGATGGCAGTGAAAGAGATTCAGAAATGTCATTTTTGTTCAGCTGTTCCCTAAAGTTTTAGGTGTGTGTTGTTTGGGGGCATGGTATTGTAGCCCACATTTGCTCTACACCATACTCCAGCAGAGCAGAAATCAGCTTAATGCTATCACAGCCGTGGAGAGTCTGTGAAATAAAAAAAAAAAAAGGAAAGACACTGTGGGAGACACCCAGTTTTTACCCCTTGGTTCCTCATGGTCTGTGAGCTGTGCCAGCCTATTTCCACTTAGAGTATGAAGGGAGGTTCTTGGCTGGCAACTCATTACATGTTTTGGTTCCCTGATGCTTCTCCTGGTGGCTTTCATAGCTGTGCTTGTCAGACAGGAAGGTCCTTTAAACACCAGAATATCTTGCAGAGCAACACTGGTTTACTAAGCATCTGGAAAAGCCACTGATGTGGGACCCCTGCCCCCTACACAAGGCAGTAGCACTAAAGCACTTGGGATGTCAGTGGGGCCACTCTGCTGTCATGTTCTGGTGTCTGTTCTGTGGGAACACTGGTGGCCTGGCAAGACACCCAGTACTGTACCCCTGGATGTGCTGCCGGTTGTTTCTCCAGCACAGGGTGCACTGCCTGCATCCTCACAGGTTAGAGAGATGGGGAGCAGGGTGGGATGCTTACAGAAAAGCAGGATCTCAAAGTCTCGTTGTACTTTGGTGTCTCAGGTCCCTGTCCCACCAGCCAGTCACTCCTGATGGCAGGCAGGCACGGCTGCTCTGCAGTAATAAGACCCCCAGGAAGTTTCTTAGGTACCACCCCTGCCAAGCAGCTGAGCGATGCTGTATCACCGGGAGGGGTTTTGCGAATGCTGTTGAGGTCTAAAATGCCTCCATCCAGCTGCTCCTGCGTTGAGGGGCTGACTCTCCACCCCCGCGCTGCCTGACCGCCCTGGCGGCCCCTTCCCCGCTCCCAGCGCGGCACACTCCCGGGCCGCCATCCCCAGGAGCCTGAGCGCCGCAGAAGCTGCTCGGAGAGGCTGATGCGGTCGGCACAGCCTCAGACCCAGAAATAGCCTGACAGGCGCAGCCCCGCACCCAGGCGCTGTACCGGCAGCTCCCCGCCCGCTCCCCGCACCGAGAGCCGGGGCCGCCGGCCGCGGCCTCGCCCCGTCCCCCTGCTCCCCGCACGGATGCCGCGGGGCGCACGGTAGACGGCGCGGCGGGGGCTGCCCATTCCCGTTTCGGGCCGGGAGGCGCGTTCCCGACGCGGGGCCCGGAGCGCCGGCCGCTTTTCGGCCCGGCGGCCGCCAGCGCAGGCCCCGGCGCCTGAGCATCGGTGAGGAGGGGGGAGCAGCGCGGGAACCGCGGCCTCTCCGCCGCAGCGGGGCGGGCGGGGGGGCGGAGCGGCGGCGGCCACGGCCCCTTCCCCTGCCGGTGCCGGGCAGCCCTGGCCGGACGGCGAGGGGGGGCGTGCGGGCAAGGGAGGAGGGAGGCGGCGGGCTCGGCTCGGCGGCGGGCGCGGGGCCCGGAGCGGAGCGGGGCTGTGCCGTGCCCCCCCATCCAGCAGGTCAGTCCGACGCGGGAGGCGGCGGGGGTAGCGGTCCGTGCCGCGGGGCTCAGCCGCCGCTTGCCGCGGCAGCGGGCGGGGTCCCGGCGGGCAGCGAGGCTTAGGCGAGAGGTTACTGGGGGGCTCCTGGGGCGCAGGACGGGTCGGGGGGGGCGTCCTGCCGGTGGGGTGACCAGGTTGGGGAGGAATCCGCGCCGGGTATGGGGCTAATCCCGGCTCCCCCCCGCTAAACTGCGTCTCCTGGGTGGGCCCCGCTTCGGGACCGCGCCGGGGATGCTCACGGCAACTTGCGCGACCCCTTGGGCGGGTGTGCCGGCACAGCCTCGGCAGCACCCGGGTATAGCTCCCCAGGGAGACTCCGCGGGTCCGGGATGCAGGGATGGCTTTTTTTTTTTTTTGTTGCGGGAGCTTTCTGGGTACTTAGCTCTGCTTAGACGCTGTTTTCTTGCCGTCATTCTGGACCATGTATCAGAGCGGCTTTAACTACCACTTGTCTCCACCTGCCTGGTGGACGGCTGAGGCCCAGTGAGGAGCAGGGGCTTCCCTGGGCTGCTGGAGTATGTCAGTGGCAGAAGCAGGGAGTGAGCCCCAGCCCTTCGGTGTCTTTCTCGCTGGCTTGCACTGTTGTCCTCTGATGCGAGATAAAATGTCATCCCACCACTGTGTCATGCCTTGGCTTGTGCTCGGTCCTCACGTCATCCTGGCCACAGAACCCTCCCTCTGGGAAACACACCTGATGGTGTTAGAAATGGTGTGAGAAACATCTTGTACTAGCGGGGGAGAGGGAACTTCTCCCCATTTCTTCCTCCAGATTTGGGAGACTGATGACTCTGAATGGGGCTGTCAGGTCAGGCTGATCTAATGCTCAGGCTGAGCTGCTTTTCCCCAATTTATGACTTCATCTAGATTTGTCCATGGATCCAGGCCCTGCCTTCTTCCTCGCTTGCTTCCATCCTCTCTATCAGAAGCAGCGCTGCACAGTGGGCTTACAATTTAGAAACTTCCTGAACAGAACCGGTGTTATCTAGGAGAAAGAGAGACCTTTGTCTGGCTGGCAGATGTTATTTCTGCATGAACGCGTTTCTCCTTTTAACTGTTTAGCCACTGTCTCTAGGACTGATGTACATGCCTGTCTTCTCCCCTTTCAGAGAGTTCAGGGGGAAGCAGGAGGTGAGGGGAAAGCTGGGTGGGCAAATGAGGTATGAGAAAGCACCTTACCTCATGTTGGGGTTTTATGGTGCTGTGTGACAGGTCAGGCTGCCTGCCTGAGCAGTAGAGATAGCACGTGTTTCTGGTAAAAGGTGCTGTTGAAGCGGTTTGTGGTATTTGTTCAGAGGGGAGAAAGTGTGTAAAAAGCAGAAGGCAGAAAAGCTGTCCCTGAAAGCAAACCTGAACCTTGGCCTCACTGCTTTCCCTGCCACCTTGCATAGTGGTGGTCAAGGCTGGGCAGCAGATGGAAGGGGAAGTAGAAGCAGCTCTCTCAGGAAGGATTTTTCTTAACTAGCCTGGCAAACAGCCGTTGGCAAACAAATAAGTAATAAATAAAAGCAGGGTGGCCGCTGGCACCCCTGCAGCTTCTGCCTCCATGGCACATATGGACTGTTCCGGCTTCCCTGTAAGCTTAAACCTCTGCCTTCTTCTCATGGCAGCATCCTGGCTTCTGCAACTCAGACTGAATGCTTTTCATCTTTTTGGTTTTTTGGGGGTTTTTTTTTTACCTTTTTTTTTTTTTTTTTTTTTTTTTTTTTTTTTTTCTTGGTAACACTTGAATGGCTCTGTAGCTCTCCAAAGCTTTCCCTGAGGTTAACTAGTTCATCCCTGGTTTCGTGCCTGCTGACAGTGGCCCTGCAAATGAAAATCACAATGCTTGCTGGGGGATGCTGGTTAGGGGTGTGTGTCCTCGTGAGTAAATACTGTCCTCCTTCCACACAGAGACTTCTGGCCCAAGGGAAAGTAAGGCAGCTTTCAGCACAGCTTCAGAGCCTACATCTGCAGAGTTGTAGAAGGGGGATCATCACTGCTTTAAAATACTCCTTGTAGGAAACACTCTTAATAGACTGTGAGAGCTTTCCTAAAGCGGCAAGGAGAGGGAGAAATATTTCTAACACCCACAGGTGAATTCAATTGATATTAAACTAATCAGTCACCTAAACTTGTAGGCAAACATCAGTGTGCTGTGCAAATGCTGACTTGTCTGTGAATCCTATAAACACCAAAGCCTTCTGCCATTGTCACTTCAGCATTTGGCGAAACAGCTCTTCTTACCTGCTGTAATTGCAGTAAATATATTTCATGTGCTTAGTCCTAAGTTTAAAGAAACCATTGCATTGCTGGTGCACTGTGCTCAGAGAAAAAGCAGGTTTGCTTTGGGAAGCTTTGCTTTCAGAAGCAGCTCCAGTCCTAATTTCTTTCATCTATGGTTTGATTACATTCAGTCCCTAACCAGATATCAGATCCCTGAACAATGAGAAGTCTTAGAGCTTTTGAGGGTCTCACTTGGCACTTTAAGGTGCCAACTCTGCACTTTAAGGTGTCTAAACATCTTTTAAAAGCTGGCTTGAAGTTATTGCTTCAGATGTAGCTGGGGCTTGTAATTAAGCTGTTATCACACCTTGTTATTAGTTGGGGACAATGGCAGCAGTTTGTTCACACCATTACAGCAACAATGGGACAGCCCTGGCCAGGTAGCCATGCATCACCTTTTCTATTGCCTAGGCCACTATTGTTGCTGGTTAAATGGGTAAGACTGGGCATGTCACGTCCCACAGGACCTTTCTGCAGAGGCAAGGGGAAGTGGGGTAGAATAGCCTGGTGGGGGACGTGGGCTTCCCTCACCCAATCCACTAACCTGGTCCTTGTGTCAGCCTTGCCTCTCTGGCAGTTCAGCCATCACTTGATCTCACACCTCTTCACCAGGTTTGCTTTTTATAACTCATCTCAGTGGTTATCTAAGGCCCAGCACTGTCCTGCCTTGTCTGTCCTGGTACAAGCCTTTCCTAATGTGTAAGAGCTGCAGCCATGCTAAGGGTTGAAGAGAAGACCTCTTTGGCCAAGAAATCACCTTTCTAATTGAAATTGAAAGGAGGGGCTTCTAAACTGTCAAAGTTTGATCTCAAATAAAGATGTGTTAAAATAGAGTACCAGAGCCCAGAGGCTCAGTGCTTCTGTTCAGTGGGAACATGTGAAAACTTTGGATGATCCGATTCCCCTAATCCCAGTGTCAACGTTTCGTGTGTTGTCAGCTGCAGATTATGGGCGAGCTGAGAGGAAGGCAGAAACTGAATGAGCCAAACTCCACTGCACCCCCAAGTTGGCAGGTTGTAAGAGGTGGAAAAATGCATCATCATGTAATTTTGAGTTCCTAACAGCAGAGGAAGGAACTCTGGCCTTGCTTCAGTGGGGAGCACTTTATTGTTAGCTGGGGGCAGGAGGTGATGGAGATTGAGACAACGAGCCCCTTGATGTGCTGCATTGGATGGGCTAGGGGAGACTGACATTCAGAGGAGGTAGAGCTGGGGGAGTTAGGGCAAACCTCAGTTTTGGAAGGATAGATGGGGAGCAGCTCCCAGCTGTCACCCTGAAAATGAGCCTGTGGTACCCTGAGACAGGGCCTGGGGTCACTGTGTTGGCCAAGCCAAGGTGACTATTGCACTACTCATGCAGCAAGATGACCGATGCTAAGATGATACACCAGGGAAGTGGCAAAGGCTGAGGTGCTGAGATGTTGTGTGAGGGCTGACAAGCTGAGGGGTGACTCACAAGGCTTGGAAGTGGCCGACCATGGGCCACAGGGCACCAGTGTAGCTAGGATCACAGCCAGCACTGGGACAGCCCTTGGTAACCTAGGGCTTGGGACCCACCTGACTGGAGGACCTGGTTGCAACAGCAGGTTGGAATGCTCTTCTTGGTGTGGCTCTATCTTGAAGCAGAGTCTCCATCCTTGGGAGTGTTCAGAACTTGCCAAGATACGGCCCTGAGCCACCTCCTCTAGCTGACTGTGCTTTGAGAGGGGAGGCTGGAATAGACAATCTCCTTCAACCTCAGTGCTTCTCTGATTACTTATCCTATCTTCTGACAGATTTGGTCACCACAGGATAATCCCCAAAGCAGCATTAGAGAAAAGACCCGAAGTTTGGAGGTTTGCCTAGCTTCCTGGAACCTGCAAGCAGCGGTCTGCAGATCTTTACAGCAGTAAGACTCTCCCAGGGCTTTCAGGTTCCAGGCTGGGGACATGTGCAATTCTTTGTGTTTCTGTGCTGCTTTTCTTAGGGAGAGGTGGTAGATGGCAGAACTATATGGAAGGGAAGTACAATGGGAAAACCAGGAGAGCAGTGAACCAAACTTTGTAGACTTCAGAATAAATCTGTGCCTTGTTTGTCTCTTGACCTGCTGCTGAGTACGACATCTGAATTAAAGTCACAATTCAAATTAATGATTAGAAAGCCACGACCTAAGCACCTAGTTTTAATCTTGCTGTGTTTGCACACTTCTGCTCTCTTTCTAAGGACAAGTTGATTGTCAGTGATGAGTATGTTGTGGTGCTCAGTGCTGAGCAGGAGGCTGCACCATGCTTAAGTGAGTGGGTTTACAGCGTAGCATGGTTATTTATATTCTTAATGTCCATATTTCTTGCATTAGAAAATGGTGAGTGACACATTTCTTTATTAGATATCACTTCATGATTTATAACTTTGGTCCAGCTGTGTCTCAGTGGAAAATAAAATCCAATTCAAAATGCAGAAAGCAAGCTTTTAAAAAATTGTTTCTAGTTGGTTAAATTAAACTGCTTAAAATGTATGGGTCCACAAAAGAAACGAGTTTATAAAAGTATTATTTGTAGATGTAATGAATTTAACAATACCGTATTACTATATTATACTGTATTACTATACGTCTATATTATAGGAACAGAATTTTATTATAGAAGATGTAAAATTTAACCAATGATATAACCTGATTATTTCTGGCTTTTAAGAATTCAGAATTCATAGAGATTATCCTCTCACACTTCCTCTTCACTGGGCTTTGAAAAGGAACCAGGCTCTCCCGGGTTAACATGTAGTAATTTTCTGAACTTTGGCTAAACTATACAGTGTACTGAATTCATTGAAACACTCCCCCCCACACCCCTGCTTTCAAAAAGGTTACTGCTGTCAGAGCCACTTTTGCAGTTCATCAGGCTTTAGCTCCAGGTGCTCAGCCTCTGAGTGGATCTGGCAGCAAGAACAAACTGCATGAATTTCTACTGACTGACTTTTCACAGATGAGAGTGATGTGAGGTCTTAGCATGTAGGTTGTTTTGGCTTCCAGTTTTAAATTGTCTGTCTTTTAATTTATAAAGTCTTTGGACAAAATCTAGTTAGTTTTAAGTCAGGTATGTTTCCAGAAGTCATAATTCTTTTATTTGTTCTGGTTTTCAGTCCTCTTTATTGCTTTTTTTCCTGCCATATTACACTGCTGCTAATCTTCTCATCAGGCAGTTTCACTGGATTTATCTGTTGGGACGTTTTCATCAAGTTTAATTTTCTTTCAGCCAAGTTTTTAATTTCTTGTGTTTTCATCCATGAAATTTCATCAAATTCCTCCTTGTTCAGTAACAAACAAACAAACAAAAAACCCAACAAAGTGAATACTGCTAATAATGTCTGCAGTGTCTGGGCCACCTCCTGAGAGTGGTTAGTTTGGTCATTTCAGTAAAGTCAAGGGTGGATGTTTCTGCAAATACAGCCCTCTGATATCCTGCACACTGGGCTGGATAAACCTAGCTAGGCAAAACTCTTTGACTTATGTAAATTATGACTGTGCCCTAAGCCTTGTGTTGAGTACGTATGTACACTATCACTACTAAAGCCTTACATGCTTTGGGGGTAATCATTAGGTTTCAGGGTTCCTTCATCCTGGAAGCTACGTGTGAGGGGCCCACTATTTATTTGGATAGCCCCTGCAACAGAGTCAAACTTCAGTGTTTTATTTCCCGCCGTAACAAGGGGGTGAATTTCTGGCCCTTGTGGAGGGCATGTTGCAGGTGGTTTCAGCAGAGAAGGGATTTTACTCCGTATTTCTTTGGGCTTAGGATTTTCCATGGAAAATATCCTGGCGTCCAAATAAGTTTCTGTCTATCTGTAGCCTTTAGAGTCTCAGCTGAGAGTGATGCTCAAAGGTGTCCCTCCACGTTCTTGGCTGCCCATGGGAGCCCGCCACGTGCCCTCCCCATCCCCAGGGGTGGGGGAAAGTGTGTGCAGACATGCAGTGGGACCTGCTGAGCTTTGGGTCTGAACCTCCTGTCAGTGCTGCAGGCTGGCTGCCCACTCCCTGAGCATGCTGGGGAAAGCTCTCCATTCCCGAGCTCGCCTTGGTCATGCGGTAGGAAGTGGGGATGGCATTTGTGTCAACGGGACGATGTCTTGCTCTGCCATTGAACAGGGCTTATCCGGGTAGCTGGGTTTTGCGGCCATGCCTGCGTGTGTGGCCAGTCTGGTGCTCTGTACAGCACCAGTGGCATTGCTGGAGCCTGCTCTTAAGTCTGGGCTGGTCCTACAGCTCATTTAACACAGGATCTCTCCGTGCCATGGTGAGCATTAGGGGAGCTTTTCCAGTGCCTTCCTGTAGCTCCTCACTCCTGGCTTTTGGTCCTTCTTTAGTCTGCTCCCTCCAACATGACATCCACGTGCTCTGTGACTGAGCTGTGTTGCCAGGAGAAGCATGGAAAACAGTCGGGCAGGATTTGGAGCCTGGTCTGTCCTTCACACAGTCCTATGCTCAGGAAAGAGGCAACAGTGCAGAATTCCACATCACTAAGCTATTGATCCCTGATGCTCTGGAGGAGGGTTTAGCTGCCTGTGCAGAGCTCTGTTCAGCCTCCCAGTGCTGTGGTCGGCACAGGGACGTCAGGATGAGCCAGAGTCTCTGCAGCGTCTGTGGTTGTACAGTTTTCTGTCTCTAGTAAGTGCAGGTGCAGCCCTGGCACTGGTGAAGCAGAGAGGTGTTTCAGGACAGGACGTACTCATGCTTTGCTGGAAGGGCTGGTTGCCCCAGGAAGCCAGACTGGGAGGCGGCAGCTCTGCTGAGGTCTCCTGCACTCTCACCTTGTTTTTTCTCAAACTGTTTGGAAGCTCTTTGTGTTTCCAGATGGGGAGAAATGCAAACCCCAGAGCAGGGTTTGCATCTGTGCAGCTCAATGAGTACCAAACTGCCCCTTGTATCAACCACTTAGTGGATGAGGAGGCGGAGACCCTCACTCCTTTACTAAATGCCTTACTGGCACCACAGGGGCTGAATATGGGATCTTGGGGCACTCGCAGCAGGGCCAGCCCCATCTGGCAAGAGTAGTGTTTGTGGTGTCAGGTTTGGGATGTGCTGGTGGGGGAGATGCAAGCAAGGAAAAAAGCATGACTGAAACCAGGTGAAAAGCAGCAGCCTGGCCTGGGTCTGGGTCTGGGCCAGGACATCCAGCCACTGTGAAAAAGCGTCCGTATCAATGCTGCATCCCTGAGCATCTCTCTCAAAAGGGACAGAGAGCCTGTCTGATTCCTGCTAATTGTGGCAGTGCCTCAGTAGCTGCTGGGCTGTAGAGGGGCGTGCAGTGGCTGTTGCTGGAACATTGCTCCCTGCCTGGGCCCTCAAATCTCTTTGGCTAGCTGGATTTCTGACGATGGTGCAGGCTGTGCTCAAAGTGCCCTGGAAGGACAAGGGGGCATGGGCTTGGGGACGCTTCTTTTGCAGCCATCTGCTGCAGCACCTCATGTTTAATTTCCTTTCCTTTTCTCTTCCATGTCAGTGATGATGCTGTAGAGGGCAGGGACTGGCTGACTGGGGACCTCATGCTGCTGACAGTGTGGGCAGAGTGGTGCAGGGTCTGCCAGCCCTTCCTTGATCACCAACCTGGCTGCATGGCTCTATATTCAGGGAAGCCGGGCTTGTGCAGAGAAACCAGGGACAGCCTCTCTGCCTCCGTGCCCCTAAAATTTGCCATCCTGATCTTTTTTCCCATTTCTCTGCTGATCTCAGATAGCCTTTTATCCAAGTCTGGCTTGCCCGTAGAACATCTCTGATGCTGGCTGCTCAATGTGGCATGTTTGAAAGGATGTGACCCCCCCCAAACCTGCTAGGCTGGGCTGACAGCCCCTGTGCAGTGTTGTGTTGCGTGCTCTTGCAGTGGGCAGAGGTTGCAGGTCACTCTGTGACTACTCTGCTGCCAAATATGCCATCTGTCTTACCACATCCTCTGGGCAATGCTGTGCCTCCCAGCCCACAGCTTCTCTCCTCCAGATGCCTTGTCCCTTTCCCAGCCTGGCTGCTGTACATGTCCAGATGTGACACTTCCTTCTCTGCCTGAAGGGAAAGAAACCATTTCTTGTGTTTTGCTCAGTCACATCCATCACGCCAAATTCCCCTTGTGCTGGCCGTGGGCAGCTGCTGGGCAGTGGACCCAGCCAGACTGGGGCAGGAAGGCACCATGGTGGATGCAGGTAGTGCCAGCCTGCAGCGCTGGCACAGCAGAGGCTGCGTCCTGCCTGCCTGTGCCCTGCTCAGCCCCGTGTGCTGGGCCATCTGCCTGCAGTGGGTGTGTGTTGGGAGGGATCCTGAACCCCAGTCCTTGTCATGCATCTTGTCCCTGCTTCTGCTGACTTGGGATGCACTGACATGCCCATCCCAACAGCCCTGTGATTTCCCTGTTACCTGTGACACTCCAGGGCCATTTGACTCCCCAGGTTCTCTCTGTGGAGGAGACAAGAATGGGCCAGTGGGTATGATGGGCTATCTGCTCTGTTCTGCTTGGCTCTGCTCCATTCTGCTTGGCTCTGCTCTGCCCTGCAGCAAATAGGTGGCTGGGGCTGTGCTTGAGTGTCCTGGGGAAAGGGCATTCACTGAGAGTGATGGGAGTGATGGGGACAACTTGTCTTGTTGGCATGCACAAGCACTGTTGTGCTGGGAGCAGGCTGGAACGATTGGTGCTTTACAGAGCCACATGTTTGCAGCTCCATGTGCACCTGGGAGAGCCGTCTCCTTGCCCAGCCACAGCAGCAGCTTTCCTCTGGTCTCCCCTAAAGGCTGCCTGGGCTGCAGAGGCAGCTGGATGTATGCCTCAGCGACTGGAGGAGACCAACAGCGTGCTCCTTCCACTGCCCCAACAAAAAGCAGTGCTGGGATGGCCCTGTGTGGGGGCAGGATTGGATGGGAGGGCAGGCATCTGGCCCACAGCCCAGGCTAAGACAGCACAATCTGGTGTCAAGACTGTGAGATGGGTTCAGTCTTTTTCCTCCTCCTTTTCAAGGACCAAATTTGCTTGCACATTGGGGCACAGGTAGTGATTTGGTGTATCCCCTATGGATGCATCCCCAGAGAAAGCCTTGAGGAGCACCTCTTCTCATCCTCTGGTTGCAGGCCCCTGTGGTCACCAGCAAAGGCTTTCCCTTCCCTTTGATGCACCATTGACTCAAATGGGTATGGTGAGAGCTATTCCTGTGGCACAGTTGGATGCGGCTAGTGCAGCAACTGCTAGGGCCATCCCTGCTTGGGAGCTTCCAGCTCCTGGTCTCTCAGAGCAGTGTGATTCATTCCGGTCATCCGGTGTTACCCAGAGCTGTTTGGAAGCTGGACAAAGGTAGGAGGAATGCCTCGTTGGGGCCAGGATTGGCATGTGCTGTGCTCGTGGGCTTCTGCTGCAACCCAAACCTCTCTCTGCTCCTGGCACTGAGCACAGGCGATAGAAATGTTCTAGCTCTGCAGATGCTCTGAAATCTTATTTTATGTGTGTATATATATATCACATTTTAACCCATTACTCTCAGAAAGAAGCTTTTCTGCTTGCAGAGAGGGGAGCCGGGCAGGGCAGAAGTGTTCCTTTGCTCCTGCAGCAGAATCAGCTGCAGGGGACGCTGTGGCTTCTCAAAGCTGGGGAGGAGCAGAGAAGGGGAGGCTGGCATCAAGGCCTTCCACAGAGCAGTGTGGAAGGAGATGGATGGATGGCCCATGGAAGAGAGGATCAATGGGACAAGCATGACATTTCCCACCTTATACAGACCCCTGGGAGGCCACTGGATGAGGGTGATTGGTGGCAGGGTATCCCCAGATCCCTGTCAGGCAGCAGTGGACTGACACAGGAGTGGAGCAGAGTTGGCCCCAGAAGGATGGGTGTGAGACCCCTGCTAGCCTGCCACATGCCCACACTTGCCCCCCATCACACAGCAGGCTTGCAGGCATCAGCCACAAGGAGACCTGACTGGAGCTAAGCTGAGAGCAACCATGCAGGGGACTTGAATTGTGCCTGCTTTCTCCTCCAGATCAGCAGTGAGGTCCCTGCCATCCCCAAGCGTGCCGTGTCATCCCAGTCAGGATGCCAAGGTGCAAAGCCACCAGAGCTGCCTGGTCCAAGCAGTGTGGTATTGGGCTTCCTGGTCTGCATCCCTCTCAAGCACAGCCCAAGTCTTCTCCTTGCCAGTCTTCTCCTTCCCTCTGCCCTGGGGTGAGGTTTCCCTCATTCACTGGTGATGGCTGTAGCTGTGCTGGCTGCTCCCATGGCTGACACGCTCTCTGTAGCAGGTGGCTTTATAAAAGGCAGCAGATAAACCTCCCACTCTTTTCTCCACCTCCTCAGCTCCCTACTCCCCAAACAGCGGAAGAGACTCAGGGAGAAAAGAGCTGCTTTTTTCCCTGTCCCCATCCTGCCTTTTCCCCCATCTCCATGGACCACAGTGCTCCTGGTGCCTTGTGGCACTGTGAAAAATGCCCATGACCCACAGTGACAGCTTCAGGGTGGTTCCTGACCGTGGCACACCTGCTCCTGGTTTCCATATAGATTTCCGTGAGAGAGTGTTTTTCCCAGCAAGAGCTGATGCTTTCCTTCACAGGGGCCTTAAAATCCTTCTCTGAGTACAGTTACCTGGGTGCAGGAAGAAACAATGTGCCTGTAAGTGCCTGCAGTCCCACTGCCATTGCAGCCTTACTGGGAGGTGCCTTTCTTGGCCTTCAGTGCCAAATGGGAGCTGCTGCTGCTGGGCTGGCTGTGCATGGGCATAGCATGCTGTGGTCTGGGAGCTGGCAGGAGATAAACAACCCAGGGATACCCTTTGTGGGGAAGCTGAAGCCCTTCCCTAGGGCCAGCTGCTGCAGTGGCCCTCAGTCATGCAGGCAGCAGGGGCTGGGAGTTGTCCTCATCTGCACGTATCATCATGAATTAATTTACAAGTGCAGGGGTTGCTTTGGGGACTGTGAACAACATTCAGCATCGCAGCTTGGAGCAGGGACCTGGTGGTAACAAGGGGTCTTTCTGCTGTTTTCCTTCAGTACTGTTCCCCTGGACGCACATGTGTATGCATGTGTGCATGTTAACTGAGAGCCCCAGCGTGACTCCCTGCCCCTCTCCCACTTGTGAGCAACCTGAGTATCTGTCCCCAGCAGTCAGCCTTGGCTTTTCATAGAATTGTAGAAAAGTTTGGGTTGGAAGGGACCTTTAAAGGTCACTTAGGCCAACTGTCCTAGAATAAGCAGGGACATCTTCAACTAGACCAGGTTGCTCATAGCCCCATCCAACCTGACCTTGAATGTTTCCAGGAATGGGGCATCTACCACCTCTTCGGACAACCTGGTCCAGTGTTTCACCACCCTCTTTATAAACAATTTCTTCCTTGCCCAACAGACTACCAGCAGCCTGACCCTCTCTTTGCTTTTTGGACCTGGATGCCATGACTCTAAGAGGGAAGGGTGAAGGGAGAGACGGGGGTGAATGCCTTGGACCCCCACAGGGTTTTGGAGCGCCATGTCTACTGTCCTGTCCCCTCTGTGTTCATCCTCTCGGGGACTGATGTGGCCCATAGTGTGCCTGTTGTCCCATGCAGCAAGCTAAAGGGACAGAGAGGTCACCATGCCCTTTAGTGCCAAAACTGCTTCTGTGGGGGTGTGTGCTGAGCTCAGCGCAGGGTGTTGATGAGCCTTTCCCAGCCTGAGGTTGTTCATTAGCCATGCTGAGTCAGTGGCAGTGGCTCCAGTTTCCTGGCCTCCCCATCACTGCAGTCCCACAAGGTCAGCCACTGCAGTCCCACAAGGTGGGATGCTGGAAGTTCACCTCCCTGCCTGGTTCAGGGCACACCAGGGCACAAACCTGGTCTTCCTATTACAGTGGTCTTCACTTTCCCCTCCCATTACCTGGCCACATCTCCTTGCAAAGGAAGAAGGACTCAGAATCAGGCAGGTAGCAGGCATGCTTGCTTTGTAGGTGACGTGGTTTGGCTTCTCAGCCTGCTTGGCTTCACATGGCCATGGACAGCCCCATCAGCAGCCCTGTGCCCCCGCTGCCTCCCTGCCATCTGAAATGAGTAATGCCCTCCCTGCCAGAGTGGGTCGCTGAGCCTGAGCGAGCACAGACATGCCAAGAAGCCCAGTTTAGTCATCTGAGTACTCCCAAGACTTTGTTTTGGTGTTTTGCTACTCCAGCTGTCTGTGAATCCCCGAGCAAATGAGTTTGCTGGCAGTGTGCTTCAAGGGAAAGATGCATTCTGAAAAATTGCGTTTGCATAAAAGAGATGCCTTATTTTTAATTGGAAATCTGATTCTTTGGATTAATGCCCACCCAACCGGAGAGGAGAAGCATATGTTGGTGTATCAACAAAACAAACAGGGCACTGAATATTCAAGGCAAACCTTATGCACTGGAAATGCTTTATAGAAATTAGCCAGCAAATTATTTTCAATGGCAAATTTTGTCCATTCACTGTCCATTCACAGCCATTTCAAACAGGAGAAAGAAGAACTGCCTTTCTCTATTGCTCTGCATGTTTTTTGATGTTATTTTAGCATCTTTCCTCTAAGTAAGACCTAGATTGGGTAGACCATATGTTGTGATTTCTGCCTCTGTGTTACAGCTTCATTTTCCCGGCTGCAACCCTGTCCACTCCTGTGTTTCTTGACTTGCCCATTGCTGTCACTCCCTCAGGACAGTGGTCTTTGGTTGGCATCTGGAGGCACTGCCTCATACACTGCTAATGAAAAGCTTTCCCAACACCTTCTGGAGGTGAAGGTACACACCTAGCTCTGTTATTCCCAACAATGTTGCCTCCTCTGGCCCTTAGAGATCGGGAAAAGTACAATGACAGTGGCGTAACTGGGAACAGAAACTGGCCTGGCAATGCTGTGGGGTTTGTTTGGACCTTTAGAACACAAACACAGAGTGCTGTCACTAGAGTATTGTAAAATCTCATGTCTGATGTGAAGATGAAGCTGAAGTGTTTTAACAGTGACTTTTAGTCTGACCTACAGTGTCCATGGGATCTCTCCCTCTCTATACTAAGCAAGGTATCTCTTCCAGTTGGAGGGAGGTTGAGTATGTCCTACAGGTCTGAGTTCAAGCTGTTCCTGGTCCATGTAAGCAGAAATCTCCTCTCGCTTTTTCTGCTGCATGTGCTGTTCTTAGAACATGATTTACTTTTAGCTGGTTGTTCCCAATGGTTATTTTAATGGTAATGCTGCAGCTATATAATTTGCATAAAGTTTTCTAAGAGCAGCAGCATAAAAGGTGAGAGAAGCTGGAACAAATGGTTTAGAAAAGTAACGGTTTGGGTATTTGGAGGTAGGTTTCCATGGGTATCTGGGGGTGAAGGGACCAGGGAAAAGGCAGGAGAATGAGCTTGAGATCAGCTTCAGAGGAGCTGTGATACACCGCAAGGGCTGTGTTACAGGCCTGAGCATCACATGATGGCTCCTTTGGGCAATGAAGTTGGAAGTACCTAAGAAAGGGACAGAGCTGGACTGGTAGCTTTAGGTATCTTTTGCTCCTGCAGTGTCTCTGCGCAGTGAGATTCTGGCAGTGAAACAGCAATGCTGGGTAGAGAGACAGGAACTGTTTGGGCTGGGTGGGTGAAGGCTTGCATTTGGGAGGCTTGTGGATGGAAGAGCTCGGAGCAGGAGGTGCTGGTACCATGTCCAGGAGAAACTCATTGCTTTTGGCCACCAGGAGCAAAATGTTCACTACGAGGGGAAGGGGGCAGCAACAAGGACTCGATAGGGAAAGACAACCCTTACCCATCCCTGTGAAAATTCCCCTCACCCTCCCATCCTCTAGCAGGATGTTCCTCCTGCAAGCATGAAGACAGTGCCTAGAGACAAGCTGCATGATCTTACCACTGGGTAGTGGAGTGATGGTGGTGGAGAGGAGACTCAGAGGGTGTTAAGAGTCTCCTTGTTTATTTGCTGAAGGTCCAACAGCTCCCTTGGTCCGAGAGACGCTCTCCTTGTTAACAAAAAGGCAATGAATTATTTAGCAGCTGAAAATGCCAGATGGCAATGGCTTTGCTGCTTCCAGGAGGAGGAGAGGGAGGGAGGGAGACATGCACATGGGGAGAACAGATTGAGAACATCTCCATAGGAAAGGGCTGATGCTGGCCAGAGGTCCCAGTAGCCCAGGTGGTTTCGCAACCACCTGATGGCAAGCAGGAGGCAGGTGTGGGCCAGGACAGAGCTACCATTTGCCAGAGTGGCCCACTCATTTCCCACAGGTCTCTTCTTGTTGTTGGAGTTGCCTCTTCAGTGGTCGTTATCCTGATGGGGCCATGCTGAGCCTCTAGGTACAGGAGTCCCAACCCCATCTGGGAAGCAGTCCATGACTGAGGGCACTATAGGGAGGCTTTTCCAGCTCATCCCTCACTTCCCACCTGGCTGCAGGGATGGTACTTCAGTTCCAAGCCTACTGGGGTGCCCTCTGGAGCAGTATCAGCATATCTCAGGTGACCTGGCTGTTCCTTTGAAAGCCACACTAATGGTCAGCTGTCCCAGCATAGGCTGTGTCTCCAGACACTGAAAGAGTGTCCAGATCAATATGTATATGGCTAGGGATCTCTGAGGAGAACTGAAGATGCTGTAGGCATCATGGGCAGATCTGTAGCAGGCACTGAAGCCTGCGCCCCACGTGACACTGCATCATATGCACAGTAAGAAGGACTGCCATAGGTCACCTTCTCCTGGAGATCTTGATGCCTGTAGTTCAGTAGCTTCTGATATCCCTTCAAGGCTTCTATACAGGTAGCCAGATGCCAGCCTAACCCTCAAGTAGGGTGAGCCTCAGACTCTGCTGGGTTCATAGCCTTGGTCCAAGCATCCCAGCCACTCTTTAGCTTCCAGTGGAGATTTTTCTCTGGGATAGAATTTATGCATCAGGAATGAAGAAAATAGCAAGTCACCAGCTCTCTGTTTTTAATTTTGAAACTGCAGGCATCAAGACTAGTTCTTATGTTCTTCAGCCCTCTTGAGAGCTTGGGTTGAGAGTCCCTTGGGAATCGCTGGTATCTACCTGATTGTATTTGCCAGGCTGTCAGACCCCTTTCCCGTTTTGTTTTGGTTTTTTTTTTCCCTCTCCAAGTGTCAATTCTGTATTTGAAAACCTTTCTCTTCCTCAGTCTTTCCTTTCCCTAGATGAAGAGGTCTAAGACAGTCACTGTTGCAGGCATGTAATCTGTGTCATCTTCTGCTCCAGCACCCCTGCCCTACCTGCTCTGCTCAGCCAGGGGGTGGATGTGTCTGGGCTCCTCAGGAGCTTTAGGACAGGACTAATCTCCTCAAGCAGGAAGCTGCACGGTCTAAGAGAGGCTGAGGCACAGCAGTGCACATAAAAACCACGTGCTACTGTGGTCTCCCATCTGTCACACTGACACAGCAGAAGCGAATGTTTTCCAACAAAAGCAAGTTCGTGTAGAGCTCATGAAGATCCCCTTTCTAAGCCAAGCCATTTTGTGTATGCTCTCTCTGCGCTCCCCAAGGACCCCTCAATCAGGTTTCCTTTGGTGTTGAAGAAGAGTTGATCCTGTTTGGTCTTGATGGGAAAGACATCCATAAACACTTTGCAGCTGCAGGTCCCTGAAGGTGCTGGGTCTCTTTGCATCTTCCTCCAATGTTTAATTGGACCATAGCTCATGCTTCTCTTCCTCTATCCTGTCCATGTGGGCTGTGAGCATCCTGCAGCAGGGATCAGCTGTCACTGGGTGACTGCAGGGGCTGCAGCAGGGTCCCAGTTGTGGCTGGAATATAGGTAAGAAAGAAGGAGGGGAATGAATGCCCAGTGGCCTCAATACAATACTGACAGTACATATTATTAAGCATGATGAGGTTTCATGTGGCCTTTGAACTGGCTACAGTATACCGGTCACAATAGACTCTGCTCAGCATGTCTTCAGGGCAAGGCACTTCTGTAACTTCTTATAAACACCAGGCAGGCCAGAAGATGTTTTTGTCAGAAGCACAAGTCCCCGAGCATAGGGACACAGAGTAACTGCGGTTGGAAGGGTCCCCTCAGAGGTCATCTCATAAAAGCCCTTGCTCAGGACCAGGCCAAATTCAAAAATATATTTCATTGCTCAAGGCCTCCAAAGACAATGCTTCTTAGTCTATCTGTTCCTCCAACGCTGGTAACCTCAGTCTTCTCCCAAGCAGGGTCTTCAGCCCTCTAGGTTTATCTATCAAAAAAGTACTAGACATCCTAACTTGGAGCCTTTTTGGAAGAGACATTAGGGTTCTAACCTGGTTATCATTTTGAAAATCCCCCAACAAGCTATTAATAGATTGTTGTTAGAACCCCTTGAAGACACCCTGGTGTTCCAGGGTACATCTCTTCCTGGAGACGGTCTCACCAGTCATAGCTGTCATCTGAAGGCCATGCAGCTCTCCAAGGACCAGGAGCAGCTGGCTAACAGTGCTCTTGGGGGCTCCAAGGCACAGAGACACGGTGGGCACACAAGGAGAGGAGACTCTGGCCCTGTTGTCCTCACCCTGTGTTCATTAGTGTTTCTTGTGCTTTCTCTTCCTGTCCTTCTGGTGAGTGCAGTCACTGTTCAGCACCTTCTTGACATGCCGGTCTGTGGCACCCCCATGAGTAACAGCCATGCTGGCTGCTGTAGGGTGCTTATTCCCAGGGGACCCAGGCACTGCAGGTTTGGAGAGGATCCTCTTCTACCTTAAGTGCGGTGGTAGGGAAGGTTTTGGAAACAAGCCACCGTCTTTGCCATGACTGGCCTCTAAGTGTTTCCTGCCAGTGAGGGCTGTAGTCTGTGGTATCAACTCCTGGGGAAGTGGGGGCAGCCTGGCTTTTTTGGGTTTTGAGAAGCTGATTCTTCTGAAGACATCAAGGAATCTTGGAAGGAGCAGTTCTACTCTGGTGGAAAGATGGAAGGCATGTCCCACGATTCCTGAGTCACACAGATCGTGATGCCGAAGGAGAAGGGAGGGCTTGGGGATGTTCCACACACAGTAGATATCTGGCTGTGGGAAGCAAAGCAAGCACAGCCCGCGCAGCCCAGTTGTTAATGTCATTATTGCTCTTCTCAGAAACTCAAGCAAATGCTTTGGTTCCTTGTTCCTGCCTGCTGACCTCACCAGGGTGACCATGACTCAGCCCAGTTTCCAGGACTGAGGAGCAGAGGTGGTGAGAGACCTGTCTCAGGTACAAGACACAACCAAATAGCATGGGGTTTAATGGGGTGGGGAAAGGGTATGAGGTAGCTGTGAGACTTCTTCAGCAGCACCTCTTGTCCTGTGTGCCACAGCTCTTCCCTGGGAGATACTGGGACTGGGGAATCACCAGCCAGTTCTCTCCCCTTCCCACCCTTAGGTAGCTCCTCAGACCTTGTTGGAGGACCTGGAAGAGCAGTAGGCCCATTTGAGGCAAAGGGCTTCTCCATCTGTACCCCTACTCTGTGTTGCAGGGTGAGGCCCCACAACGGCATCGATGGAGAGCATGTACTCAGTAGAGCCAGCACCTGATGACGCTGGCCCCACCTCACTGGATGTGCTTAGCTTTCTGGATGCCCTGGTGAACAGTACGGAGGAGCAATGCTTCAGCGCCCGCTCCCGCAGCACCGTCCTGGAAGGGCTGCCGTTTGGCGGTGTGCCCACCGTGCTTGCCATCAACTTCATTCTTTGGCTGGTGAGTGGGCCAGGAGGGTGCCACGTCTATGGGTACCACAGCCCTCATCTGTGGTGTCAGAGACTGGCTGTGAGCACGGGTGGGTGTCTTTGTTACGGGTATGCTGCCAGTCACATGTGAGTGCAGCTTGCATGGCGGTGCACCTGGCTGACTGGGGGAACAGGGGTGAGTGTGGGCATCAGGAGGTTTGCCCACATCATTTTGGGCAGCAGTGGTGAGATCATGGGTCAGGAGGAGTTTGGCTTGAGGTAAGAGTTTTGCATGACCTTGGGCTCATGAGTGAGAAAACAAAAAGGGGGGATGTGAGGAGACCCCATGGAGACCCTGCAGCAAAACCTTTCACCTCTCCTCTCTTCATCCAGCTTCTCCTTCTGGTCTTCTCCTGCCTTCGGAAAGCGGCTTGGGACTATGGGCGCCTGGCACTGCTGATGGACAATGATAGGTGAGAAGGATGCGAGGCCACTGCAGGTGATGGCTCCAGCCTCTCCAAGCGGGCTCCAGGGGGGATGACATTGTGGGGTGGCCCATGAAGAAGCTCAGCAGGTGTTCCTGTCCCTCCTTCCCACCTGGAATGACCTGGCTGCCCTTGCCCATGGAGACACAGGCACCGTCTGCTGCAGGAGAGAGAAGGCCTGAGCTGGCTTTGATTCCCTCTTGCAGGCACTGTCTGGTGGTGGTGCTCTTGGTGCCAGGGAAGGCACTGTCCTGGAAAGGACAGAGGTCCAAGATGTGCTTTTGAATGGAGACTGAGTCATTGTCTTTCCCTCTGCTGCTCTCCTGGGATGAGGAGGGCTGGCTGGTGAGGGAAGCTGAGGGAGACACACAGCAATCACACTGGTCCTCATGTCACCAGGGCAGCTTGCCTGGCCCACCCTTTGGGCTAGGTGCAGAATCCCACAAAAGATTCTGGTGTCCTGGTGAAAGTAGAGCCCAGACCAGGTTTCCAGGCAGGCTGTGCTGCCTGCAGCTGCCTGCCTGCTGGAGAACAGCTCACCCCAGGAAGCAAAGCATGTTTGTTTGCACAGGCAGGTGCACACAGGAGGGGTCTCTGCAAGGCTGGGTAGCCCTCAGGAGCAAAGTCTGTAAAAGGCCCCCTCCTGCCTTATCTCCTCTCCAGCTCCTCTTGGCCTCAGGTTCTGGAGCTGAGTCTGGCAATGGACAAGCAATGTTTCTCTTCACCAGGGAGATCAAAAGGGCAACTGGGACTTAAAAGCAAGCTCTGGTTATGTTCCTTTTTACTGTAATACCAGAGAGGGCTGAAACATAGTAGAATAAAAATAAAAATCTGGTTCAGGAGTCCCTTGTCCTGGAGCTGAGGCCAGTTCTTCATGAGCCAACCCATTGTGGGCCAGGGCCACAGAGAAGCTGTGGGGACTTGTCAGTGCAGAGGCAGCAAGATGCAGTTCCTGCCCTGAGCCCACCAGAAGTCACTGGTCTAGCCCCAGTGCAGGATGCAGGAAGGGGGAGGTATTTCCTGGGATTGCTCTCCTAGGAGACACTTCTCCAAGGGTGCTCATCCTCTCCTGTCTGATGTTTCTCTCCTACCTCTCCCCTCTGCTTCTCCCCTCACTGCAAAGTTTGACATCGCTTTTCTACGGAGAGCAGAGTGAGAAGGAGAAGTCCCCATCAGAGAACAGCCCCCTGGACGTTGACAACAAGGACGTGGTGAGTGCCGGTGGAATGTCAGTGGGAGCCTAGGCTGGGCTTATCCTGGCCCAGCCACCCCTTCCCTTCACCAGATACCCAGCTTAGAGATTACATGGGAGAAATGAAACCATCGAGTTCACGGTTTCCTACTTAACACCCTTTAGCAGCACAGGATTCCTGGGAAAGCTGGAGACTTTTCATCCTGGCTTGTTTCGAGGCACCTACCCTGAATGGCAGCCTTGAGGGGATGCTGCCACCAGGACGAGCATCTCCCAGCTGCATGGCCATCCCTGCCGGGGGTAGGGCCCTAGTCAGATGCGTGGCTAGAGCCTTGCTGCATGCCCACAGGGACCTTTCTGGTCTTGGCAGGACAGAGTCCCCTGGATCACACCTCCATCTCTGCCAACGTGGTGGGCTGTGGAGGCTTTAAAGTCATTTTCTATTTTTCTCTACCATACCAGGCACAAACCAGACTTTGCTGAAAATGAGCACAAGATGGGCACATTTTGCTGTCTGTTTCTTTCTCTTTTTTGGCAGCAAAAGCTCAGAAAAATCAGTCACTGGTGTGCTTATGAAAAAATTACATGGCTTATTAAAAAACTAAGCAGGAAAGGTAAAGAAGCAAAATTCTTTCAGGTGGCAGGAGACCTATTTAAAGGCTCACTACTGGATTCTCTGGGCAATTCTATATTGCTTATCAAAAAATAATTGAGAAAGACCACAGGGGAAGCCAGCATGGCTAAAGAGCAGATTAAGGGAGATTATTAAAAGTAAGAAGACATCCTTTTAAAAGTTAAGCTGTTCCCAAATGAGGAAAATCTAAACTCCACCAGGTTAGATGTAAAATACACTAAGAGGAGGAGAAGAGTGGTTTTGAGGAGAAATTTATAGAGATCATAAAAGCAAGTACTGGATTTCTCTTCACACATTAGGAATGGGAAACCTTCCTGATTGAGGGTTTGTAGGGCCGATAGATGTTGAAGATAGAAAACACATGCTGGAGAAGGCAAGAATGTGTCGGGAGAGTTAAATGAAGTTTTGGTGCCTGTATCTAGTGACGAGGAGCTTTACTAAATTCCTCTCTGGGAGCCCTTCTCTGTAGGGAAGCACTGAAGCATCCCTCCAGCAATGGGGTTGGAGGATGAGGATGGCTTTTGCAGCCCGACAAATTCCCATTACCATCACAGATTCCATGAGCCAGCACAGGACTTCTCACTCACCCTGGGATGAATAGCCAAGCTATTGGCTGCAGTGTGCAACCTCTCTCCTGCACACGGGGAACCTAGAGAGTTGGGAATCAGCTGATAAATGCTGTTTTTTTTCATGAGAGTTTCTGGAAAAGCCAAGAAATTACAGCCTGGGGAGCTTGGAGTCTGCATGGACAACCTCCCCTCCCCCAGAGTGAGGTGTAGGAGGGGAGTCAGCCTGGCTGTGCTAAGGGAGTGTCCGGCCACTGCAAAGCTGCCAGGGGTGCAGGGATGCCTGCACCTCCAAAGCCTTCTCCTGCAGTTCATCAGATGAAGCTGAGCGGTGGAATAGGAGGCAAGGTCCTGGCATGGGTAAAGAGAGGGGATGGAAGGGAAGAAGAAGCTGCCAGCTTTCATGGAGGAGGTTAAGGGAATCCCACAGAGGCCTGCCTTGGATCCCTCGTGTCCAAAGTCAGCAGAAGCCCTCTGGAAAGGGGGGAAGAAGAGGGGACAGATAGCTGAGTTTTTTCATACAGCCATGACCAGGAGGACTGGAGAGGGATCTTGAGCTTATATGAACTCCGGTGTTGGTAAAACATAAAATAATACATAAAGGAGAAAACCCCTAATATTGCACATGCAGTGACAGGGAACGAGCTGTTACACAAGATCTTGCATTGGCCTGTGTCACTCTACAGCAGTGCTGGCCCAGCACTCAGTAGTAGTCAAAAAAGCACATTGCATGTTGGAGACTGTCAGGGAAGAGGCAGAGGAGGGAGCTGCTGGAAGCCAGGATCCTGTGTTACAGAGATGCCCTGTGTTTCCTGCTCCTCCCAAGGCCTTTGCCACCACTCCAGACAAGCCACAGGGCTAAGCATTGCCTCTTTGCCTTGGGCACTGCCCCTGTTTGTTCACCCCCCTGACTCCAGGCACCTCACCGCCTCTGCATGTGCCTGCAGTGCACATCTTGCCCTGGCTTGTCACCAGGGAGCTGGTGGTGGTCTCCCCTGGCTCATCCTGACTCTTTTCCCTTCTAGGGATTCTGCTCGTGGCTCATTTCTATCTACCAGATGAAGTAAGTGTGTGTCCTTGGAATCCTGTCTGGGCCCCACTACTGCCCTCCCTTGGGAAACTGGTGCCCACAAGTGGTGACCCATCACCCATAGCTGCTGGGACCAGTGGCAGAGGTTCCTCCCCAGGGAGAGGGTAGAGGGCTCATCTCTGCATTTCCTCTGGCCCCTGGGTACTGTCCCAAAGAAAAAGTCTTCAGCCTCTTCTGGTACAAGCCAGTCCTGCAGTGGGCTTGTGTCCCTCATTCCCTCTGTGCCCACATCCCATGTGCCACAGGGAGAATGCCATGAGCTAGTGTGGGTTGTGTGAGGCCAGAGCAGCCAGTGTCCCTGGGGTGGGAGGTGGTGGGAAGGCACAACCAGCACTCACCTCGACCCATCTCTTCGCCAGGGATGAGGAGATTCAGAGCAAGTGTGGGATCGATGCCACCACCTACCTCTCCTTCCAGCGACACCTCCTAGTCCTGCTGATGCTGGTCTGTGTGCTCTCCGTGGCTGTCATCCTGCCCGTCAACTTCTCGGGGGACCTCCTGGGTATGTGCTTGCCCAGTCAAGGGATGGCTCAGGAGTATGGTGCAAGCTTCCCCAGCTTCGGCGTGAGTGAGCACCATGCCGCAGGACAGAGGGCAGAAGAACCCCTCTGTCAGGAGCCCTCATGTGAGCAGGAATCCACCATTGGCTATGGAACAGAGGAATGCAAGAGGCAGAGAGCTTTAGGGCAGTGGGGGCTTGGTGGGGACCTGGGAGATGGAAAAGATGGGAGTAAAGACCAGAGACACTAACCCTGCGAGCATGAACACGCACACTACACTGGATTCCTTTAACCTCTTTCTTCTCTTCCCCTGCAGGACACAATCCCACCCACTTTGGCCGGACAACCATCGCCAACATCCCAACACAGTATGTGGCTCCTCTGTCTGGGGCTGTGAGTGCTGCTGCTGTGGTGGGCACTGCTGGGAGCACCCAGGCACAGCGCTCACCACAACCCGGTGCTGGGGACAGGAACGGGTCCACGTGAGCGGCACGCTGCTCACAGTAGCCCCTGTGTCTGTCTGCACCATGTGTGAGTGCAGTCGTGGTGGCCAGCACGCTGGCTCTGCTCGCGGCACCCTGCTGCCAGCAGAATTGCTCCTGGGGGGGCTGGGCAGCCTCATTTCTGTAGTATCTCAGACAACACTGTGGACACTGCCCCTCTTACACCTAGAGTGGGGGTCTGGCAGCCACCTCAAGGATGTCCTGCTAGGTGGTAGGGGTGTCCATGGGTCATTGAGCACTAGGATGGTCCATGTGTCACATGCCTGCTGCAGCACTCACTGATCTCTTCCCGTCCTCCAGGGACAGTCTCCTGTGGCTGCACAGCATCTTCGCCCTCATATATTTCATCCTCACCATCCTCTGCATGGCTCACCACTCTGTCCACCTTGAATATAGAGAGCATGAGAAGGTGAGCAACCACCCCTCCTCCAGCTCTGTCTTGTTCAGTGCTGATGGACAACTTTGTGCTTTGCAGAAAGGGTGGTCCCAGTAGGTAGGGAAAGCCAGCAGGTAGAGTCCCAGTAGGTAGAAATCACCTGGGACTGGGTAGGCAGGGAAAGACATGTCTGTTTTCTCCAGCTTCTGGAGAAAGGCTGGCAGCCCAGAGGCAAATCTCTCTCTCTTGCTGCTTGTTTCTTGAGACTGAAGCTCTGCTGTGTCCATCTGTCTGGGAGGTGGCAGCGTCTGGCTATGCCTCCAGGATCCGGGAGTGGGCATTGAGGAGGAGTTCCCTGCTGACCAGCGTCAGGGGTGGCAGTCAGTGACCTGGCTTGCTTCTGCCTTCCTGGCAGCTGGGCGAGAGAATGACAGTGATATATCCTTCCCACCCACGCCCTCCGTCCCTTCTCCTCCCCCAGGTCGCTCGGACATTGATGGTTACCCACATCCCCAAGGAAATCACAGACCCTTCCCTTATCATCAAGCACTTCCAGTGAGTAGTGGCATGCTGCAGCCTCACTGGGCAGTTGGCAGGCAGGTTGCAGGGGCTGTCCCTGTCCCCCGGCTCCTGGTGCCATCATGTCCCTGTGCCCACAGCGAGGCTTATCCCAGCTGTACCGTCACCAATGTTCAGTTCTGCTTTGACGTACGCAAGCTGATGAAGCTGGATGCAGAGAGGTGAGTGCATGCAGGTCCCCGTTGTCTCTGCGGGTGAGTGTACAGTTCCCGCCCACCATGTCAAGGGACCCAATCTGTCTGTCTGCTGCTCCCCGAATGACCCTCGCCTGGCTTCCTGGCAGACGCAAGGCAATGAAGGGGCGGCTTTACTTCACCACCAAGGCGCAGAAAGAGGGGAAGATCATGATCAAAACCCATCCCTGTGCCCGCATCTTCTGCTGCCGCTTCTGTGGCTTTGAGCAGGTAGGAGGGTGGGGACAGGGCTGCAGGCAGCATGTCCCTCCTGTGGGCAAGGCAGAGAGGGTGGCAGCTTGCCCGGAGAGCATGGCAGGTTGCCCATGCCCCAGCCCGGCGAGTGCCACAGAGCCCTGGCTGCTCCTGCAGGTGGATGCTGAGCAGTACTATGGAGAGCTGGAGGAGAAGCTCACGGATGAGTTCAATGCTGAGCGCAACCGCATCACACTCAAACGGCTTGACATGGCCTTCGTCACCTTCCAGGACGAGCGGATGACAGCTGTGTGAGTACCCCTCAGGAAATTGGTATGGAGACATCCCCTAGCCTGGTGGCCACTGCTGCTGGGGAACTGGGGCACCTTGCCAGGTTCTCCAGCCAAAGCCAGGTGATGGGTCTGTCTCCTCTATGCCTCTGCCATCTGCAGAGATGGCTGCTCTGTTGTGGCGGCGGGAAGGGTTTACAAGAAGTAGGGGGGGAGTGGGTATCCTGAGCCCTTGGCCTGGACCTGACTCCTGGCTCCCTCCTCCTGCAGGATTTTGAAGGACTACAGCCACATCCGCTGCCGCAAGCACCCCCAGCAGTCCTCTGTCACCACCGTGGTCAAGTCACACCGCTGGGGCATTTGCTATGCCCCTGCACCCAGTGATATTATCTGGTGAACCTTTGTGGTGGGAGGGAGGGAAGCGAGCAGCCAGGGGTAACCTATGCTCATAGCTGTAGGGACCCCTTGGCCGTAGCTATAGGGAGGCCATGTAGCTTTGGGGAAACCTGTGTCCATATCTATAGGGCACTTTCCCAGAGTGGAGGGGCTGACAATCACTCTTGTGGCCATAACAGAAGTCATCAAGGGTTCCTGGGGTGATCATCTCATGGGTGGCAGGGCTTAGCCAGGTGAGGCTTGGTGTAGTTTCCAGGCTCTGCTTTCTCCAGCCTGACTCCAAAGCCTGCTGGGGTACAGACCCTCCCTGTGGCCAGTCTCTGGTCCTGGGGCCTCTGCAGGTGTCAGCACAGCAGTGCAGGGAAGGGGACAGGCTGAGCTTATGGCATGGCTCCTGGGATAGTTGGTGTGGGTAGTGGGAGGCAGAGCTTTGGGGAGCAAGGCTGGGTGGCTCAGGACACATAGCTTTTCCTCCACACCATGTCTGAGCCATGCTTTCCTCTCACAGGGAGAATTTATCGGTCCGTGGCACATCCTGGTGGGTGCGATTCCTCCTCCTTAATATCTGCCTCTTTGTCCTTCTGTTCTTCCTCACCACACCAGCCATCATCGTCAATACTATGGACATGTTCAATGTCACACATCCTGTGGAGAGCCTCAAGGTAGTCCCTGGAGCCCTGTGCCAGCTTTCCCAAAGGGTGTCCATTTCCAGGCTTGTCGTTGACAGGGGGAGAGCACTGCTCTACATGGGCCTGAGAAGATGGGCCATCACTGGGATGGGCATTGATGAGAGGCAGGGAGTAGTTATGCCCCTGCTTGCCATCCATCCTCCTGTGCTTCCAGTAGCAGAACCCTGGGGCACCTGTGAGAACCTGAGCTTTGGTGTCCATGGGGGAGGGCAGGTTGATGTCCACGCAAGAGGAGAGGGATGGGAAAAGCTCCAACAGATGTTAGGAGCTGCCAGCAGCACATCTCTTTCCTGCTTATTGAGCTGTGAGCTGTTGAGGCTCAGAGCTTGCCTGTGGTGTCTTTGGCTGGGCTGACATCTGCTCAGGGAGGGGATGCCCCAGCCGACCTGTTGCGCACACCATCCTGTGCCGGGAGGTCCAAGGAGCACCCTACAGCATGGCTGAGCTCTGGCAGGGTCCTCAGAGGGTGTCTGGCATCTCTTCTCCTGCAGAACCCCATCATCACCCAGTTCTTCCCCACACTGCTGCTCTGGGCCTTCTCTGTCTTCCTGCCCTTTCTTGTCTACTACTCGGCGTTCTTCGAGTCGCACTGGACAAGGTAATGAGGCTGGCCCTCACACTCCCCCAGGTCCGTGGTAGGTGGGAGGAACCTCAGTAGAACTCGTGAGATCTGACCAGCAGAGAGGCAGGCAGTGGAGCAGCAGACACCTGCAGAGCCCCATGGGTACTGCCCTCCATGGAAAGAGCTCAAAGGAGCCGTTTCTTTGCTGTAGCCCTGAAAGCTCCCAGGCTACTGACAAAGGCATGTGGAGCTGGTTTTAAGATAGATTTCAAGAAGTTTATGAAAGGGGTGGTGTGATGGTGCACTGGCAGCAGCAGGGCCATTGCCCTGATTCAGATGGCACAGCACAGCCATGCTCCCAGACCTCAAGGTGGAGGTACAGGTTCAGGATGCTCGAAGTCTCCTTGCAGAGGAAGCTCTGCCCAGCTCCTACAATGTGCTGTTGCTGACCCTCTACTGGCCCCAACCTCTGTGCCTGGTCTGCTGAGTCCTTGCAGGAGGCTTGTCATCACCTCTCTTCCTTCTCCCGAGGGAAATGGGGCCCCCAAACCCATTGTAGACACCCAGTTTCCTCTTGTTGGGTGTCTATACAAGCAGGGATGGTAGGAGATGGCAAGGATAAAGGAGGTGAGAAGCTGGGAGGACAAGAGCTTTCACTACAGCAAATTCCCCGTGGTGATTTCTCCCCGCCTGGGAGAGGTTTTGCAAGGCCCCAGTAGGTGCATAGATCAAATGCATTTGGCTTCCTGGTGCTGGGAGTAGCTCCTTGGTGAAAAGCAAGACGCAGCGTAGCCTCCCCTGACTAGTTGCTCTGACTCAGTGAAGTGCAATGTTCTTCTCCTGTGTCCCCTCTCTACAGGTCAAGTGAAAATCAGCTCACCATGCACAAGTGCTTCTTCTTCCTGGTGTTCATGGTCATCATCCTGCCCTCGCTGGGGCTGAGCAGGTATGAACTACCCAGTCACATTGATCTCCATGCTACCTGGCAGCCAGGATTGCACCAGGGCCCCTCACCTTCCACAAGCCAGTCCCAAAGGCCTAAGGGCCACTGAAACACATCTGTTTCTGGGCAGAGAGCACTCGCTCTTTAGCTGTGTTGAGCTGCTCCCAGATGGTCATGGACAGACAGCTTCCCTGTGGAGGAGGAGGGGAGTGGAGCAGCTCGTCAGGCTGCCACAGCTGACCCAAGGGTGCTGGTGGTGACCTGTTTGGGTTCAGCCTTTCATCAGGCCCTGTGAAAAGACGAGGTCAGGTATCTGCATAGCCCCAGCTACAGCAATTGTGGCCATCCAGGCGGAGAGCACCCATGCCACAGTGATCCTGTGTGGCAGAAGGAAGTGGGGTAGGGTCCAGAGCTTCTCACCCACCTAGGGCAGAGGAAAGCACGTGCCTGCTGGGTGTACCCCATATTGCTCTGAGGCTCACCCTTTTGCTGAGCTGCTTCTCTTCTCCCCTTTCCAGCCTGGACCTTTTTTTCCGCTGGCTCTTTGACACCCACTTTCTGGATGAGGCCAATATCAAGTTCCAGTGAGTAGCAGGGAGCTCCTGAACATCCCAGGCAAGCAGGAGCACCCAATGCCAGCCCCTGGGCATCTCTCCTGGCTGGCTGCCTGAGCACCTTCTCACCTTCTGTGTCCCTGGGGCAGGTGCGTTTTCCTCCCAGACAACGGCGCTTTCTTCGTCAATTATGTGGTCACTTCCAGCCTGATCGGGACAGCCATGGAGCTGCTGCGCATCCCAGGCCTCCTTGTCTACACTGCCCGCCTCTGCTTTGCCAAGTCCGAACCCGAGAGGCTCCACATCAAGCGGGTACATGGCTCTGGTCACCTCTGATCCTGTGCGACACCCAGCACAGCAGGAACGTGCTCGCTGGAAATTCAAACTGCCAAGGCTTGTGGGGACTTCTTCAGGCCTCGTGGGGGCTAACTGGGGGAGGCGGTCATGGGGGCCAGGGTGCAAAGCAGGTGCAGCCTTTGCAGAGGCAGTAATGACTCTGTTGGTTGTGCCCCAGAGCCAAGCCTACCAGTTCCAGTTTGGACTGGAGTACGCCTGGACCTGCTGCATCTTCTCTGTCGTCGTGACCTACAGCATCACCTGCCCCATCATTGTCCCCTTTGGTGAGTATGATCCCATGCCCATGGCCCTGCTGCCCCTGGCTGTGCTGAGTACATCCCGTCCCAGCCGCCAGCCGCAGCGTGGGAGCACAGGCTTCCTGCATGGTACAGGAGGGCACCCTTGGGCATTGTCCCCCGGGCCTGCCCTGCTGTCCCTGTGACCTGTCTGTCCCCATTGTCCTCCCCACAAATGGCCCCTCTCCTCCCGCCAGGGTTGCTGTACATGCTGCTCAAGCATATGGTTGACCGGTACAACATTTACTACGTGTACATCCCCACCAAGCTGAACCAGCGCCTCCATGTCGCTGCCATCAGCCAGGTTGTGGTGGCACCCATCCTCTGCATGTTCTGGCTGCTCTTCTTCTCCGTCCTGCGCCTTGGTAGGGAAAGCTTGGGGCTGCCCACCACCACAGCTGAAAGTCACTGCTGACACCTGGGGGGACAAGCTGCTGGTGTCGCCCCTGAGTTAGGCATGGCATGGAGGGTGGGAAGTGGGATGGGAAGGAGGAAGGTGGGCTGGAGACCTGGCAGAAGAGGTGGGTGTCAGCTAGTGTTTTGGGAAGGGGGTTGAAAGCTTGTAAGACCCAAAGCAGGAGCCAGCCTGGGGCTCAGCTGGATGTGCAGCAGGTACTTGGAAGCTCATGTGCTGCCTCAGTGTCTCTGTGCTCTAGGTCCCACCCGCCCTGTCACCCTCTTCACCTTTGTGGTCCTCCTCTCCTGCATCATCTTCTCCTTCTTTGGCCTCTGCCTGAAGAAGCTGCAGCCACGGAAACCCTCCAGCTACCAGGTGAGTGCAGGCAGCTGCCTGTCCCGTTCCCTTGCCCTACCATGTCCTCTCTTCGCCTGTCGGCATGGGGAGTCTGAGAAGTGCCAGGCCAACCCCAGCTTTGGCTGCAGAACCCCAGACTGTTCTTTCTTCCCGGCCTCCCTCTCCCCAGATGTCTGACCAGTCTGATGGCACCTTCAATGATGTGGAGAGGAGCAGCGTTTCCTCCACCCCCAACTCCAATGTGAGTACCCAGTACCCCTCCCCAGTTCTGCCACAACCACCCTCCATCGCTCCCCTGGGCTCTGACTCCCCAACTGCCCCTCGGGGCAGCTTTTTGTGGCCACTGTTCTACAGGAGCCTGAGCTGAGCCTGACACCAGCGGCCTCCCCAGCTCACCAGTCCTATGGCACCATGGGCAACCACCTGGAGCCAGCAGAGGATGGGGAGGATGGGGGGCTGCAGAGCTTTGAGACAGAGCTGGAGACAGTGGAGGGAGAGTACAGGAGTGGCCCTGTGATGGAGAGCCAGGGCCGCTACCAGTGAGCATCTCCAGCAGCGGGGCGAGGACCAGCCGTGCTGAGAGCAGAGGATGCGCTGGGAGGCGGGAAGGAGCCTTTCCAGCACTGGTGGGAGCCACCTCATTGATGGGGTGGGGGGAAGACAGGACTAATGTGAGGGAAGACCCCATTGCATGGGAGGTGGTGGGAGGCTCTGCTGGTCCCTTCTGCTGCCTGGATCATTTCAGCCTGCCTGTACCTATCTGCCTCTTCCAGCTCATTGAGGAGAGGAGGGGGTGCAGCAGTGTGGGGAGAGGGTCTCTCTGAGAGGCCATGCTTTTGGGGGCAGGAGGGAGGCCCTGGCCCCTCCATGAGGGGGAAGTGGCCCAGACAAATGTGCCCATTGCCATGCAGGTCCTCGGGGTCAGGGGCTGGCCACCTGTAACCCTTGCTTCCCTCCCTGCCCACACTGCTCAAGGTGGCCTCCTGCTACCACCCCAGGTGCTGGACATGCAGGCTTCTGCCCACCCCGCTGCCATCTCCAAGGCTTTGCCCATTAAATCAGGGACTCCTGAGAGCACCATGCTTTGGTGGAGGCAGTGAGTGACCGAGGCTGCTCCCACCTTTACCTGAGCACCAGTGGCCCTGCCCTGAGGGACACAGCAAAACGCAAGCCCAGCCCTTCCATGCCTTTCCACCCCATCTCTCCAACACTGCGTCATGCTTGTGCCCTTGGATCCTGGGAGAAGAGTGGGTGGTCAAGGGATGAGTGTGTTTAATGGCTGTGAGGGCAGCTCCTCATCACCCAGCTCCCACTGGCAGCATCCCCCTTATGTTCATGCTCTCCCTGGGGCTGGCCATGGGACCCTGCATGGCTCTGTCCTATTGCAACAGAAATGGGGGTGAGGGGGGTTGGTCTGGCAGGACCCCAACCTCTGGGTCCTTGACAACGTGCTACAGCCATGGGATGCTCCCCAAGCAGCCGCACCACCTCTTGAGTGTGAGTCCTGCTGTGGTCAGCATAAATATGCCAGCTCGTCTCTGGACAATCTCTTGGGGGTCACAGCATCTGTGGAGGCTTCTGGGGATGGGGGCAGATCCTCACCCTACTGGTCTACTGTCCCTCCAGGCTAGCTCACCTGAGCATGCTGGCTTCTTGCTTGGCCCCACTTTGGCCTTGGGGCTGATTTTCCTGCTGGCTCCAGAGCTATTCCAGCTGCCATCCTAGGGCCAAGCAGGGAGGGAAGGGATGATGACACAGCTCTGCTGGCACTGGGACTGCTGGTGGATGGAGTGCTGCTGCACGAAGGCAGATACTGGGCCATGGCATGGCTTATCATTAGTGGTGCCACTGAGGGGGTAGGCATGGTGTGCCAGTCCTGGGGAGGGGGAGATTAATAGGCAGCCCAGCAGTGAGCTGTGAGTCTCTGTTGGAGTCAGGTGGGCCCTGGGACATCCCCATGGGCTGACGGGTCTCATCTCAGCCAGCTGGCAGCTCCATGGCCTCTGTCCCATCTATACTTCTGTGTGCTAGAGGGATGGCTGTGGCACACTAGCCATGGAGCTGTTGCCTTGGGGGAGCCTTGAGCTTTGCTGTTCCTGCCCAACCCCAAAAAAAAAAAAGGCACCCTGGGGGGGAACTCATGGCATCCTGCCCAGGTGCCACTGAGGCTGCCTGCAGCTCGGCTGCTGCCCGCGCTGCCTGCTCCAGGCACAGCCCTGGCTGGAGCCGGGGGGATGGTGGTAGTCTCTCTCCAAGTGGAAGCAAGTGCCTGTGAGTGGCACTGCATCCTCAGGAGTTTGGGCTGCTGGTCTGATTGTCCTTGGCTGCCCTGCTGTAGGAATGTGCCAGAGGTCTGTACCTTCTTGTGATTTATTGCTATGACCGTGCCTTGAATAAAATGACTTCACCCAACCGCTGCCCAGTGTCATCACACAACCCCCAGACCCCCCCCCAAGGGGGGATCCTCACTGCTGGAGCCTGCAAAAGTACCCAGCCACTTTCCTCACCCAGGAGCTGCTTTTGACCCTTCCTCGGGATGTCCTGCAGAGGTTTCAATGGTGAGGTGACTGCATGGACAATTCTCCACCTCCAGTAACCTTGCTGCTCACTACCATCCACAAAAGCAAACCCTAGCAAGCAGGCTGAAGCAGCAGAGGAGGAGTAGGGGGAGGACCCTGTTGTGTTCCCTCAGAAAGGCAGGCACAGCCCTTGGCACCATCCATGGCATGAGATGGAGTGCAGCCCCAGGAGAGGGGCTTTGTATCCTCTGCCAGCACTCGCCCCCACAGGTAGGGGTGGCTCAGGATACCACCCCAGGGGCACACACTGGCTGGAGGGAGCACGAGGGTGGCCTGGGGCTCCTCAGGGACCACAGCAAGGAGCAGGGGCAGCAGGAGGACTCATGCCATCTGGGGCTGGAGCAGATGTTCCCAAAGCTGAACTGCCCACCAGCAAGTTCCAGGGAAGGGGCCAAACACCATTTTGGGAGCCGTTTTCTGTTTCGAGCAGAGAGCAGTCTTCTGCTCCCTTCCTCTCTCCCAGAACACACTCTATGGACCCAAATTCCTGCTTGAGTGATTTGCCTCTTTGTTTCAGCGGGTCCCTCCTGTCAGCTCCTCCACAGCTGCCCTAGGGTGAGCCTTGCCCAGCCAGCCCTGCATATGGCGTAGGACATAGGGAGGGCTTCCCTTTGGGGGGGGGGGGGGGGGGGGGGGCGGGGAATCAAATGGAAAATTTAAAAATCCACTCCCCTCATCACACATCCTCCCAGAACCCATCCCTCGTCCCAGTTCATAATTAGTGGTGAACAAGGCTAAATGCAGGGCCTTGCTGGTGCCAGGGAGTGAGGGCTGTAACTGCCCCCTGCGGCTTGCAGCTCTGCCAGCCCTCACACAGGGGGAAGCTCATCACGGCCTAAGGAGGCTGTGCCAGGCCCACCACACTGTGCTTCTGCTGCTCCCACCCGCAGGAACCTGCTCGCCTGATGACAGCCCGTGCACACAGGAGTCCCTGGCAGCTGGTACTGAGCAGTGGCACCGCGTCTCCCCGCTGGGAGCACCCCTGCCGGGCACCAGCCAAGGCGAAGGGGTGGTTGGTGGGAGTCGTGGCAAACCTCTGCACGGGTGAGGGGGCCAGGATGTGGGTGCTGCTGGGGGGTGCCGCGCTGGCCCTTCCCCACAGTGCTGGGCTTGCGCTCCCACGTCCAGGCCTGAGGCTGGCAGCTGTGCTCCAGGCCACGAAGACCTGGAAAATTGACTTCAGCCATGAGCCACAGGGAGGATTGCTTTGCATTCCAATCTCTGCTGCTCCTCACCCTTCTCAGCCTGTCACACCTTGCCCTTCAGAACAAGCCCCATCCTAAACATTGCCCAAGGCAGAGCAGTGTGGCTTTCCCAGGATGCTCATCGTGCTCTCTTGTGACAGGTCTGGGATTTCCAGCCCTGAGGAGATGCTATTACAGACCCTGAGCTGGCTCCCCTGCTTTAGAGATAGTCCTTCTTCACTGGCAAGTGCCAAATGCTCCCAGGGCTGGAAACCCACCATGTCAAAGCTAGAACATGCCCCAGGAAGGGGGAGACAGGACCTCCTGCATCCCCACCAGCTGCTCCCTGTGTGCAGAGCTGCTGGGTGGCTCTGTAGTCCAGCTGGCAGGGTGGGTGCTGCATGGAGCTGGGCAGGACATTGCTGTGAGGCTGTGCCCTGATGCTGCAGGCAACCAGCAGTGAGTGACCAGCAGCAAGTGAGCCAATGCTCTCAAAAAACAAAAGCAGCAGCGGAACAACAGAAAAGGTATTTTTAGTCTGATTGCTTAAAATTCTAATTCCATTGGAGAGTGTTAAATTTGATGGGTAACGTGCAATTATCATCAGGATGCCTTTCCTTACCCCTCCACTGCTTACCCTTTCAATGACACTGCACAAAAGCTTCCAACAGACATTTGGTGTTAGATGCCTTCTCATGTCAGTTGAGCAGGACTGCACAAGCACTCCCAGTGACCAGTACCTCCAAAGCTAGAGCCGACAAGAAACCAGTAAATCTTTCGCTGTCATCCCTTTTCAGGGGGGGGCTTGCTTGGGCCTTTTATATTAAAAAAAACATAAGGCAGCAAAAAGGGCTGAGTCTCACTGTTGTTCTTTAATAAATTGTACAGCTGGGTACAAGAGGCACACAGACTAGTTCAGGTCTCAGGAGTTACACAAAACATAGTACAGAAGAGGAAAAGTCAAGGAGCTGGGAAAGCTAGAGGGAGTGAGGATGGTTTGGGGCAGTAACACCCACAGCCCACCTATCACACAGCTGCCTACTTGTCACACAGAACCAGAAGGCCCCCCCTCTGATGCTGAAGGCTGATGCCCCAGAACAGGGTTGCAAAGAGGACGTCTCCATTTACAAACCCTCCTGCTCCGTCCTATGCTGTCACAGCTAGCACTTCCCCCCATCCCTAGCTCCTCCATCCCTCACTGCCTGGCATGAAGGTGGGGAGAATCTCACCTGACCAAGCCAAGGGAGAGCCATGGGACAGGATGCCCAACAGCATGCTGCAGGACTGCAGGAGCAGAGCCTGGAACTGTGGGGAGGACAGTGAGCATCCTACATGGGGATGTTAACCACCTGTTCTGCAGCACCCCTCAGCTCTGTTCCCAAATACAGCTAGAAGGGCTCCTTGCTTGATGGTAGCCCATGGCCACCACCAGGCCTGGTGGCTGGGAAGCAGAGCCCCCTCTCACAGGGCACCCCATCATCCACTCCATGGCATGGGGCTGAGACACCTCAGCAGCAGCTGCAAGGAGTGGCAACCCTCTCCTGCCCCAGAGTGGAGGACATCTGAGTATAGAAGGAACATACCTCTACAACAAGACCATCTCGGCCCTCAGCACAGGGCTCCTCCTGTCCTGAAGGAGCAGTAAAAAAGGGCACTGCCTGTAACTGACTACATGCTGCATGTCCTTGCCCTTGGGGCTACTGATGGCTGGAAACATGGTTCTGCCTGTCCCACAACCATTTCCCTGTAAAGATCTTCAAAGCACTCAAGTTCAGCTCTCCTCAGAGCCCTCGTGTGCTGCCTTTCAGCCATTTCCTGGGATTTCTTCTGGCAAATGCCGTCTTCTCACTCCTGTCCTGACACAGCATTGCTGCACATGCCTAGCTGGGTGCCTCACTCTGCTCTGAAGCGACTGTGTCTCAAGTCTGGCTAGGAGACATTACTAAAGGCTGAAGAGTTCTGCAGATGGGCACTGCAGCTGGGAAGCGCTCCAGGTCCTGACAGCATCAGCAGAGAAATTCCAGCTCTGCTTCCCCTGGCCAAGAGCCAGAAAGACCTCTGGAAGCTGTTGCCATGACATGACTGCAACCTTGGTTTTTATTTTAAGACATCTTTTCGTGTATTTACTTTATTCTCCTTAACACAAAGCAGCAAAGAGCTGCTGCATTTCAGCTAGCTGAGATTAAAACAACTGGCCAAACCAACACAGCCCAGGCCTGCTAAAAGCAGGCTCACCTCAGGATTAACACAACTCCACTGCTTGAAGCATCCCTAGGAAATAGTGAGTTGTGGCCTACCTGACATGATGAAAAGCCACAGATCCCACTCAGGGGAGAGGCAAGGCAGAAGAGAGCACCAGGATTAACCAACCGGTAGTGACATGTTGGTGATGGGTGAGGGGACAAATCTCTCCGCAAGGTTTGGGGAGGCTGGCTGCATGGTATGGCCAGCCCCCACCTCTGCTGCCCCTGCCCCTGGAGGGAGCCACATTCACCACTGGCACAGCTGAACCAGGCACAGCAGCACAGGAGAAGCGAGCAGTGCCAGACCTGGCAGGTCTTGAACATGGTAAATAGGCTCTGGGGCAAATAAGCCTGAGAGGCTTACGGTAGCTGTCATCTGTCTGGGGTGGGTATCAGGAGGAGGGAAGATGAGCCAGCTAAAAACTGGAGTAGGTACCTGGGTGTTGATGCTCCAGTTAGCCTGAAGGAACACGGGGCAGGGTGGCGTACCTGTGCTGCGACCTCCTAGGCTTCGCTGCAGAGACGCACCCTGCCAGCCCTTGGCAAAGGCAGAGATGTGGCTGTGTCAAAGCAAGGCAGAATCACTGGGAGAGCCCCAAAGCACGCGTGACTGGAGGAGACAGCGATGGGCTGGAGCACAGAGAAAGACAGAGGTGGAGAGGGGCAAGGAGCACAGTGTGAGTGTTCCCCCTGCCCAGGACCGCTGCATGGTCAGGGATGGGGATGGCTGGCAGTTTCTAGTCCCCTTCTGGGAGGGTCTCCCAGCCACGTCGCATGGCTTTCACCACAGCACCGTAGAGTTTGCTCCAAGCCTCCTGCACATCTGGGCTGAAGGCAGTGCCAAGGCATTTCTCCAGCATGTAGAGCAAGGACTCGCCAACAGTCTGCAAACCAAACAAGGATTTGTGAAGGTCAGCACCAGGGGATGACACGTAGCCCCTTCTCTCACTTCACCCCCTTTTTGGATTTCTCCCATTGCAGGGCAACTGCTTCCCCTCCACCAGTGGGGCCAGGCCACCCCATCCACGGCTACTCAGAGGGGCCCCAGAGCCAGCCTATGCCATCCCCTTCCCCTGCCTATGCTGGCCCTCACCCCTGGGTGAACAGGGAGCGCGGGAAGGGAGCAAGGGCTGACACCAGGGGAGAGGTACATGTCCACGCTCTGCTGCTCCCAGATGCAGGTAGCCAGCCCCTTCCCCTGACACAGCAGCAGATCAACAGAGCTGAGCAATGCCCTGAGGCCAGGAGAGTGAGGCAAGGCCCTGTCTTGATGACTCTCAGCCCTCTCCACAGGGCACTGCTCCTCACAGAGCAACCCCATTCAGGAGGACCCACATACTGGGTGCAGGGCTGTTAGGGATCCCTATCCCAAGCAAACAGAACCCGGCTCCCTCTGAAGAAGACCAAAGCTAGTGGTATCAAGAGGGAGCCATGCTCTGGTTAGAAACCTTTCCTTCAGCCTGCCCTTTCTCACAACATTATTCAGCATTTCTGTCTGTGCTCGATAGCAGGAGAGCAGTAAGCAAGGGTTCAATATGGAGGGTGCCCCTGTCTTACCGCCTTGAAGGAAGCAGGGGCTGAGGTACAGCAACCCCATCTCAGTGCAGACACAGAGGGATGGAGGTTCCCTTTCCCAGGTGTGGTCAGCTTTCCCCAGAACATCTGATGCAGAGGTCCAGGGCCCGGGGTAAAACCTGAGCCTGCAGTTCTGTGACAGGAAGGACTGCAATGCCCCAAACTCTAGTCCTTTTCAAACAGGACAACTGCCTTGCTCCCTTCTGTCCTTTCTCCCTGGGTTTACTGCAGGAGGGCTCAGGGGTTTCCCTGACTGACCAATGGCACTACTCAGGTATCAGCAGCTCAGGGGCTGCCCTGAGCCACCAGCTTTCCCTCCAGTCAGATGAACCCAACAGGTGGGCACAGCGGAATGGGGACAGCTGAGGGCTGCAGGCAGGGATGCACAAACAGAGCTGCATCAGCACAAGAGAGGACACCTCACCGAGAAAGACTCGACCTTCACACCGACTGCTTGGTGCTTCTTGCCGAGGTTGCAGAGATACTCTTCCAGGCAGGACAAGTTCTCCACGTGGCTCACAGCAGCATCAATTACCAGCATCACCTGCAGGAGCACAGAGGCAGGGCAGCATTAATGGCAAGGTCCTGTTGCCCTCGCTGAGGAACAAAGAGTCTGACCCTTTTACTTCATCCTTCTCAGCCTGATCACCTCCCAGCCCAGCAGATGCCCTCTGAGCCTTCATTTGCGCTACTGCTATTTGTGTGTCACATCAGTGAGACATTCTGTCATCAGCACACACCACATCCTTCCATGGAACCCCGCCAGAGGTGCACAGCAAGCCCTGCTGGCCTCCTGTCCCAGAGCAGGTAAACAGCCCCACAGCAGAGCCGTTATGGGCTAAGATCTAACTCTGATGCAGCCATGACAGCTCTTAGGACTCCAGAACAACTGCAGGGAAGCCCTGGCAGTTGCCAGGACTACAGTTTCCAACTGGAAGTTGCCAAGATGGTGCAATTGTAAATAAGGCAACTCCAATTCTAAGACCAGCTAAGGTATTTTGAGGAGATGGGGTGGGTAGTACAGCCAAGAGACTTGTGGTATCCCAGAAGCATTAAGAGTCAAATAGAAACAGGACAGAGAAGGGTTAATAAGGGACGAAGGGAACAGACATGCCAAATTATAACAAGAGATTAAAGCCAGGGCATGGTTAGCTCGGCAGAGGCAAGAGGTGATAGAATTGTGCTCTATAATTTCAGCAGGTAAATTATCCCCAACAAGAACAAAGAGCTATTTCAGCTCAAGGCAGTAATAGCAAAGGTAAAAATGGGCTTAACTTTGCCAATAAACAGAGGCTGGAAAATAACAAAACACTTGCAGCTATCAAAAAGGCACAGTCCTGTAACAGCCCCTTATGAGAAACAGACTGTCAAGCGAGGCACCAAACTGGTTTAAAGGTGGAGCCAGACAGTTTACGAAGGCATCTGCAATCTGCAAACCAAGGCTCTGCTCTGCCCTGGCATGGCCACTCGTCAGGGCTCAGTAAAGGGTCTCTGCTGCACCAGGTGTGATTCTGGCCATGCGTGACCTTCTCTGGATGTCATCAGCACTGGGAGCAGGTGACTGCACATTGCAGCACTCCCCTAGAGGCTCTCCAAGAGATGCTGTGGGCCTTCTGGCTCTACAGCCGCACCAACAGCCTCTCCACAGTAGTGGGTCCACAGGAGCCTGGCCCACCGCCCAGCTCCGTGCCACCTCCTAGTCAGCACGTAACCAAGCAGAGGGCTTCAGTCCTTGTGTGGACAGAAGCGAGCTCAGTGAAGCACTACTACAGTAGAAGAAGGGGGCTTCCAACTTTCACAAGAGGCAATCAGATGAGAGCATGAAAATCAGCATGATGCTTCTTACCCACTGCAACCCACATCCTCATCCCCTCCCCACTGTTCTAGGGCACTTTGTCCTGGCAATAGCACCTTCTGTTGCCATGAGTAACCCTTTGCAGTTACCATCTCAGGAGGAGACCTATGAATTCCCCAGTCAGACACTCTGCAGTGCCAAGCCATTGCCTAAGGGCTTCCTCCTCCATTGAGGCTGTGCTCCAGACCCTCTCTCACCTTCCTGATGTGATCCAGGAACTCGGGAGCAGAGAGGCACTCCTGAGGGCTTGCAAACTGCTTGCAATTGTACTGGAAAAGGGGCAACAGGTCAGGGTCCAAGTCAAACAACCTGCAACAGCAAAAGAGAAACCTCCATCTTCCCTTTTCCTCAGCTTTATTTAGAATCCTGCTCATCCCAGGAACAACCCCATGAGTAGGCCCACAGCCCCTCTTCTTCCTCCCTTCCCACCTACTGATTCCTCCCCACCTATTAAGGACCCAGAAGTTCCAAAAAGTCTCAGCTGGGGACAATCCAGCTTACCTTAGTCAAAAAGTCTATTTCCCTAGCCCACAACCTCAACTCTCAGATACATTCCTTATGGCACTTGAGGACCAGATCCAGCTCGCTGGAGTTCCTCACAGCCTGACCCTTCTCTCCAAATTCATGGCTGTTGTCTCAATTCTTCCCATTCCCACTCCATGACTCCCTTAAGTCCCAAAGCTCTGAAATCTCGTTAAGGCCTGAAAGCTCCAGCAGACAGCTTTCCTACTTGAGAAAGGGGAGCACATACAAACTCAGCCAATGCCTCACTCTCCCACACCATCACCAGTTCCCATTTCTTTCCCTCATCCCTCCTGCCAGTGTATTTCAGGCACATAAGGGTCTCAGCAGAAGCCACCCAGGCAGATCTAACAGGCTGATACTGTTGTTCTGATTCAAGTGAGAACAGAACTAATTCTGTTCAGTGGTTTTACTTCTCAGCTCAGTTTTTCTAACTAACTGCACTGTCTGAAGTTAGCAGTTTTCACAGACAGTGTCTGCTTCTAGCAGGGATAACACCCCATGCTTAGAGTTACTACCAAGGACTGATGTGCAGACCAAGGCCACTGCTGGGTCTTGTGTGCCACACAGGGGGTGCAGAAAGGGAAAGGCTGCACCTGCAAGGAGGAGTGGACAGGACGGGTGACCCCAAACTGACCAACGAGGGATTCCAGCCCATATACAGCATATTCAGTATAAAGCTGAGGGTTCATGAGGGTCTCACCCCCTCTTTGCCCTCTTGGACAGTTTTGTCAGCTTTGCTTGGCTTGCCTCAGGTCCTCTTCCAGTTTTTAACTCAAAGTATTCCAAGGAGGACTCTGTCTGTTCTGCCTTCAATCCCAACTGGTTTGTTCCTGAATCCAGTACCAGAATCCAGCTCCCGTCTGCTGTAGGGCCCAGTCTGGGACTCTCCTGGTGCCTGCTCCACAGCATCAGTGGCGACAGTGGTGCAAGTACCATTGGGGGGGTTGGGTTCAATACTAGTTTTGCATATATTTGTATATATCCCATTTATTGTTATTATTTTAATTTTCATTAAAGCTGTTCTAGTTCCCTTTTCTAATTGCTAAGTCTCCCTCCCTTATCCCCTTCCTATTCCCCTCTGGGGAGGGAGGGGGGTTAACAGAGAGCGTCTGTTATAGGTCTAAGGGGCTGCCCTGACCCTAAACCGTGACAGCTGTCCAGGAAGGCTACAGGGAAATCAGGCAAGACAGTCTCTCTCCTTCCCATCCTGCACATTAAACTACTGCATCCCTCTTCCCCCCGCTAAAACTCCCAAACCTTGTTGCTGCTGCTTGCAGCCCTGCTCTGCAAGGTTTAGCCCCTGCCTGCTATGCCCTGCTCCAGAAGCTGGTCATCAACTCTCCACTCGTCCCATTTAACCGACTTTTCAGAGATTTTTTTCCTTTTTTCCTTTTTTCTTTTTTTCTTCCCATAATCGAGACATGAGTCCGCTTAGAAGAGGCAAGGATGTGATGCTCATCCGTTCCACCCCGCACACCATTTCCCCTGCCTTGAGACGGGACCTCTTCGCAGCGGCCGGCTCTTGTCTGGGGCTGCAGAGTGCCGCGGCTGGCAAGTCCCCTCGGTGGGCGCTCCAGAGCTGGCCGGACACGCAGCTCTTCGAACAGCAGAAGCGCCGGCGACCAGGCAGAGGATCGCTGGGCACAAACGCACAGAGCCTGCCCGCTGCCGCTCTCCCTCACCCTCCGCCTCCCCGGAACAAAGTTCTGACTGGCGGGGGATGGGAAAGGCCGGGAAGCGGAGCGGAGCAGACGGCTTTCCCCGCCGATGCCCTTCGGGTGGAGGGGCTTCAGCCCCGCGCTGCTCCCCCCGACCGCCAGCCCCGGCGAGGGGAGAGAGGGCGGCGTGAGGGAGCCGGCCGGGAGCCATCGCCTGCCGAAGGGAAGCCTCTCCGAGCAGAGAGACCCCCTCCCCGCGCCGCTCCGGGCCGGTGGCCGGGGCACCGGCGGCCACCTTCAGTCCCCGCCGCCCCGCTCACCTGGTGAAGAGGACGAGGCCGTGCTGCACGGGGCTGCCGCTCACCCGCTGCCAGCTCTCCCGGATCAGCGCTCGCTGCCTGCCCGACAGCGGCATCCCGCTCTCCATGGCGGGGGCCGGGGGACCTGCCCCGCGCCGCCCGAGGCCAGGCGCTGCCACCCGAGGCCAGGCGCCGCCACCCGCGCCGCTCGCTCCGCGGGCGGAGGGGCCGCCGAGCTCCAGCCGCCCGCCCCTCGC
>JANVCC010000033.1:4438868-4477469 GCA_025345505.1 Todiramphus chloris collaris | reverse complement strand
CTCACCTGGGGCTCGGCCCCGCGCCCCCGCTGCGGCTGCTGCCCGCGCTCCGCCCTGCCCGCCGCTGCCGCTCCCCGCTGCCCCTCTTCGCTACCCGGGGCTTCCCCGCCCGCCCCCTGGTAAGGCAGAGCTCACTTCGTACGTCCCGCTCAGAGAAAGAAAAAAAAGAAGAAAATTAAAACCGATCAAAACCCCCACCCACCCGTCCCCGCAGGACCCGCAGCTACAGGGCAGAGTAGAAAGTTCAGCTCGTTCGCGGTTGACATCTTCCGCTCGGCCCGACTGTACGAGCGAAGCAGCGCGGCAGGGCAGCGCCAGCGAGGGCCCACCGGCACGCAGCCCTGCTCGCCGGCTGGGCAGCACGGCTCCCTCCCACCCAACTTCCCCGCGGAGCTCCGTCCTCGGCCGTGCTCCTGCCCTTACAGCGGCCTCCCGCTCTTCGGCACTTCCACTGAGGCTGGGGATGCCTCGCAGGCACCTGCTATCTCCACAGGCAGATGTAGACACTGCAAGATACATGTTTAATTTAAGGCTAATTAAGCCAATTGAACCAGGCAAAACTGTTAATAACAGATCAGAAGACATTGTCTTTGTCAAAAGTGTTCAAGAGACCCAGCTTCTCTTTAGTGCTTGGGCAAAAGGAAACACTGCTTTTAATTTGGCCCTGGGATGGAGGCAGCATGGAGGAAAAAGTGAGAAGGGGCAAGCTCGGTCTCCAGCAGCACAACAGAAGCCCGGAAAGCCAGAGCAGTCATGCAGGTTAAGGTTTTCAGGAGGATGTAAGCAACACAAAACACAAATATTACTGAAACCATCACAGTCTGCTCTGAAATAACAATTGTGCTGATCTTATTACAAGTTCTGGTTCCATATATATCAGACTTATTTCTTGCAATGAGAAGACAGTAGACACTGACCCAACGTAGAAGCACACTGACTCAATGCAGGCAGAAAGGAGGCTTTCCTCATTGGAGTGCTGAAAATAATCCCAGGGAGGAGACTGCACTATGCTACATCCTCAGCACCAGCACCAGTTTGTCTCCCAGGGGCCTCTCTTCTAAAGAGCCGGAGTGACAGCACTGACTGCAGGAAGCCACTCGAGACATCTCTGCAAGTGCCAGGATAAATTACCTGTTTTCTCAGGCTTTTGAGACCTTGCATTTTCAGCACAGTCTAGACAAGATGCTGTACTGGAAAAGCTCCATATATACTAGAGAAGCTGGAGAACCCTTTCCTAAAGCTGAGCTCTCAAGAGTTCAACAAGCTCACAAAGAAACTGAACTATTAGATGGGACTAGGAAATCCCACAAATGTTTACAGATCTCCAGCTACTGAGCCAGAAAACAAATTATTTTCCAGGTATACTGTGTTTTGAATGCTACTGCTAGAAAAGAATTAACTAATGTCAAAGGTCCCAGGCCCCGAAAAGATGCATATGGCTTCTGTTAAAAATACAGCATTTTAGCTTTCATGATAACTGAGAAGAGCCCCCAAAACATATGATCTCTACACATACACATTCTTAGAGAATCAGGGATAAATAGGAAACGTACAATAATTAACAAAAAAGTCACGAGCTGCAGAGCCATCTGACAGCTGGGCGGTTGAAACATGCAACCTGCCAGCCCACAGTGCTTCCTGCTGGCCACCGGCTTCTGGTCCACAACAAGCTCCCACTAAAACCAGCGTCTTAGCTGTGTGGTTGCAGAGGAAACATTCACACTGGGCACTGCTGACAAATCAGTGTGACGAGAACTACTGAAGCTGCAAGGAGCCTAAAAGAGCAGCGGGAAACACCGGGTTAACCGGAGCAGGGCAGCTAACAAGCCCAGTGGTGTCAACGCAAACATTAACCTTTAGCTACTGCCCAGCTGATTGAGCACACGCACGAGCAAAGAGTGACATCCTATATGCACCTGCACAAGCTACTCTTGACATTTCAGCCAGCTGTCACAACCACACAGATGTGGAGCTTCACCAGAGCCTGGCTAGACAGCTCAGTCTGACCTGCTAACTAGAAGGAGAAGCAGAACAGGTTGGCAGTACTATGCTGCCAGGGCACTGGGAAGGAGTGGAGAGTCCTCCCTAGACCGTGAGATACTGAGGAGCAGAGTTGAAGCACGTACGTGCAGTCAGAGCAGCAATCGAAGCTGAGTATTTGCCTAGCAACACTTGGAATATATTCAGAGCTGGCTGATAAGAGGAGGAAGAGAAGCAACACAAAGCAAGTTGTTGTAGTTAAAAGTGATCAGCAACTAAAGCTTAGGTGGAATGTGGCACACCTTTCCTCAGGTCTGTGCGGGCACCATACCAGCCATCATATACCAGGGCAACAACAAAATTTAGGTTCAGTCATTGTTCCTGATGGCAAATGTATCTTGGACAACAACAATGAAGCCATCATAGCAAGGGAAAATAGTGGCTCTTGTCCAAAGTCTTCCCCCCTGCATCTTCCCTCTGTGCTGCAGATGGTGGCTGCACGCTGAGTGCTCGCAGAGAAGGCACAAGTGTCAGAACAGACCAGACATAACAGCAGCAACGACAGTACTGAGCATGACACATCTCCTTCTGTGGAACATATGGGTGCCCCAGCTGATCAAAGGGTTGGCCATACCCCTGACCACATGTTGGCACCCAAACCCCACATTGGTACGATGCTTAGCAGAGTTTAAGAACCAGAGAGTCCATTCCTTTCCTGACCCTAGCAACAGCTCCTTCTGGGCACGGTAAGGGCACATTCAGGAACAGTTTCCTCACCTTCCCTGCCCTTCTGAATAGTGAATCCATCCCTTTGCTGCCTTCTGGCACTGGTACGTGCCCTCTCCCTTTATAAAACCTGACTTTTTTTTTCCCTGTGACAGCGCAGATCTTCCAGCACAGGAGGAGGGAGCTGTAAGGATGGACTTGAGGCGGGAGACAGAGAGTGCTCAGGAGTAAGAAACATCTGAACCACCATTCATATTACTTCAAAGAGCAAGGCCTAGGGAGACATGGTGCTCTTCCTGTGTGCAAAGCAGCTTCTCCCTTGCAGCTATGTGGCTGTCAGAGGAGTTCCTCATGCTGACGGCACAAGCAAAGTCCAGAGGGGATTTAAAGAACAAAGAAAAACAAACAAGAAAACCTTCCTTCTTGTTCAAGCATTTTGTGAACCTTCAAGCATAAGGAAGCCTCAGGATGCGTCAAGAGGTTGAGCACTGCAAATGCTTCCATGGTCTGAGGCCTTCCTGCGATGGTCCCCAGCTCCACATATTCAGCCTGCCAGTTCAGCTCTTTTCTGAGGTGTTCTTGGATTTCTACAAGACTGTCCCTGGAGCTTTCATGAGTGAAGAACCACCAGGTCAGCAGCACTGATTGCTCCAAAATAATCTATAGGGCACTTGGACAAATGGGAGGCAGATTTCTGGAGAAACCCACTGACCTGCAAAGAAGACAATAAAGCTCTTTTATGCTTTGGAAGAACACAAATTTCCAGTGTTTTTAATTTGCAGCGAGTCTCACCTTGTAAGCTACAGCCCCTTCAGGTTACAGTACCAACATTCATAACTCCCCTTGCCAAGTGTTGGTCTTACTTGCTCAGTGCCTCAGTTTACTCACTGGAAAAGAAACTTCCCCAATCTCGTAAAAACAATATGACTGAACTGGGAAAAGCTCATAAACACCAGCCCCCAGCCCTGCACACAGAAAGGTTCAGGGTGCCCTCCCTCCCTCAGGCACACCCCATCAGCCTGGCCCGGGGATGACTGCTTTGCACGTGCTGCTTTGGCACTGCCTGTTTTCATCCCAGCTGCTGTACCGACAAACCCAAATCCCTCTTTGGAGTCCTGCTCATTTCCAATTCAACATCTGTGAATCTTCATGAATAATGCCACTCTGATCTAGCTGCTTCAGGCTCCCTGTGCTCACCTCAGATATGGACTCCTGGGCTTGGCTAATCCCCTTTCTTTCCCTTTGCCCCCAGTCTCAAAACCACAGACCACAACATCCTCTCTTTTCCCTAGACTCCTGTCCTCACCCTCAGGTAGAAGCAGAAGTGATGCAACCTTCCCAGCAGTCTTCTCAAGCTACCCCCTCAGGCCACGGAGCAGCACAGCTCAGTAGCAAGGCAAATCACAAGATACAGTTGCATAACAACAAGCAAGAGAGATGCAGGAGAGAATAATCTTGCCCACAAAATGATGAAGGCAACAGCTGCAGAGCTTGCTGGCAGCCACTGTGCCTTTGGAGAGCAGGGCAGCACTACTGACTTGGGCTAAGGGGAGAGGGGAGAGGCATAGGCATAGGGAGGAGGGACCGTGTGTGTGGGGAGGATTCAACAACAGAATAAAATGAAAACACAGTCTTTGCCTTTGATTTGCTACTAGAGACCCTCATGTTCGTCTTGGATCTTCCTGGGACAGCTGGGAAAAGTTTGTAAAGGCAAGTGAAAACAATCCAAGGCTGACAGGGCATGAAGCAGGGAGAGCAGCCAAAGGGGACCACACAGAGGGCTGTTAGCTTGAGTATTTTTGACTTAGGAGGCTGTTGGACCAGGTCTGTCACTTACAGATGCTTAGTCCTTACCACAGTTGTTCTTCACCTTGTGCTATCCAGCACCATCATAACCCACCAGTTGCTAGTCCCACCGCCAGGCTGTGATCTTCCAATAAACAACCTCTGCCTTTTGTAATTCCCTCTACAGTTCAGTTCAAGAATATATGCCATGTCAGTCTTGACACAAGCTGATTTGATCATAAGACTCAACTATAGAAGTGTGTGCACTCCAAGCTGGTGGGATGCAAGTGGTCCCAAAGCTCTCCAGCCTCATTAGCTCAACAGGGTGCCCTAGATAACACGCCTGGCAGTTTGGCAAGCAATGTGTCAGCAGAGCTACCTGGCTTCTGTCCCACCTAGGGATGTTGCACATGGACTTGGATCTTCAAGGATCCTTCAATTGTCCTTATACTTCTGGACTGGATCATCCTTCAGCTGCCAAAACATCATGGCAAAAGCTTGGTGAAAGGCTGCTTTACTTCCTGTGGAGCCTCCTCCGTAGTTTCCTCACTGGATTTGTCTTGTCTCAGAAGCACTGCTGGTGCCAATCTCTGAAGTACTCATTGATTGTTTTCTCTCTGATCTCAACTCTGTTCTTTCCCTCCTTCTTGCAATTTGAATTGACACTATTGACCAGGGCATCTCCTACAATCATTTGACCTACAGCAGTTGTTTCTGAGAATAGAATCTTTGATGTGATTTATTAAAACAAATTATTTTGCATTTAATCGAATCCCTTCCTTCACGGCTGGGCTGTTTTAGCATCATAACCTTTCAGCTTTGCACTCAGCCATCTGCTCTCAGAGCAAACCCCATATGTGTTACTGCTTCTATGTGTGGGATTCTTTCCTGCCTGAGGTCGTCTCTTCCTCACCTATCTGAGCCATTCCAATTTTGGGGCTCTGTAAAAAATACTTCTCCAGTTCAGTGAGAAATTTTGCACTTGTGAACTCAAGAGTCAAACATACCTAAGTGTTGAATAAATATTGTGGCTCTGTCTTGAGGAGAATGTCACTTATGCCACATCATAAAGCACCTTTCAATCCATTAGTAACTAAACAGGATGTTAAACAGCAACTGTTAGCAATGAAGACTTAAAATCAGCAGGCGCAGAGAGCTTGCACCCGTGGGTCCTACAAGAGCTGCCTGTGGGTATCTCCAACCCAATTACCGTTAATTTTATTTTTTTTTAATAACGCTTGGAACAAATTTCTGCAGACTTACAAGTATAAAATGTGGCAATACCCTAAAAGGCCCAACAGGATGATTAAGGAAGAAACTAACTGGCCTGATAAAAACCAGCACAGAGAAAATAATGAAAAACCCAGTAGGGAGTTTAATATAAAAGCATTTGAAGATGTTTACAACTTTTTTCAGAGTGATCCATCAGTTCGTGCCTTCCCATCCCTGCCAAGGAGTGGTCTAATTCTTGATCCATCTCTTACTACCTATGTCCTGACAGTTTTTTATTAACTTTTGATATTGCTCATTACATCTTCATTTTGTGAAGCAGCCTCTTTTGTGAGGCAGCCTTTTTGCTTTCCCTCTCTGCATGTGTCTTTCATCACAGCCCTTAGTAATTTGAGTTCTCACTTTCTGGATGCTTCTCTCTTGAATTTGAAGTCAATTAATTAACTTGCTACCCTGCTTCTCATCTTTGGCTTCTTTGGCTCTTCCTGGCCTTGTTTTGCACTGGGAGAGTTGGTGCTTGTGCTCTTGTTGACCTTTAAGTATTGCTTTTCAGACTTGCTTCCAATGGGCTTTTGCCTGGAAGCTAAATTCACTTTCTCCAGCTGTGCGATGTTAATTTGGCTCTTGTAACACAGTCGTAAATCTCAAATAAAGAAGTGCCACCTTACACACATTCACATTCCCATCTCAACCAATCCTCCCAGCTTCTCAGGTAGTTTCCTTCTCCACCTTATGACCAAATACTTATTGTCCCTAAATCAATGTGCCAACGAAGGGATCAGCACGCTGACAGGGTGGGACTTGGAAGACCCAACACAGATGCCTTCATATGAGCAAGTAACCTAAACTCCCTTTCTGGACAATGGAGAAACCCCTGTACTTCAGAACTATCTTATCCTAAAATACATGGGGGGGGAGGGGAAGGTCCGATGAATGAAGACTGAAAACAACCTTTTGTCAGCTGCAAGGATGTCAGCTGCATGACTAGCTTTGGATGCAATCTGGAGATAAACAATGACTACAAGGATGGTAAATACGGACAAAGCACATCAGTCATGACATACAATCATAACACATCAATCATAACACTTGGTAGACTATGCTCATTCTGATAAAGTACAAGCTTTCTATTTTCGCAGCATGCATTGTGTGGGCCAGAGCTACAGAGTTAGAGATGGTGTATTAGAAAACAAAGTGTATGACAACCATGATCCTTGTATGTAAACCAGAAAGCAGGTAGGAGCAATGAAGATTTACTTCAGCATACAGAACTGGGGAGACGGATGCTGGACAGTTTAGGAAACCACATGGGTAAACCAAGGAGACTGAGGGCTAGAGAAAGCAACTTGCATTAAAAATTTGTTTGGTTAGCAAAAAGATTAAGCAGCAGCTTGAAGACAGAGAACAAAAAAAAATGTATTAAAAAAGCAGGTGATAAAAAAAGCCTCATTCTTTTTGAATAAGATATAATGGGATGATGGCTGAAATTTAGAAGCTTAGAAGCCTGGCAGGTTCAAATAAAATGCAGATGGAATCAGTCACCAGTGTCCACCCACGTGCAATCACTTACCTGCACAAAGAAGCCATTCTTCCTTTAGAGGGCAGTGAGAATTGAGGTTTTACTTCAGATATTAATCAGCATTTTCTGAACAATACTTCATGTCTTTCCTTACGGTCATCTCCCTGTGCTCTAGCACACCTTCTGTATCAGCCTTCCTTCCTTCCTTTGTTCCTTCCTTACAGAACAACAGCCCTGATCAGACTGTACCTAAAGACCAACTTGCACTTTCTGAAGCAATAGGCTTTTCAGTAACCATTACCTATCATACCACCTTGTGCAGGCCCATAGTCCAGTTTCTTGCTGTCCCGTTTTATTTTAGCAGCCCCTGGAATATGGCTAAACAAACTGGTTGGCTCTCCTCCAGCACTGATCTCAGCATCAACGTGTAGCCCCAGATAAGGTGGCTGTATTTTGTTTTCCCCCATCTAATTCTACCCCAAGGATGGCAACCCCTTGTTATGCTGTACTCAAAAGTATATGCTGCCCTGTCACTACAGCCTACTGTAGGGCCAGATTCTGATTTACAGCATTCCCATGTCATTACAGACCCTCACATTTAGTTCACAGCAAGACCCTCTTTTGTACAAAAGCGTGTATCAGTCTGATGTTACGGACACCATACACTCAATGTAAGAACGACTTCGAGTTCCTGAATAAAGTGCTTGATCTGTCAAATCAAGTGTTCATAGGCAACCTTACAGAAGCTTGGTGAATATATCCATTAAACCTGACATGTTATAGATATTTACAATTTAACCCATCTTTAACATGGAGAAATAAACCCACTTCAACAGACAGTACTTTATTCTCAGCCAAATGTACCAGTTTCACTTCCTGCTGTGTTTAACAGCACATCACTTGGACTGCAGTAAAACCTGACTTCCTAGAATCACTGTCCAGCAACATCTGTCTGCTAAAAGCTGATGTAGATCACAATTGTTCTAGATCAAATTCTCTGATGGGTCCATTTAAAGTTCATGTTGCTACTTCAAGTATGCATGTGAGGAAGAGAGGAAAGGGGCGGGGGGAGGGACACCAACACCTCAAGATCTAGATGCAAAGAAAGTGCTCAAAAGAAGAGGTATTTATTACAAAATTAAATTCCAAATTCTACCTCATTTTTCATGATCTCCAGTACAAAATACATTTATAGCTCAAGGGAACATTCTCCCATCTTCATTGTACGGTGCAGTAATTACACCTTAGAAGACATTCAGTTCACAGACATAGTATTAGTAAGAAAGGTTCAAAATATAGAACAGAATTACAAAAGTACCCCTCCCACTGCTGCTCCAAACTCTTGCTCAGTCAGGGGCAAGTTCTCCAAGGATGGCTCTAAACAGTGTCTCTTGTAAAACAAAATAAACTCACTGACAAAGTTTTAGGACTAATTACAAATTCAGTAGGAGTGGTTTCTGTGCTAGTATGTCCCCTACCTCGTGTATTACTTGTGACAATCATAGCCCTTAAGTAAACAGCATAAGCAATACATTTAAAAAGTGAAACAACTCACAACCAACCATGCAACCAAGGTCTTAGTACTTCAAAGCTGAAGATACGGACAATTTTCACTCCTGGCTGCTTGCAGCCCACAGCCCCCCTGAAGAGACAAGTATGCTATGGAGATGGCATTCTTCTCCTCAGCCTTTCTCTTCCAGCAGGAAAGACCCTTGTAAAGTTCTACCAGTCCACACATTTTCGCTTCCATGACACACACTTGACAGTGTGCAGGGTCACTTGCTGTAAAAGGGAAAAAAAAAAATCTTATCTATATTCCCCAGCTGGCAGAGGAACAGGATGTACCTAGGAAGTACCTAGTGTTACTTAGTGGTACTTAGGTACCACCAAGGTTTTCCCACTGCCAGCAGGATCCTGAGAGGAGGAAACAGTGTTCTAATGGTACCTGCGCACAGAGTGCCAACCCAGAAGGTAAGTCACGTGGGCATGGCCTCTGGAAGGGAAGTCACTAGGCGTGGAAATGGAGAATTTCAGGTAAATGCCTGTGTTTCCAAGCAGACAGCTGGTTCACTCTCACGTCCCCTGAAAATGATCCCGAGACAGCTACAGGAGGGACAAGAGGGAACTTTTAAATAACACATTTGTTTAATTTTCCTTAACGAGGTTCTGGTTTTGCACTCAGTGTGTGTGACAGATATTCAACCACTCAGGGTACTATGAGATGTCCTGTCCTACCCCTTGTTCAGACATCCGTAAGAAATGTATGCACAGCTTAAAAACTGGAGAAGCAAACCCATGTCCTGTACTTTGGGCATACCTGAAGAAGCAGAAGGAAGGAGGAGATATAAAAAGGTAAATCCTGTCAATGTCCTTTGTGCATCAATAAGCCCTTCCAGTCAAGATACAAAAAGAAAACTCTCTGCAGACCAGATAGTGATGGTGGCTCTCCCGCGCGCAGGGCTGTGAACGATGGTGGTAAACAGCGCATGACACGAATCCCTCCACCTGAACCAAAGGGCAACCCTGGCAGAGGAATCTTCATTCAAACCCTCCTCGCAGTGACATCTGTCTCTCGTAGCATAAGTAGTCCAGTTCCTGGAAACAGGCCAGCCCCTGCTGCTGGAATAGCTGTGCGCGCCTTGGTGTCCTGAAGCCACTATTAACAGAAACCTTTTAAGATGGATAAATTGTCTAGGATGAAGCCAGATGAGCCCAGAGGCCTTCTATCTATCCTCCAAAACCTAAAGAGGTGAAAACAGAGTTTACACATAAAAAAGAATTTGAAGCAGGGAACGTGGCAGCCTGCAGCTTTTGAATCCACAGATAAAGTTTGATGAAATACTTTGCCAGTGATAAAAGAGCCCTGTCAAACAAAGTTCAAAGTGAGCAGCTGCTCCAGAGAACAACATCTTCTGGCCTCAGAAAGCACCATTAGCTATTTTCCACATGACTGGGAAAGGGGACTATTAAGCAGTCCTCAAAATGAACCTGAACTCATTCCACAAGCACAAATGGAAAAAATGAACTGAAGAAGCCCAAATTCCCTTCAGAAAGCGAAGAGTGCCCTGCACCCACTGCCTCACATCTGCACCACCAAGACATTTTAGGTCAGAGTCAGTAAGTGAATCTCAGTTTTGTATTTTACTGACATCACAAAATAACTGTCTACAGTTATGTTCCACGTATGGCCTGACAAGTTTTGTTTTGAGAAGCAAATATTGAAGTTCAAATTCTAACTCAAATAACTTTTCAGTATTTTTCTCCTGAAAGAAAACAGAGTAACAACAATTCACATTTGAAAGCCTAAACCTTAGATCCAGAGGGTGAAGAGGAAACACCTGCCCTCAAGTCTTCAAATCTACACCTTTTAATACTTGTAACTCTAGATTAAAATAAATATATAAATAAAAATATTCTTCTGAAGGTTGCTCCCTCTTGTGGAAAAGCTAGATTTTTTCTTTTTCACTGTATGCCTTCATCCCCTTACCAGTACACAAAGCCTAAGAAACAGATTAGTCTCAATGCCAATCAAGTGCTCTCAGAAGATTTCTGAAATGGCAGTCCTAAAGAAAAATAATACTTTGTCTGTATTGAAACAGAAGCTGAGCACAGGAAAGTGCGTTGGAAGCATGACATTTGCAACCCTCAACTGGTCAATCCCTAAACTCAATCCCCACCCAAAAGATTATTAGCAATAAAGGATAGAGGGACCCTGGCCAAGGAACACACTGGCTCACCTCCCGCAGGCAGTTCCTACAAAGCTGACTCCTTCATAATAACTTAAGTAATCAAGGTTACTGAGTTGATCTTTACTGTCCCACAGATTTAATTTGATTAATAAAGAATGTTAAAAACTGTCATTCCAAAGTAACTCACAAGGTTCATAGGTTTTTTGTTGTCATTGTTAAGGGCAAGTGTGTGATTTTATGCTCTGGGAAAAGCCCTACACTTCAAATCACGGCTTTTATCAGCTCTTCTGGCACATCCTCCCCATGGCAATGGGACTACTGCAGGGAAAGCTCATATTCAGGATAGCAAGGTATTAAGACGACCATCTCACCAAGAGTAGAAGGTGCTGAATTGCATTGCTACAAAGGCAGCACTGCACTGTCTGCCTGCCATGTTGCCAACAGTTAACAATTCACAGTTGCTGTCAGATCAAGCAGGATCTGAAGAAGTCTGCAGCCTTCTCCCTCATCCTTCTTGCCTATATATCACCTCTGTGAACCCTGGGCTCATGCAGGTGGGAGTACTTCCTGCAACAGCAAGTGGAATAGCATCATCAAACCCTGTAGCTAATTAGCGCAATGACTTCCCACCATGTATTACCAGCAGGTGATTAACTCAAAACCTTTCAAATCAAAAGCATAGGTCTATACCATCCAAGTTAGTGTCTGTAGGAGTCAACTTGTGAGGAGAGATGTGACACACCAAGCCAGAGCCTTACAATACCAAGCAGCTGCCGTACTGAAAACATTATGTATCTCTACATAAGAGGATTTAAAGAAGTCTGATTGGAATCTCAGTCCCCCACACAGAACAACCACGTCAACATAGCCCTTCTGTGTTGTAGGAAATACATTAGAATTCAAGTTTTGATAAGAGAAATGAATGCACAATTCATGTTTAAAGACAGACACCCACCTGCTGCTTTCCCCACACCTGTAATTTTGATGCAAGGCTGAGAAGCAGAGAAAGAACTCTGAAGTGAAAGGCTTGAGCTCCTTGAAACATACACAAAAGTTTTGCAAATACTGCTCCTTGAGACAGAAACACAGCTGGGGTCTAAGTGTCACTCACGCTGGATGCTACAAAGTACCAACCTTGAACCATGACAAGAAATTGAAATTGGGTGAGGAGCAGGAGATGGAATAAAAGGAACATTTACAAAACTAGACCTAACCCAGGAGAAAGGCACCTGATAAAAAGTATTCTGCTTTCTTGGAAGGGATGGATTCAACATCCAATGGCTCTTGGCACTTAGGAGACAAAGAATTTTTCCCTGGCCTCAGGTTTTCTGCAATACAGTAATTTACCATCAGCCATCTATGAGAGGGAACTTGCTGGAATACTGAGCCTGGATACCGTGGTGCTGACAGCCAGTTTTGCACATGCCACATTCATTAAGATGAAGCTTTCCCCCTAAAAGTACAGGTACTGGAATAGCTGGGACCAAAATAGGAATAACAACTGTCTGTAAAATTCCCCAGCTCTCATTTCAGTCTCTAGTACACCCCTAAGAAATCGGTCTTCACAGTATACTGGGGCAGAAAATGAATCACCTGCTACTTCCACTCTTTCAGACAGAGCTGCAAAGAAGCTACAAAGTGCTGAGCTGGAACAGTCTGGCTCTGGGTGCAGGCTTGCTAGAAGAGTGTTATAAATAATTAACGGTGATCAGAAAGGAAGGCAGTGTACAGGAATAAACAATCTCCATCTCCTCCGTCTGCAGAGGGCCTGGGAGACAGGAAAGGCACAGCGGCTCAGGAGATTAAGCAGACCCTTTTCAGTCAACTTCTAAAAATTCAGGGTCAGAACAAAGAGACAGCCAGGGCAGGGTAGAATGGAGGTCCTCAGATACATTCATGAAGTTTTCAAAAACCTCATCCTAAGAAAGTTTGTTAATTATGATAAAAGTCCTAATGTCTCAGACACTGTCTCTCAAACTGCAGTGATGCTTAGATTACCAGAAGGAAAATACACACACACACACACATCACATGTGAACACGCAACTACACACAGCCTTCAACTTGTACTGGTCTGACTGCTGGAATGCCATTGCTGTTTGACTGATATATATTGCTCAAAAGAATTAAGATATAAGCAGACAGTTGTCCAAGAACTTGACCTCAGGATTCAGAATGTAAGTCTCTTTAAGAGGACCTTCCCATAGTCATCCTCTGCATCTTCCAATGCAGGCAGTGCAAACAAATGCCAAAGTAACAGGGCTATTATACCCAGAGTTCTTCAGAGAGGGAATTTTAGAGTCACGTGTCTCCAAAGCACCAGAACCAGCCTGACATGCAGCAGATCTCATGCTTCGCATTTACTGTTCCCAGGCTCCCTTCACTGGCTTTAGAACTCCCAGGAATCCATCCACCGGAGCCCTGCCATGGGGCTGCTAGGATCAGAGGCCATGGGTCCTATCATCCCATAGGACAGCGGATGGAAGAGGTAGAAGCTGTGGAAAGAAACCAAATACCCATCAGGGACCGTGCAGTCTTCTGTCTCAAGAACATTGCAGCAGGTTAGTCCATACAGGTGTCCTATGGGACCTTTGGTTTTGGGCTGCTCTAAGCTCCACTGGGGACCTTCTGATCACTGCTAAACACAACATATACATAGTATACAGTTTTATCATAGGTGGTATTTTCTCTTAGAAAGCAACAACTTTGGAGAAAAGCTAGCTGAGAAAACCTAGAGCAACAAAGAATTTGCCAGTATTTAAGGGATGTGGCACCATCTGACACGGGGACTAGAATCAGAAACCACAGAGCTGTGGGTTTGGAGGAGAACAGAGTGTTCACACTGAGTGCTGGGATAAAAGAAAGACTCCCCACAATGTAAAGATATTTTATAATTCATTACTGGGACACAGATTCTGAATCTAACCAAATCTGAGGGTTTAGAATTGGGCTTGATGATGTCTGACTTAGCTTAGTAGAAAAGAGAGGCAGAGGCTAAGGATAATTAACAGGCACTAAGGTTTCCACTGAGACAGTGACTATCAGACATTTAGGAAAAGTTTGGCTTCAGCACTCACCTGTACACAATGAGCAGAACCAGTGCCAGGAACCCCCCTCCATATACTTTTTTAGCTGTAGTGCTGGGTGACAAGAACCCAGCACAGAACTTCAGTAGTGTGTCCCAGGTGATTCCTAGGAGAAGGCAGAGGAAGAAGTAAGGAGCAGTGCAGAAGCCAAAGAACAAAACTATTACGTTCAGCCATAGTCCGGGCTGACAAAGATATGTTAACATCAAAAAACCTTATCAATTTAAAAATGAATTTATCGTGGTAACCTCCGGAACTATAGGAATTGTTTTGAACCAGCAGAAGGTTCTTTTTTGCTACCTTTCCATTTGAATAAATGCAAAAGAGAACTGGGCCCTAGCATGCTAAGTCGGTCCAAAATCACAGGAAAAACTACCAAGACTGGATTATAAACAGACATGCCAGAAAAGTGGAGGCAGCAAACAAAGGGAAGCAACTTGTATAAAAGCATATGTAAGAACAGTGTCACAGCAGAGAACAGGAATCATGTCTCTAAATTTAAATGCCCTAAGGACTAGACATGAATATCTCTTCAAGGTGGTAAAAAAAAAAAAGGAGACAATTTGGCACTGCAGGATGCTTTATGAAAAACATTTTGAATTAGTCAACGTTTTCAGGCGCTTTGCACATGCAATCAGTAAACCTGTAAAATAAATAAATAAACAAATACTCTTTAGTCTGAAAACATTCCATTTAATAGAAATGCCTTTTCCCAGGCTCTGGTATTTACCTGTCAACATGCTGGAAAAAAGCATGGCAGGAAAATAGTGGTGAAAGTAGAGAACTCGTCCCATCATAAAAAAAGGGAGGTAATGAAGGAGCCAGCCCAGTGTGATCTGCCCTCCACCACGCAGCACAACTCTGGACAGTTCTGGAACACAAATAAACAGACTTCAGCAGAAAAAAAACTTAACTACAGTTCCCATTTGTAAGCCTTATCACAGTAAATAAACTCAACAGAAATGATCTTTGCAGGAGGTCATGAGTGGTCTGAAATTGCTCCAAGCCTCTACAACATCCTAGCTGCATTCTTCATAAACAAACAAACACTTTTCAGGAGAAGAGTTATTGGAAAATACATACAGAGTCTTATATCTCAAGGGAGTGGCAGGAGTTTGACCATGCTCTATATTAAGACTGAACTTGCAGTTTCTCAGACATCAGCCTAGTGATATCATTCCAGTTTCTGGGGTTTTTTTATTCTCTCTGCAATGAGACTACAAGCTATCTAGACGATCACTTCACCAGCCTTACCTTTTAAGAAATATTGCGTGGCTTTCAGAGCCTGGGGAAGGGCCTGAGAGCTCTGGTGTCTGCACGCAGCTTAGCCAATAACTAACTAAGTGAATGGTTTCACATTGTATTTTAGAATTCACTTTCCACAGAGAGATCTACAAAGTGAAGAAATCATTGATGTAAACTGGAATGGTCAAAGTACGACTTATTAGTGTTTGTGAAACGCTCTAGAACCTTGGCATTGTATGTAATAAAGGATCATTGCATCTCTTGCATTTGGCATTCGCTTTACAGGAAAAAGTTTTCATCTCAAAACTCCATGCATACTACAGTAGTACAGAGCACATACAGAGCATGAGTTGGGCATCGATCCAACCAGTCTGTCTCCCTTACAAGTCAATACACGTAGCTCCTCACAACATTTTTGCTGAAGATCTGCGCTGTTTACTACTGAACTATTTGAAATACAAAGCTCTCGCTCTCTTACTTGTGGACATTGCTCAATAACCTAAATTCAGTGGTTTATCACCCTTGGCACACAAAGTCCTGCCCTCCAAACACTTTTAAGGTGACTGCAAAAGGCATTTGTGAAAACAAAGCCTATTATCAGTAACCTACAGGGGTAAGTATCTCTATTAGAAAAATCATCTTGGAAGCCTGGAAAGCAGAACAAGATAAAAAGCATGGGTCCAGCAGATCTCTGAATCAGGAAGGTTTCCCTGACATACATTTTATCATGCTCTCCTGCTGGTATGTCCAGATCAAATACAGTCTTTCCAACAGATATACATCTGGTCATTTCTGAGCTACAGTAACCAGTGTAACCGACAGTGACTGTGGCCAAAATCTCGATTCTTGAACAGTTCATAAGCAACTCTCATGCTAGGCTGGGTGATCACCTGCAGAGCAGAGCTGGCATCTGAGCTACTGACTAATCCAAGCCCTTGTCTCCTCCAAGAAAATAAGGCAGCAAAAGCCTACCATGACTCTCATATTTGGACCGCCTTAAGATGCCAGCTTATATCCAGACTACCTTCTGAAATCTCCAGCAAAGGAGTGGTAATGCTTTTGGGGAGCCATTGATCACATCTCCTACTTGTGAGGCACTTCCAGAGCTCTTCTCTTTGGATAAGTAGGTGTCTCAGGGCCCGTGCTGACTTGAGGATTTCCAATCAAGTCTTCAGGCTTAGGAAATTTAGCATCTCATCGGGAATGGTACGCCATGCAAAAAGTGAAATTTATTCATCAGAGTGATTATTTCTAGTATGGAAGCCTTGGTTAACAGTCACACTGTTCAGTGCTACACTTTCAAAGCACTATATAGATTAGTGTTTTGTTCATAGAACTGCCTTGAGTGTATTTTGGTCAAGCCCAGGGTTTTAATACAATAAAAAGTTGTTTGGTTTTTTTTTAATACTGGAGTCCCAAGATTAGCTTTCCTGTATCAGGAAACCAGAATGTTATAATAGGGATTCTGTAGTGCAGGATGGATAGGAAGGCTGACCTCACCTTGGAGTTCAGATGTCAGTTGGACACCTCTCTTCAGTATAACTGCAGTGGAAATGGCTATCAGAAGATATAACCCAATAGTGATCAGATTTAGCCACCAAATCACCTACACAGGAAAAAAACAGAGTGATTTGGGAGTTTAGGCTGGACATGCACATTTGAGAGGAAACGAAAAGCGACATGCAAGCATAAGAGTACAACAAGAGACAGTCCAAAGGCAGAAGGAAGACAATCATTGTCACTGTCAGAAGCAAGACTAAGCTCCCGCTCCAACTTACCGGGTTTCCCAGCAAATAAACACGATAATCAGTCTCATTGACACCAGAAAAACGCAGGCCCTGAGGAAATAAACCAGAAGGGAGTAAACTGAGTTTCCATCAGTCCAGTTTGTAATCTGCACAGTGTCAAAGGTGAGAAAAATTCCCATCCATGCAGCTCAGGTGCTACAAAATAAACCTGACAACACCTTCAATGCAATCAAGAGGGGCCACGCTTCAAGAAGCACAGCAGAAACACCTGAAAACAGAAAGGAAGGTAGATCGATCAATATACCTGGTAGTTGATGGGCCAGTGCCAAGGTTTGGACGTAACTTCATTTTCTTTTGGTTTGAGGCCACTGTTTCCCTACAGATAAATCAAGATAAAATTTATATGAGCAGGCAGTTATGCTGCAAAGCCTGCTCAGAAATGCCTGAGTACACAAACATACATGAATACTCTTCCTGAGCACAGGCTGTTTTCTGACTGCATAAACACATCATCTTCTGTAGAAGGCCAAAATGATGACAGTGAATATTTTAATATTACTGTACAAGAAAAACTGTTCTTTGGGTATCATGAGAGCAGTAATCTCTCATTTCTCTTCTCCAGCTTTTCTGTCACTAAAGACACATGTTGCATAAGCAAGACCTTTGTTCATCAAGAGACTACTGAAATAGGTTTCCCTCCACTCTGAGGAAAAAAAAAAAGCCTCAGAAAGATTATTTCCATGGGAACACATACAGGTGCTTCCTTACCTGGAACAGCATTATCACTGGTTGCCATGGAAATCCTTAGCATTTACAATAATTTCCTTGACTACCTTATTTCTCTTAAGAATCTGAGAGGAGTTTTAGAAAGGCTAGCAAATAAAACCTTAGACTCCTTTATCAAAATACTAACTTTTCATTCTCAAAAGAAAGGTTTGAGGAGCTGGACGCAGAAGGGCTGTGGCCAAGAGAACGAGGAACAACTATGGGGAAAGGCCACAAGGGCAATCCACCTTGAAAACATTCAGCTCTTTTTTTATACATATTCATGGATAAAGAGGAAGAGAAAAACAGAAAACACAGAGCCTTGATGAACTCTAAAAAATAAGAAGTTTTGAATTTTTATCCAAACATTTATTATTTTCTAAGTGTCTCTTTAGCTAATTTTCCTGTCTCTGACCACAGTAATATTCCCCTGCCTCACAGATACTAATTTAAACTTAAAGCCCTGTAAAAAACATTGGGAAACATGCCATCTCTCTCTTTACAGTATGGAATTTCAGCAGTGGAGGAATTACGTAACTAGGATGTAGCTAGATCACACCAACAGCAGAGCCAGGCATCAAGTGCAAGTCTTCCAAACTTTTGGAAGATTCAGCTGCAAGACCACCCCTTTTTCTAAGTATAAATTCAAGTAGGTTGCTGGGGCATGTAAATTCTGCCCTAGATTGCAGCCATTACCCAGATATCTCAGAAAACACTATTTCTTTTTGATACACAAACAAAGGAAGAAGAAAACTCAAATTAAAGATAACCTACCCGGATCATAACCATGTGGGATTCTAGAAGAATTTCTGCAAAAGAAGGCTTCAAAACATCTAGGCTGATATTGGGCACTTTGGAAAAGAAGATAAAAATAGATTAGAAGTCTGTGTGGTTTACTTTTATTTGTCTCTTTCATAATAAACTAAACTCTCTCCTCCTGTCACCAATCTGCTTCTAACACCTCTTTTAATTCCCTAGGCAATTCATTCGTATTCTAAACACAGAGGCTTGCAGTTAAAAGTATCCCCCAGTGAATTTCACAACTGATGAACTTGTAGATTTCCTCCTTTACTTTTGGGAGAAAGAAATAGATAAAAATCCATGAAATAAGCAGATTTGCATCTCTAGTTGAAATTAGAGACATACTGTTCATAGGCTGCTGTTTATCTGTAAATAAGACATGAGTGTGGGAATGTAAAATGCATTACAACAGAAGAGGAAACTACCGAGTCAACAGCCCAGGATCTCTCTCCTTTGGTTTGCATACAGTTGCTCTGAAAAGATAAAGAACACTAGGTTTTTTTTAACTCTGAACTCATCCCAAGTCATCTGCAATTCATGGGATTAAAACTGCATCAAATAATTCAGGCCAAATGAGGCTGTGACACCCATCTAACTCCCGGATGAGGCTGCAAGGCCCATCTGTCATTACTGGCAAACTTAGTTCTCGGTCACACTTCTATTCATTTCTTGATAGTATTGCAAAGTCATTATTTAGCATGCCTCTGGTAAGAGAAAGAAAAAAATACACCAGAACTGGGTGGACCCTAGCTTTTTTTTTTTTTGCCTTTTTTTTTTTTAACAATTACAATATATACAACATACACATAACGATGACAATAATTCCTAATTAAACCAATTATGTTCAAAATAACAGGCTATACTGCAGTGCCTATAAAACTTCACACTTTGTTACCCATAAAGCTCTAAAAATCCTTTGTCTTTGTACTTCCACTACACTTGAAGCATTATCACCAGCTTACAGTCCAAACAGTGAAGTAGAAAAAGTCTACGCAACTCTGAATAACTGGCCAAAGTTCGTCAGGGTCACACTTGAGTTGGGAGAGAACACACAGATTCTAAACACTGAATGTCTGTTCTTGCCATCTGATAGCTCATCATCTCTTCCCTTAGCAGCAAGCCAAGATGCACTCCCAAAGGAAAAGAAAGTAACTGACTTACACTTAGGGTTAATATGATCTTCAAAGTTCCAGAGGGAATTGGGAGTCTCCTTCAGGTATGGTGTACAGGTGACTTCCACTTGTTCCCAACCCCTGAGGAACAGCAGAAGTTATCCACCACCTCACAAAAGATCACTCAGTATTTCTAGTTTGCATCTCATTTTTTTCCCCGTTTAGCTTTAAACTTCCCCATAACACCTACCATACCACTTAATCCCAGCAGCTGCATCCTTACACATTCTTACATGCTCTAAGCACCATGCAGAAACAAAAACAGACTTGCAAGGCAGCCAACATCAAAATTCTACACAATATTTGAGGCACATTTCTAACTCTGGCTATCTAAACTAAAAACCTAGGTCTATACATAAGCAGTGGGATTTTTGAAGATGATGCACACTGACAACTGGAAACTACTTCAAGTCAACCCTTATAGTCTCTCCAGAAGAAAATCACCATCATTAATTGAAGTCTGTCCATGCCTACAGCAACTGTATTACAGAAATAAAAGAATGACTTCAGAGGATTCCACCAACTGTTCATTTAGTCTGTTTCCCTTTTTCTAGCAGGTCACATCAAACTCTTTGGGAGAAAGTGCATCAGACCCTGCAGTAATGTGACAGATTAGTAAGGAATTTTCTACCAATCACCACTTTGAAGACTCAACTCCATTAATTAATCACCACTCAATTCTCTGAAGGACTGTTATACCCCTTGAAATTCCTAAAAAATACAAAAACCTAATAAAAAAAATATATGACCATCTAACCATCCCTATTTGCAGTTAACAAGTATTTTTTCCCCTCAGCTCTTAATGTCAACAATATTTTGTGGCAATCACTTCCATTCGCAGGGTAGGTTTGCATTAGGGGAAAAAGAAATAACCCCTTTCTTGAATGCTGTAGACAGAGGCAGTGATTTTTTGTTTTTTTGGTTTTTTTAAAGCAAATCACACTCTTTACCCATGAACTCATTTTCACTCGTATTCCTGACCAGGCAGTCACCAGAGGCATCTGCCTGCGCTCACTATGATTCCTTAGAAGCCCTTTTAACCATAACACAGCAAAGGGAACTGAAGCTGGCAGTAACAGAGGCACCGTGACCACACAGCCTGCTCCTGCTGCTGCAATAGCCTTGTTAGCATCCCACACAGCACAGCTCTGCAGATACAGCAGCTTACTGGGCGTTAAGTCTGGATGTCTCTGCATATACCTCATTTTAATGAGGAAGATACATAGCTCAAGGTCATTAAATCCCGGCCTCTGCTAACAGAAGCTTGTTACCATTGCCTTTGCTTCAGACGCTGCGTGCAAAAACGGTGAAAGGTCTTCAACCACAAAATAAATACCAACAGAAAGAAATTTGGAAGATGATAGTATGGGGCAGCACAGAATCATAAAATGGTAGGGGTTGGAAGATCATCAAGCCCAACTCACTTGCCAGAGCAGGATCACGCAGGGCATGCCACACAGGAACAGAGCCAGGTGGGTTTTGAAAGTCTCTAGAGAAGGAGACTCCACAACCTCTCTAGGCAGCCTGTTCCAGTGCTCTGTCACTCTCACAGTGAAAAAGTTTTTCCTTATGTTGAGGTGGAACTTCCTGTGTTCCAGTTTGTGACCATTGCCCTTCATTCTATCAGAGGGCACCACTGAAAAGAGACTGGCCTCCTCTACTTGACACCCACCCTTCAGATATTTGTAAACATTAATCAGATCCCCTCTCAGTCTTCTCTTCTCCAGGCTAAACAGCCCCAGGGCTCTCAGCCTGTCCTCATAAAAGAGAAGTTCCAGTCCCTTAATCATCCTTGTAGCTCTCTGTTGGACTCTCTCTACTATTTCCCTGTCCCTCTTGAACTGGGGAGACCAGAACTGGACACAATACTCCACATGTAGTCTCACTAGGGCAGAGTAGAGGGGGAGGAGAACCTCTCTTGACCTGCGGGACACACTTTTTTTTTATGCACCCCAGGATACCACTGGCCTTCCTGGCCACAAGGGCATATTGCTGTCCCATGGATAACTTACTGTCCACCAGGACAGGTCCTTCTCCTGCTTTCCAGCAGATCAACCCCTAACCTGTGCTAGTGCATGGTGTTATTCTTCCCCAGGTGTAGGACTCTACATTTATCCTTGTTTAATTTCATTAGGTTTGCCTTTGCCCAGCTCTCCAGCCCATCCAGGTCTCACTGAATGGCAGCACAGTCTGCTGGTGTGTCAGCCACTCCTCCCAGTTTTGTATCATCAGCAAACTTGCTGCAGGTGCACTCTGTCCCTTCATCCAGGTCATTGATGAAGATGGTGAATAAGACTGGAACCAACCCCATGGGAACATCACTACTTACAGGTTGCCAACTGGACTCTGCACCCCTGATCACAACCCTCTGAGCATTATTGTTCAGCCAGGTCTCAACCCATCTCACTGGCCACTGTGCTAACCCCCACTTCCTGAGCCTACCCATGAAGATGTTATGGGAGATGGTGTCAAAAGCCTCGCAAAGTCAAGGTAGACGACATCCACTGCTCTCCCTGCATCTACCCATTCAGTCACACATTAGTTTCTAGCAGTATTTTTTGTGAACCCCAAGGATAAAATAGGCCTTGAAGAACACATCTGTCATCCCCTCCTCGACTTACCAGATGACAAGATCTATGCCCATGCCACTCCTGGATCTCTTAATAAGGGTTACTGAGCTGTATACCTTCACTGTAACAGACCGCATAACCCTAACCCAGACCTTCCCCTCTGGTTATATTTTTAGTATCTGCCAGTTACTTCTTTATTCTTTTAAAGATAGAGAAATGGAGTAAATGTGATTACTTCTTTGTCTGAAAGAACCATTGAGCAAAGGAAGAAGTCAGCTCAAGGCTTTGCAGGGGTGGAGGGGGATTACAAGCTGTTTACCATTTTGGCAGAGTCTTTCCAGAAGAGCCCAATATACACCCTGTGGCCACATGGATTAGCCGGACCTGGCTGCGCAGGACTTTGATGAGCTTCCCAGCCTTTCTCCCCATCACTTCAATCCGCCAGAAATCATTGGAGTCTCCTGTTCCATTCTATCATGTAAACATACCATAGGAGAAAGAAAACACAAACACAAAAAAGGCAAGAAAACCCTAAACTGCAAACCAGACGACATAGAGGACTGCAAATAGAACTTCTGACACTCTAATGGTAGCAAAGCTAAACAAAGGAGCCCTGGCTACCCTCACTCAGACTTCCCAGAAGAGACTTTCCATCAGGAAGCAATGATTCTAGACATGAGCTACTACTCACAAACACATTTTTATCTTGCCAGCCTTAAATTTTTTTGTTTCCAATTCATACTGGACTGTGTCTCAGAGTTATATTTTAAATGGGGGTAATTTGGCAGCTTCACAAAAAGGTTTTAGGCGACAGTCCCTTGCACTTGGAAATTGAGCTCTCAAAGCAGATTTCATCTTTGTGATTCAAAATTCTGTCATCATTCTGTCAAAAAAGGCACTTGTCTATGTGACAAGGCCAAATACATAAAATAATACTTGTCAGAGCAACTTCAAGGTTGCTTAGTTTGGCATTTCTGGACTTGAATGCTGCCAAAGTTAGACTGGCAGTAAAAGCTTACATTATTTCATTGTCTGCATTTGCGTTAAATAGACCTTAAATATGAGTTATTTCATACTAAATCGGCGTTCCCTCTAGTATCATAGATGCACATCTATCACCTCAGCTAACAAACTAAAAAAGCAAGAAAAATCCCCTTGGCATTGTATGAATTCTCCCTCAAAGAAGGAGTTTTTGTTTTATCTTGGCATTCACTTACTATGCCATAGCCAGTGACCTGAAAATGCTTCCTTGTCAGGGGAGCTTCATGCTGGTGACTGTGAAGATTTCTAGAAGTTCTGAAATGAAATTAAAAGTCAAACCTTGTTTTATTTTTGCGTGTCAGTGAATTTGTGATAAGAACTTTGGTTTGAGCCACTCAGAAAGCTGTCAGTGCTTTGACCACTGAATTCCAGTCAAGGGCAGGGCAGGATGCAGCATTAACAGCGCTGGGGGCCACAGAGCGAAACTGTGCCTCTCACAATGCAACTCTGAGCTCATGCCACACCGGGCAGTGCTGGAAAAGGAGAACAGCACGATGAGCTACAATCCACCACCTCCAAATGAAAAAGACACTGCTGGTTTTTTGTTTGTTTGTTGTTTGTCTTTTTTTTTTTTTTTTAATACGAAGAGTAAGGGTGGGACTAACAGTCCAGCCCTTGCAAGAAGTAAAGCAAGATCCTGACCTCTCCTGATTATCAGTTTTGCTTTTGATGGGAAAGATTGTACCGTTTAGTCAGGAACAGATTTACTGAGGGTGCAATCAGTGACCCCCATTAGCACCAGCTGTACGTGGTGCAAACAGCAGGGACTGCTACCTTGAGCACCCAGAAAAACCCGGCCATATCAGTCCTTAATAAAACCACCTGGACAATGAACCACTCCTGCCAACGATACAGCTGCATTCAGCCCGGCCTGATCTGCCCAGAAACCCCTGCCCGTGCTGGATGAGGTTCATATGCAAGGAGACCAGAGCCATCTACTGGATCTCTTCCACAGCACCGCAGTCACACCTCCCATTCTGGCAACCTAATCAAGGCCTAACCAGTACTGCCTAATCAATTTTTTATCACCTTCATTACAGATATTTGGTAGTAAACCCCCCATATTTAAGGTGGGGTTTTTTGTTTTTTTTTTTAAATCTTAAAACAGTTTTGGAAACCTAAGTAATGATTTGTGAACATACAATACTGAATACAGTATGACATGGTTTCCAGGCTTACAAGTTTAGAGCTTCTGTTAAGAAATCAAAGCTGTTACAGCACAGAGCATTGAGGCACAGTGACATTAGATGAAGATTAAATATCAAGCCACTAGGGTTCCCTGCTTCCTCTCAGGTATGCCTTACAGAAAGGGAAGGTACCAGCTGGCATTTCATTTCAAAGTGTTTCACTGCTGTGATCCAAGTGCTGTTGAGAACTTCAGTGGGTGAATACTGCCTATACACATAGGAACAGGACACCTGCAGTACACTGACAAAAAAAACCCAAACCAAAACCACTCAATTTCCCTAGAAAACTCAGAGAGTGGAGAGAAGCAAAAGAATGAGGGGTTTTTAAAATTTCTTCTTTGCAGAAGAATTACCTTTAATATTGCACCTCACACAGCTGAACAAATCCCTCTTCTGCTTATGTAGGTATTTCTAATGAAGATATGCGGCTCTGTTAAAAGTTACCTATTTAACAAGACACCCTTCAAAACATAAACCATAGAAGAAAAACTCCACAAACCCTGCACTGGAAATGCAGATAAACAGACACCCCTGTCACAGAGCCTGCTTGTGCAGACCTAATCATGTGGTCTCCAGCAGGACAAATCTCCCACCAATTCCATTCAACCACACAGTCTCTCTGAATCCCAGAAATCATCCTTACTCTTTATGTTCCAGACGAATAATATCTCCGTGCCTCACAAACTCCACAGGGCTCGAGGGGTCTGACGGATCTGCTGAAGGAAGGCAAACTAGTCATATCAATGCACTGACAAATGTATCAGGGTCTGAGAAAATTCCTTGGGAATGCTCATGCCTACAGCAGACAAAACAAGGCAAACTAATTTGTGTCAACTCTGAGCCTGGTGTAAACCCCATCTCTAGTTTAAAGACCGGCAATAAGGGCTGCTCTAGAGAACATGGCCTCAAAAGGCACATACTGCCCTTAAATAAAGAGGATGCCTCATCAGGCTAACTGAATGCTAAGATACATACATATATATATGTATATACATGCACACTTCTTGAACTATAAAATGACTCTTGCAACACTGATTATAATTTTGGTATATCTAGGTTATTTTTTTGTTGTTGTTGTTTAGATGGTTGTTAAGTTTTATACACGTTACAGGTGAAGAAAGGAAACTCTGCCAGACCAAACATGCCTCGGCTACACTACATGATACCCTAAACCAACAGATACATGAACAAACCATAGATCTTCATGTTCAGTACTCTTACCTTGTCCCAAGAAAACATCCATGCAAATCATCTGAACACAATGTATCAAAAAGTACCAGGACCCAGTCTCTCCAGGACCCACAGCCAAAACACCAGATTGCACAAAATACTGAGTTCAGATTAACTTCCTTTCTGTTATTTGCAGCTCTACCCAGCTGAAAAACTGTCAATGTAACCTTTAGTTGAGAAAAGCTTATTTACTTCCACTGTGCAATCTATTGAAAAACCAAAACCACAGTAGACACAAAAAGTATTAATCAAACTGGTGCCAGATTCCCCTTGTTCTTCCTCCTCTCTCTCATGTCTGTGAAGGATAGTTTGCCCTGGAAGGAACTCCACATATTTAAGTGAAAAACTGAAGCAGCAGTTTAAAAGGCACTTTACAGTTTGTTACCTGTATCGGAATCATGTTTCTTTATAATCCACAGGTTATTCAAGTCTTTATGTAAGTAGGCAGTGACCTGAAAACACAGGATAAATTATTCTACCAAAAAAGAAAAAAGCTGGTGATGGCAGACACACATTCACTAGCAAATTGAAGTCCCAAATGAATGCACTAGTAACACAGAAACCCTGGGATGACTTTTATGACAGTGCCTCCAAGAAAGTCAGTTACCAGCCACTCCTTAACCCAGACCACACCTTTTATTCAGTGTATAGCCTGTACACTCAGGAGCACTACATGTAATGACAGTTCACGTGCATCACAAGTAACAGCTTCACTTCCTCTCACTGTATGTCAGTGGCTCCTACAGCAACAGGATATCCCAACCTGAACTTTTTAATATAAAAACACTGACCAGTACCAGAGCCAGGAGATGGAAACAGCCTGCATCACTGGTAGAGATTTATACATCTGCTGTGACAACCATAATACTTCTGCCAAAAACTGAGGAGAGGTAAGAAGGATTCAGGGATCAACTGTTTAAGCCACACATGCTATCCTACTAATCCTTATCATCCTGCTCAGCCTCAGAGTAACTGCTCCCACTGCTACTATGAGCAGGGGAGATCACATGGCCTCAGGGTGTTGCTCCTGAAGGCAACCTTCCCAAGCAGCCTGAGGAACTGTGCCCACTTTTGCTCTTCCAGCAGTAGCAAGCTCTTCTTTGTGGAACCCTATCCCAGTCCCAGACCAGTGCCTCCCAGTCAGGTGGGAGCAGGTGGTCCAGTGGATGCACGAGAGGCAGAACATGCAGGAGTGCCTGAGGGTGGGGAAAAGGAAGAGCTGGAGGTATAATTTCATACCTTGACATTATATCATTGGGAGAGGAGGAAAAGGAGGACACAGAGAGATCACTGTCTCCATCTTTTTCTCCCTAAATCTCCTCCAAGTTCTGAATTTCTTTCCCCTCTCCATAGCCCCCAAACTCTCCCAGCCTCCTACCTTTGTTCTACCTTCAAGGCAGGGAGCATGGGGGGGGGGAATCTCCACACTCTCCCATGGACCCTCAAAGAAACTCCCATCAGCATCCTCTCCAAATCCCCCTTCCCTGCGTCTAGTATCATAAAGCATGCTCTGCATGAATTGTGCCTATCCTTGAGCCAGTTCTGATACGACATCTCCATCTTTGTTCGTAAACATCAATGGCAACATGAGAGTATTAGAATTTATGTTTGGGAAGAACAGCAGGAAAAGAAGATTGAGAAAAAGTTTTCATTTCTGAAAACTTCTTCCTCACCAGAAACTGAAGGGAGTTTAAAAAACAAACACTTGTTTTTCTCTGGTAACTTTCTTCCAAGGAGCTCTAAACAATTTTTAGACACTGACATGCAAACTGCAAAATACATCTTGTGAAAGCTGCAGAAGCTGTAAAGATTTGTGAAGCTTGATGTTGACGGACAAAAATAAGGAAAAAATCACGTTTTGTACTACTTAATTAGCAATAGTTGCATGATTCTGGTATTTACTTTGATTTATTCCTTAGTCAATTAATCAGAAGCCCTTAGAGAGTTCAGATAGTTTTATTACGGCTAGCTTATGAATGTACAGATATCTAATTCAAAGAGCAAAGCCTTAAAAATTCTTTGGTGGCAGATGAAGAAAACAAGTCACAAAAGGAGAGTAATTCAGGTAAGGTCACAGAGGCCAGTGGCAGGAGTGTAAACAAAACACAGCAGTCCTATTCTGTTGCTTTTTTCTTACAGGTTTCATTCATGGGTTTTAAATTAATGCATTTGTTTTAAACGTAAGTTTTATAGCCTTCATTGAGGTAGCAACAGCACTTGCATTATGTAAGATTATTTTCAGCTCCTCTTGGCCTTCATCTATGGGGGGGGGGTGGTCTTGCTATTCCAATGAAGCCTTGTTACTGTAAGTCACGTCCCTGATGCAATGTGGTATGCTTTCTTCAAGCATCCTTTTTACTGAGACTTTCAAGGCAAGTGCACAGAGAGGGTAACAGATGCTGAGTAAATACACAGCTCCTGTCACAACGGCCCCTAACGCCCAGTGCAATGGGAGCCAGGAGATGGTTGGAGTCAGAGGCAGCACTCCCATAGGACACTAACCTGCTGCTGGCGAGCCCCGGTGCCCTCCGGGTAGAGGTGCCAGTGGGAGTGAAGGTATCCTCCTGCCATCCGAAGGTTCTTCATTGTGACCACAGACCCATATGCCAAGTCTACATGGGAAGGAAGGAGGGAAAAAGGCATAAGGTAGCTCTCTTGTAGGTATCTCCCCCAGCTAGTCTGCAGCACCCTGACTAGGCTTGCTTCTCCAGCTTTGTTTTGATGACAGCTCATTTCCTCTGCCACCTTACTCTACACAGCTCATTGCCAGCTTATCTTCCAGCCCCAACCACAATTCAGTAAAACTGTTACAGACTTTGGCTGAAACACTTAAAATTCACCCATCCTATTTTAACACAAACCGAAGTACGAGGTCTTTTGTACATAATTTCAATAACAAGAGATTTGAAATAGCTTTGCAGAAAGCGTATGATCAAATTAAAACATGATCAAGTTTGAAGAGCATGTCACTGCTTTGAAGCCCTCCATGGCCAGACCCTTACAGCAATACAAGAGGGAAGGGAGGTAAGCTCAGCAATCAGATAGAGGGGCTGATACCCTGGCTTAACACACTGTCCTTCAAAGCCTCCCAACACAAGTGAGAGAACACAGTCTTGGAGAATGGACCTGATGCTCTCCCAGTAGCAGCTCTACAGCAGGGAACAGCAAGATAAAAGCTGAAGTAACAAATTTGCATGTTGAATACAACCCTGCCAAACCAGGGGCACACTGTGTCACAAAGGTGTTGTTTTCATTTACACAAATCTCACATCTGAACACCTACAAACCTAAGGTGAACAGGGCAAAGCTCTTTTTGTTGTCTCAAGCAACATAAAGGCTAAAAAATAACAAGATGGCAGGCACACAAAACTGTCAAATCCCTCAAAATGACATCTTTCCCTCTGAAGGAGTATGATGAAACAGCTGGTGACTGTGCACTAAACATGGTGTTATTTTCAGCCTTTTTCTTTACTCTTGATATATAAAACTGCACAGAGGACCAGCATGGATCTGACCATGGCCATGAAGACATCATCTGCACAGTCCTGCACTACGTCACAGGAGACACTGTTTTTACTTAAACCACATACATTGACAACACTTAAGAGTGGTTTATTCCTCTGGACACTCACGCTCTGGAATGGAGACATTATGAAGATTGTTTCCAATCAGCTGTGACTGAAATGCTGAACTGAAGAAACCATCCCCAGGACCACTACAAAAGAGAGCAAAGAATATGTCAATTCAAAATCTGGCAAAACATGCATGCAAAGCTCTGTCACACATTACCAAATTGTTTTTACAGAAGGAAAATGATAAACCAAGAATGGCTGCTGCTCCCTTATGCACACACCTCTAATGGTGTGAATCACAGCAGATAGAGACAGTCTTATCCAGACTGTCTGGATTATTATCCAGAGCTGCAAGGACTTGAGGTCACAAAAATGTACACACAAAGCACCAACAACTGTCTTTGGAGGTGTTCTTATGACAAACAAACTGACCCACTGTCAGTTTAGATATAACAAAGCCTCTCTCTGTAGCTCCTTAAGTCTCATTTCTGCTAAGCCATTAGTGGTAAGACCAGTTGACTGAAAAATAACAGATTTCATTTCACATTCTTTTTTTTTATGGTGAGATGCTTATTCACCTCACCTCTTAATGCTGGCATATAGAAAAACATTACTTGGCCATTTTACTAGCTGTTGTGCTCTTTACACATAAAAAGCATCCTTTGATTGCAGGCATTCAGGGATTCTTTGATTTATTTTTATTTTTGTTTTAAATTACCAAAAAAAAAAAGGAAGAAATTTTATGGTGTTGAAATATTTTCAGGTCCAGGAAAGAGAGGAGAAAAAAAGGAGACAGAGAGTTTCGTTAGGATACTTGCTTGACATTTCAAAGAGTCTCAAGCTCAAATGCAGTTTCATTGCCAGCTTGGCCAGAGCCTTTCTGTAAGAACAATGCAGGAGCCTGGGAAGGGAATTAAACAAAGACACAGCTTGTGGCTGTGCTTCTGACACTGAAAAGTGGAGAAATTCATACTCAACAGACTTTAATTCAAAGCAAAGACAAGTGATTCTTCTCTGGAGAAAACATTGTGAAATACCTTTTATTTAATACTGTAAAATGAACAGCAAACATAGCCGTGTAGAGGGCGAGTGGGAGCAGGATGAGGCAGAGCACACGAGCCAGCAAATGCTTCCCAAACATGACCTGTAACAAACACAATCTGGATCAAACAGTGAAGCTGCAGGAACAACTCCACTCCTTACTTCATGGACTCGGAGCAGCAGTCCTAGAGCTGGAGCTTGCCCTGCAAGCAAACTCAGCAGGCTGCAGAGGCCTAGAAAGAGGTAAAAGATTAGGCAGACTTTGCAGTATGTCTCCAAAAGCTGGAGCTGTGGTACCTTGAAATTTCTGGGTCTTGAGAGGAAGATAAAAAAAACCAGGCAATAGGGAAGTTTAGCTTTTCTAAGTGCCGAGCATCCCTAACTTTGGCAAAGGAGGCTGGGCAGCTTCCATCAACAATACTTTGAAAACAAAGACCTTGTTTATCAGAGTGGTATGTATCTTGACACAAAATCACAGGAGATGGCTTCCAGAATAGTAGCCATCAAGCTAAGCAAAAGGGAAAATGAAAAATTGTTCTCCCAACAAGTCTCCCTATGGAAATGTGAATGAAACCAGGACTTCTTGGGGACTTAGATATGTCTCATTCACATAAATTAGCTCACTTAGCAAGGATGCCCTGACACTACAACTTCTGTTGCTGCTCAAACAGAAGTTACAGAAAAATCAGCAGCAAAATCTGAGTTTCAGCTGCCTCAAGACAAAAGCAGAGAGTTTTATTTAAACCACTTGGAAAGGCCCAAGAAGCCTTTACATATTCCCATCCTACTGACACTGCTGGTAGTAGACTAAATGTAAAATACAGGGTAATAAATAGCCGTGGGAAATGAAAACAAATAGCAAAAATTGTTTGCTAAATGTCCACATCTAACTCCAAAGCAGATGAAAGTAGAACATTTAATAACCACTGGGCACTTGGAAAAATGCTACTTGATGGTACATAACCAAATATATACATTGGAGAGGTACATGAACTTATCTCCAGTTCCCTGCTCAAAATGACCACAATAGGCTTCAGTCTTTGTGAAAAGGGTTTTCTTTAACTACAGCCTTCAACGCAAAGTCAAAAAAAAGAAAAGGCTCATGAAGGACAGCATCAAGCAAATCAGAACAGTGGATCAAGATAAGCGGAGAATTCTAGAAATCAGGAGTAGTTTCCTAACAAATGCAAAGATAAGTTATTCAGGCTTTCAAGGGTTTAATCCTTGCCTGTTTTTTTTTTTTTCTCCACTCCTCAAGCACCAAGGCTGCCAAATAGTTATTCAGAAAGCATCTACCTTCTGGAATAAATTTCTTTACATATTCTAACACTCAGGGGCTTGCTGCCTTTGCTGCCAGCAGCACAAATGAAATCACTGTGCAGCTGTCTGCTGGCAGAAAGCTTAGACATGATGGATTTGTTCCATTTCAAATGCAATTAACTGGCTTTGCTCAAGAAGTGCTTCTCCAGAGCTGGAACAGTGCATCTTTGCAGCCCATATTGATTCACGTTAATCAGAGAAAACAAATCACACAGCAGGAATAGAAGAAAGTCCCCCAAGCTCCCCACTGTTTATGAGACAAACAGGACAAAAACAGTAAGTGAAAGAAATAGGATTTTCAAGCTTCAGAAGAGGCTGAGACAAGAGGAGATCTGAACACCTTTTAAAAGATGTGCTTGAAGAATTTGCTTTCCTGCTGGTTGCAAGACAGCAAATGGTACATCAAGGTATTTCTGCAAATAGCAGATTTCACAGTCCCCAAATACAAAATGCTATTTTGGCAGGGTACTCAAACACACGAGCAAATTTCTTAAAGCTTATAAGAACTTCTTAAAGAACTAATTCCAGTGTGTGAAATCAAGCAGATTATGGCTGCCTTCATCCTCAGGACTGACTACAGGGACTGCAAGTTGCAGAATGTCCCACTGACTTGTAATGGACTACAGCATACTACAGATACACAGCCTGTGTCCCTGTACTTTCTTGAAGTAGAGCCAGCTAGCTCACACTGCTTACACAGCCTGGGTGCCTGTCTGCCAGGTAGCACATATTCCTCAGGTCACGCAACAGTGTTGGACAACATTTTGCCTTGGACCACTGTACAGCCATTGCCAAGGAGCGTTTTTAGCCTAGATTGAAGTTGAAATATGATCCAACTGGAAAGGCAACAGTTTATGTCAGAAAGAAGCAACAACCTCTTTGCTGTGCTCTTATGACATTATATCCTGGTAACAAGTGTGCATCTGTTTTTTTCCAAACAAATGGTAATAGGTTTTTTCCATTATAACCTTCATCTTTAATTATCATCATCCACTTCAGATGCCCCTGTTTGCTGCAGAGTATCTATCACTGTTCGGCTAGTTACATGGTTGTCAAAGACTAGGATAATTACAAAGCAAACAAAACAAAGGAATCCTTAACATAAAGAAGAGTTTTTGACACTCACCAGTGACAGGCTGAGGTTCCCCAGCAAGTCCCACAGGTCATAGATTGTGTTCAGGCCAACAAAGAGGACTACAAAAAGGCCAACAAACTTTACCCCCATTGCTCCAGCAAGGTTCACTCCAGTCAGACTCAGCCAGAACCACCAGGAGGCAGAAAATGGCCTGCAGGACAGACACAATAGGTCAGTAAACAAATGATGACTACAGGAATGGGCATCTACCATCAGGAAAACAAATAGGAAATCAGTTACTCTGCAAAATTACATTCCACATTGTCATGAGCCCATGATGAACAGAAAGACAAGTTTTTTGTTAATTTTTAACAATACAAGGATACTAGCTTCAGATACAGGCTTGTGAATCCTTGATACAGGCTTCAGAAGGTCCCAACACTTAAGCCTGGGCAGTCCTAGATCTACCTCTAAGAAAGGGAACACAGACACCAGGTGTGAGCTAAAATACTTGTGTGAAGAAAGTCTGACACATGGAAGGTCTGAAAACCAAAACAGGACTTTCACCCCATAAATGCAAACTTACTTCTCTTGGAAAGCTAAAGACATGGGGGAGATTAGGAGAAAAAGAACAGCCACTTTTCGTAAAGCAGAAGGGTCATAGAGGGAAACATCTATCCAAAGCACAAACAGAAGCTGCAGCAAAAAGTAGACAAATTACAAAATAAATTAAATTTGAACCACAGAGAAAAGATGAGAAAAAATAATGGCAGAATTTAAAACTCTTCTCCACTGACTCCTAATGCTTTGACTAGGCAAAATCCCTGTGACCTGCTAAGCAATACAATAACCAGAGCTGGCTTTTAATTTGCATAAAATCAACTAGTTTGAAAACAGGACTAGCTCTGAGACACGAGAAAGAAGTTCATGCCAACGCATAGGGAGCTGCTCAAACACTGCCCTGGAACTCGGTGCTTGCACTCCCTGTGGTAAGTGTTGTAGATGAGGCCCCACATGAAGCTGCAGGATGCATTTTAGCCATGCTTGCTACAGTCACACTAAAATCTATACGACCAGTTCTTGAACATTTCATGAAACAAAAACTGCTCCTTTATAACACCGTATTCTAAGCTTTTATGCCTTTGAATTATGGCTGCATTGTGGGGAAACTACTCTATACAGTCCAGACACAAAGAAGCCTTTTGACGTATCCATATACCTATAAACCACCGTCCCCCTCTGGATGGGTCTATAGTAAATATCCTCAGCAACTCAACTACTTTATTCAGAAATATGCTGTCTATGTGTCCCCAAAATTTTTCGTACCAATTTCTTTATGTCCAACAAATTACACTGCTTACCTCAGCTAGTACTATTTTATAAATGCTTATAGGATTACAGTCAAAGATTAACCATGTTTCTCCAGCCTGGAGACAAAATGACTGGTTCAAGGTAACAAATATTTTTTGCCAGTACAGAGCGAAGTCTCAAACAGGTTACAACCATCCTTCATTCCTCCATCTCAGACCAACAACACCCTACACCAGCTTTCTTTCCTGCGAGTTTTAAAAAGCTTTAACCTTCATTTTCAAGATGTGCAGTTCCATAAATGTTATTTCTGCTGAAACTACCTTTCATGCTAAAATAACATATTTAAGTCTCCCTCTCTCTCGATTTACCCCAGCCATGATATTTTCTCTCTGGTTTCACAAACCCTCATACTAAAAATTTCCTCTCTCCTACCACGAGCCATTTTCACCTCCAAATTCTCTACAGAATCTCATCTCAGCCATTCACTGACACTACCAAGTGTCAGACACATTCTAGTACTTCATCTGTGTGAAAGTTGAGAACCCACAGTTCAAAAAAATTGTCATCTTTATCTTACCTATCCTCACAGCTGTTACATTTCACCATACTCAGAACAGCTCCCATGAGGAAGAACATCAGAATGGGATCCAGCAGAATATACTGGGACAGAGTAATGCAGCCTGTATCTGCAAAGGGACACACAACAATGTCAAAAAGGCTCGCAGTTCAAAAGTGAACCTAGGATTGCAGGAAGCCAGTTTCCTCAGTGTAGTCAAGACAAGAGGAACAAGGGAAATTTTAGAAATGGAAGCAGATCAGAACATTTCAATTTATACTCGAGTAACAAATGAAAAAAAAAAAAAACAAACCTTACAAAAGCCAATCACTGCAACAGTGTATGTGAAACACCATTTGGGAAGTGCTGCTAACATAGTCAAATGGAAAGTGTTACAGACAGCAATGATCTACCTACTAAGGCACCAGCATGGTGCCAAAGGATGCTACAGAAGTCATCTTTCAGATGTTAACTATAAAAAATGAATATAACTTGGGTATTTTAAGTCTCTGTGCCTCGATATCTGTGTGTCTTCACAAAATCCCTATTTGGGAGACTCTATTTGCAAGGTTAATTTCTCCACTTGGATCAATTCAGCAAGGAATTTATTGATTTCTTACTGTGAACTCTTCCACAACAAAGCAGTAGGCTGTTAAATACCTCCATAATTCACATGGGAAACATCAGTATTTCACTAGCGAGTGGGCAAAATCATTCCTGACCATCCATCTTAAAAAACCTCCTACAACTGAGGTAAAATGTAGTCCAGTGCTGTGATTATGAAGTTTTGTTATCTAAACAAGACTAAAATTATCAAGGGGACTATCAATTAAAAAGCCTCATATATACGCAGCAGAATAACTTTGCTTTTGGGAACCTCCCTCATTAATGCCAATATCCCCTGGCTATGTAACTCATGATAATCCAGAAATTAAATTCTCTGAACAATTAACGTGCTCAATTTTGCCGTAGCAGAAACACCTACCAAAGATAAGGATGAAAGCTGCAAGTAAGGCTGCTGGCAGTGACTTTGACAGTTCCAGCACTGTGAGGTAGGCAAAAGGAACCAGGCAGGAGCCAAGGAAAGCACAGAACTGCAGGAAAAGAAGATCACAGGAGATGTTATAAACCTCCCCAAGGTGAACAAGCACCCACACCCTTTCCCTTCCTTCATCTTCAACACCTACCAAACAAGAGGAGGTGTTGAAGTAGCTGAACTGACTCACTGTGAACATCAGACAAAAGCCAAACGAACAAAGATACTGTTCAGAGGACAACTGCTTACTCTGTTCTGTACAGGTGGCAGTAAGAACTGCTGGTCATTCTCTTGCTAGACTGTATCAGATATTCATAAAAAGATGTGCCAAGTAGGTGCACTACACCTCCACCATACTCATTTTAACAAGATACTAGAATATGAAATCTAAGAACAAAATACACCTGCACCTTACCTCTTTAGCAGACTAGTATCACCTCCCCTACAAAAATGAGGCTGAGGATAGTTGGAGGAGGACGAACAGAAGTCAAAACAAAAGCAAGCAGCATCACAGTAAAATCTGTTCTGTGCAATGTCTGGTTCTAGCACTTCTCCCACCTTTGTCTCAGGGAAATCTAAAACCATGAATTGCTGGAGATATGAAAACTAAACTAAAAAAATATGCCTTCCCAGATTGGATTCTTCACAGGTATGAGTAATTGACCACTGTTTCTTCTTTTGATTCATGTTATCTGCTGTCAGTTTTATGGCTCTTGGTCTTCCTAGGTACGAGTACAGCAAAGGTTTCAGACAGAATTACAACTAGGAATAGTAATTCCCCACCTCATCAGCTTACTGAGCTCATTGTCACTGGTGATGGAAAACTGCAGGACACTGTGGACACCCCTGGTTCCGCAGCAGAGGAGCCAGGCACAAAGAAGTGAGCAGAAGCCCAAGCTCAGCAATGTTTCCTTTGCAGAACAGGTAAGATATCTGTCCCACTCAGGAGTGTAGTCCCACTGATTAGCAGCAAGAGCTGGCCTCAGTAATCACCTTACTTACTTACCTGGCCTCCCACAGACAGACATTAAGACTTATTCGCTATACAACAACTAACACATTTCTAAGGAGCTTGAAGACAAAGCACAAGGCTAAACAGACCTCTGATCTGATCCAGGATTGCTACTCTGATGACACGATGCTCTGTACTGAAAGGCACAGGAGAGCTAACCAGCTTGATACTAGCCTGGAGAGGCTTACCCCTCTCATTCCCAGGTAGTTGTGCTGCTCATATTTATCCCCTGGCTTTTGGAAAGGAAATGTACCATCATATCCACTAAGGTAGCCAGCAAGTCCAATCAGCATCTGAAGAGAAAAAGTGAAAAAACTGGTCAGGGAAATGGCACTGGAAGGAGGAGTATCCAAGCCAGCAGCAGGTAAGATTTTTATAGAAGCCAAGTCTGATCCAGAAGATTCCTACTTAATTCAAACATACCATCCAAAAAAGAGTTTATGTACAGACTTCACACACATCCATATTGCCCTTTGTCTAAGGACAAAATCAGAAGCCCTCAAGGACTTTGGCTGGTGACAATAAGGGTGACTCTGCAAGCTCAAGGGAAATACCAGATGTGGGATTTAGCATAGAAACTTCTGCCTCTGGAGAGTCTCCCATAGCTCCTTACTCCTATAGTTTAAGGAGACTCAGCTCAAAAGGAAGATAACCTCTCCATGGCAGGAGAAGAACACCCTCATCCACACTGCACACTGATGCCAGAACAAGGTCTTCAATTACAGAATAGCAAATCAAGGCTGTCAAGGGCCTTTATGGTGGGCACCTCATTTGCACAAAAGCTACCATGAATTGTTTGGTTCCTTCTGAACTGTAGGCTTCTATTACATATCTCCTTCAAATCACCCAAGTGCCACTTTCATTTTTTAATTGCAAGCCTTTCAAATACTCAACATGTAATACTGTTTTGTTTTCCCATATTCCAGGTACCTTCAGAAACAAAAGAAGAAGCAAGTTGAGGCTCTGGATATAGAATACAAATTACCATGATGCCAACAGTTAGGAGAAGTACTAATGTTCATCACATTCTTCAGCCAGAAGGAAAAACTTGTTGGCCCACTCCTGTAGCTTCTAAAACGTGTAACAGAATAGGAGTTTACCTTCCCCAAAGGGGGGTGAACATCAAAAAAGAAGGTCCGATTAATGTAGTAACTTCCCATCTTCCCAAAATGAGTTTCATCCCAGCTGGAAAAACAAACAAACAACAAAGCAAACCCACTATAATCCAGGAAGGTCATTTTACTCATGCTTTTCAACATACAGAGAATTAGGGCCATACATTTGATATGAGGCAATGCATTACATTCATTGGGAATCATGGAGAGTACTTCAAGCCACTCTAGGCAGGGTCCTTTCTAAAGAGCTTGATATTAGCACCCCAAAACCTCTAGCCTGCTCTTCCGATTCCAGATGAAGCTTGCAAGTGTTAAAAAGTCAGCGTGTGGCTCACAAATCCCCCAAACCACCCGCCCGAGACCCGGTCCCCTCTGTGCAGCGCATCCCGAGGGCGGTGGAGAGGAGGGCCGGGACTAGGCCGGGCCGGGCCGGGCCGAGAGCCCTCGCTGCAGGCACCGCGCCCCACCGCCTGCCCGCAATGCGCACGGGTCCCCTCCCAGCCAGGCAAGGCGGGGCCGCGCGCCGGCTCCTTCCGGGCCGCCTCCCGGGAGGAGGCGGGCGGCCACACGCCCGCAAGCAGGGCCCGGGCCCGGCCCACCGCCCCCGCGGCAGTGCCCCGCCAGTGCCCCGCCAGAGAGGGGCAGGCCCCGCCCCGGCCCGTACCAGACGTGCGGCGGCTCCGGCAGGCGGTGGAAGCGGGAGGCGAAGCTGAGGAGAGTGACGAGGGCCAGCGCCGCCGGGCGCACCGCTCCCCAGGGCGGCCTCAGCGGGCCCGGCTCGGCCTGGCCG
>JANVCC010000033.1:4399698-4438468 GCA_025345505.1 Todiramphus chloris collaris | reverse complement strand
CCACGGCGCGCGGCGCCGGGCCGGGCGCGGCGCATCCTGGGAGACGGAGTCCGGGGCGGGGCGCGGGGCACGCCGGGAGGTGCCGGGGCGGCACCGGTCACGGCTGCGGACGAGAGCGGAGGGGCGGGGCCGGGGCTGGCGCGGCGGCCCCCGCGGCGGAGCGGGCGCGGCGCGGGATGAGCTGTGCCGCGGCCAAGGTACGCCGTGCTCGTCCCCCGCCGGGCGGGACGGGAGCGGGGGCGATGATGGCGCCAGAGCTTTGGGGAGCGGGGCTTGGGGTGGCGGCTGTGCGCCCGCGGCCGGCGCGGGCCGCGCTCGGCTTGGCCTCTTCGTCCGCCTCGGCACCTGGCGGGGATCGCGGCCTGAATCAGCTCCCAGACTCCCGTAAGGCCGGGGTGGTGGTTACCGGGAGGGCTGCGCAGTGCCTCTTCCGTAGATTTCCGCTGCCCTGGCCGGCACCTGCGTCTCTGTCCACGGGGAGCAAGGAATTTGGCCCCGTGCTAAATAAACTAATGCCTTTCAAAGCAGTGGTGGTGTTGAGATGGTTTATCCATGTGAGCTGCCAACACCAGTGCGTGCTGCAGAGATACTGAGAGTGCAGGAGCAAGCCTCTTCCTCCTACACTTTTACATTTTAACCCAGCAGAACACCAGCAGTGCCTTTCAGACACCAAGGTTTCCCCTATGCGAGCCTCCAAGGGGCACCTTCTTGTCTTGTGTCACACATGTGGCTGCCCTGTGTCAGTCCATGTGTGCAAGCTGATTGGAGTGATGGATCTCAAGAAACAGGTGAAAAACTTTACCTTTCCAAGTGCATTCCAGATGCAGCCTGGAAAGAGGAGGTGGTATCCAGCGGAGACCATACTGAAGTGAACAGGCTTGGAAACCTTAGAGCTCTGCACACGAAGTTTAGGGTGCCTCTTCCATCTTCCCAAACAGTGAAATGTATTTCCTAGATTTTTCCTCTGGATTGGCCTTTAAACCCAAAGTTCCATCACCACTGTTGCTGGAAACAAAAACAGAGACAAACCAGAAATCTCAGTAGACATCAAGCAAACGTTGTCTTCCTACTATTTTCCCAGCTCCAACGGGTCTAACCTGCAGCTTATGGGGATTGTACACTGTGGGGTTGTAAATGGAGGCTATTCTTCCCTGCTATTTTCCTGGCCCATGCTCAGCTCTTCCTCTGAGGAAGACTAATGTCACCCTGGGACCTATCCACTGATGACAAAGAAGTCCTGCTGTCTCTAGTCTTTAGTTAGCTGATTGTTTTGCATATGATCTGCCCTGTTGCTGGGAGCATAATAGCATGAACTTAAGACATCATTCCAGGCCCCAGCCTCTGGAGACACAGTTCCCAGCTGAAGGATGGGTTGTTTTCATGTTCTTTTTGTTGAAATCCCTCTGAGGCCTTGAAATTATAGAGCAAAGCAATTAGCTTAGCTCAGTTTATTACAAATGATAGCACAGGCTGCAAAAACAACCAAGAACTGTAGAAAGGATAGAGAGAAATGTCTCTGCCAGCTGAGAGGCCAGAGCCCAAAACAGATGTGGTGAAGGACATGTATTTCTGAGACAAATCATCAGGAAAAAGAAGTAAAAATAGTATGTCATGAATGCTGAAGTCATCATTTCTGGTTCTTTCCCTGCAACCCAGCACACTAGACATTTGAAAAAGGGTAACTGAGATTTCCAATGCCCTGATTCTGGAAGCAGAGAATTTAAGAAAATCAGTAAATACTTTGTCCACTGAAGTATTTATGATACTGCCATCACATACCTCCTCACTTAATGACCATTTCTCCAGTAAACTTTGACTAGACTAATTTAATCAAATGCATACGTCATTTAAAGTTATCTGAACCAATCTAAACTGTAAGAGAAGCATCAAGTTTACAAAGACAACTGGAGCACAGAGATCCTCATGTTCCCTAGTTTTCTGTTGACAGACTGTCAGTGAGCAAATCCCTGCCTTTCTCCGCCTTGCTGTCTGGTATAATTTGTATGCATTTTGGGCAGGTGGAGACCCAGAGATCCCTGGCATGCAGTGGGGTCTATGGAAGGAAGGAGCAACATGAATTATGGGTTTATTTAGGGACATGTATGCATACCAATTTCCTGTGTGGAAAAAAGACTAACACAAAAAACAAAATTCATGTTTGGCCTGGGAGCAGAGTAACAGCTTCTCCCAGGCCGGGAACATAGAAAACCCTCTGCATCAGCTGGCAATGGTGGGAGGAGGGCTACAAGGAGGACCCTATGGGACCTCCCCGCAAAGGTAGCCCCTGTTCCGGGAGCAGGTGGTCATTCTCTAGTGAAACAGAAACTCTGCATGTGGCTTTGGTTTCATTGTTTTATTCCCTAAGGCTATTTTTCTGTGTTGGCAACTGCTGAGAGCTTGATGAGCTTTCTAGATAGGTTATTTATTTCTGGACAAAAAACTAGGAAAATAAGGATGGTTCCTAAATGTGCTTCCAACCTTGAAGCTGGTTAATGGTTCTGATCTCAGGGCTGGAACTGCAGCACAGCGCATGGCATGTGGACACAGCTGACTGCAGTTGCTCAGGATTGAATCTGACTGGCTGGTTTTTGTGTCCTGGGCAGAGATTTGGGGGCATAGTCCTTTTCTCATTGGCTTTAGGAGAGGAGCCTTCCCCCAGGTCAGCTGAGTTAAAAGGAGAAGCAAAGAGGTTGGTTTCATTTCCTGGCATAGATCACAGACACTGACCATGGCATCTGAAAAGGTGAGAGAGCTGTCCAAGTCGTGAGAGAACTGTCCAGGAAGGCTGCCTTGGTACTAGAGTTAAGGTAGAGATGAATTGTTTGACCTCTCAGCCTTCATCTCAAACAGCAGAAGCTCTTCTTGTTTGGAGAGAAGCCTGGCTCTGCCCTGTGCGGCTAGAAAAAGCTGTTTCATGTCACACAAATAGGCAGTGTGGGTGCTTGGCACAATCAGCGGGGAATGTGTTTCAAAAACATAAGATGGGATAGAAGTTAGCAACACCTGATAAAAGATAAGGAAGCTTTGTGGGGAATAATTTTAAGGTCAGTTGGCACTGCTGGAAACAGCTGCAACTCAGTATTCAGAGGACCAGCATGAAAGACAGACACTGCCTGTATGCCCAACACAAGAACAATCACTTCAAGAAAGGAGCCCTCTCTCCCCCAAATGTTGCTCTTCCCTGTCCTACAGTTCCTGAAATGCCATCTGTTCATGCACTGTTCTTCTTACAGTACTTTGGTGTTCTCACCATGTAACCCTGTTATCTCTTTTCACAGCCGATACTTTATGGCTATTTCCGAAGTTCCTGCTCTTGGAGAGTAAGAATCGGTAAGATCTGGTGCTGACCTCTCTTCTCTTGGTGTTATTGCCATATCCTCCCCTTCGCTAACCCGATTAATCAGTCACTTATTAAGAATGAGATCAGCAAACATGAACCTGGAACAGTGAGGCATTCCCCCACTGGGAGGGAAGGGAATACCACAGATTACCGGGAGCTGGGGGCAGAGGGAGAGGGACAGACAGGAGGTCTTTGCTGAACCTGCACCTAGTCAGGGGAATTACTCCTTTTGTAAAGCTAACATGATGCAGATGGTTGTTTCTTACACATTACCCAGACGGGCCCTACACTCTGTTTTTACACAGATACTATCTCAGACTCTGGTCTGCCCAGGTCTTGAGAGCTAAGCAGGGCTGGGAATGGTCCCTACTTGTACTGAGACAGTCTTAAGCAAGGTTTTGGAGGTGAGCACAGAGCCCCCTGCCCTATATAAGCCAAATCAGGAGGGGCTGTGCTGCAAAGAGTGGCAAAACTTATTTTGAGAAATGTAGTGGGTTTTAGTGCTTTGGTCCTTCATTTGCCAGAGCACTATGTTCTTGGTGGACTCAGACCACCTTTCTTGAGGGACTGGGTATTTTTTTGGTTTTAAAGCCATTCTTTTTTTCAATTGGCAATGGTAACATTTCCCTGAGCCCATTACCAATGAAACCAGACTCAGTGTGTCTGTCTAAAGCTGTACGCTCTGCTCTCCCCAGCACTGGCTCTGAAAGGGATTTCCTACGACCTGGTGCCAGTGAACCTCCTGAAGGATGGGGGGCAGCAGGTAAGGATACAGCTATCATTGCTCTCTCCAGGGTACTGAATGGGGGATCATTAGGAGAATTGGGATTAGGAAATTCACAGGCAAAGTCACAGAATTCCTCATCACTTCTCTGTAATTAATAGGTGCTTTCAGACAGTATTCCCTGGTGTGCAAGACAGAAGGAGAAAATTACTGCAGGAGACTAAAAGTATTTTCTCCCTCTTAAACATCTGTTACTGAATTTCATGAGGCTGAAGATCTTTTACTCCTGCTTAGCATCACATAACTGAACATATCTGAAGCACAGACTTCAGAGAAGCTACACTGCAATTTAATTGCAGGCTCAACCTTGTTCCAGTAGCACCAGAAAGCATGTATGTGGCAGGGGCTGTGTGTCCAAAAGATGCTAAATGCTATAGCAAGGGGCTGCAAAGGGCCTGTTAAAGGAAGACGTGGATTTCCAATGAGATCTTCACTGAGAACTTATTCAAGGTGACAAAGTGAGGAGTTGTACACCTAGTAGTACCACCAGCTCAGTGTGCCAGTATGGGCTAAGACAGAGCTGGAGAACTAGAACAATAATAGTGACATTGCTACAGTACCACCCATCCTGGGCTTTATATTGATTGTTTATCAATACAGACTGCCTGGTAAAGGACTCTGGCTCTCAAGGCAGTGATCCCTGAGCCTCAGTCGGAGCTTGTAGGCTAATAGCACAGCATAACTTACTGCAAATATTACTACTAAGGTAGAGGGGAAAGAGGGTAAAAAGGAAAAATAATTTGGTAACTGGGTTCTAGGGGAAAAAAAACAAGGAAGAATTTCTTGTTGCAGTAATCTCAGGTTTGTTTCCACAGTTTTCTGTTGAATTCAAGGCAGTGAATCCAATGCAACAAGTTCCAGCCTTGAAAATTGATGGCATCACCCTTTCTCAGTCTGTGAGTTACCAGCCACATACCTGTTAACCATTCACTCCAGTCTGCTGCCCAGTCTGGAGGGGATGGCTTTGCCCATCTTTTCCCCTCATTGTGCATTGGAAAAGAGATAGCATTTATGATAAACAATCCCACCTGGGGGCAGAAATAGTACACAGCCTCTGCTGGGAAACTGCTGTCAAGAATTTAAGCTCAATTCACCTTTAGTTTGTAACTCTACCTTTCTCTGAGCAGTTTGTAGTCAAACTTGGATGGCTGTGCCAGGGTTTGCTTGAAATTACAGCTGGGTTAAATGACACTGGGGTCCCAAACAGGCATCAAAGGGGATATTACATTGCTTGGATTAGTAAGAAACTTCATTCGAAATCTATTGTATCCTCTTGGATCAGCACTCCTTTCCCAGGTGTTCAGGATGTAAACTTTTTCCTGTCTCTCCAATAACCTCCCCTTATCTCTTTGTTCATTACAGCTAGCTATAATTCATTACTTAGAAGACACCCGTCCTAACCCCAGGCTCCTGCCCCAAGACCCAAAGAAGAGAGCCCAAGTCAGAATGATCGCCGATCACATTGTCTCTGGCATTCAGCCCCTCCAGGTATTGCCTCCTTATACCACACAAATGAGAAAACCAGGATGAGTTTCCAGGAGTCTTTTATCTTTGAAAAGCTCAGTCTAAATTTTTGCTAGCCAACAGAGTAGTAAGACTCTGTGTTAGCAGATGGAATCACCACTTAGTCTCTGTCAGATCTGCCAATGGCAATGATAGAGTATTTCCTACGCAGAAAATCCTATAGCATCCCAGGGTTCTTTCTAGAAACTGCTGAACCCATACAGTTTCACTGCTGGGTCTAGGATGCTCTAGGAAGAAGACAGTTGAGGAACCCAAAGGGCAGGGGCAAAGGGATACCCTGGCAGCTGTTACAGAACGACAGGCCCAAGAGGCAGATACAGCAGGGTGCATGGTTTGGTAAGAGTGAAGTCAGGGCTAACCCAGCAGGCTGAACTCAGGCGGGGTGCTCCATCATGGCAACTCCTCATTTCCCTTCTCCACTGGATGAGGCAGTGGGCAAGATTCAGCCAATAGTGGTCAGTCTAACCTGGAGGTTGCTTATCTTTGCAGAACCTGAGTGTCCTGAAACAAATGGGGGAGCAAAAAATGGAATGGGCTCAGAACTGCATCGCATCTGGCTTTCAAGGTGCGTCCTGCATCCACAATGATCAGCACTTCAACTGACACTTCAAAATGCTGCACCACTGGTGTCCTACTCTCCTTTTCAAGCAGAGCAGATCTCTCTAGGCTGGTGTTCTGGGTCCTGCCCTTCTGGCAAGGACAGTGCTCTTCCTGCTCAGAGTCCCTTGTTCATGACTAGTAGCTCTCCAGGGTCTCAGAAGAAAGATGCTGTCCAGAGGGCACTTCTGCTGCTGTACATGAAAGAGGGGAAGGCTGAGGCCATCCTGTCCACTGCAGCAATTGATTCACCCCAAAGCATGAGGGTTGACAGCACTTCTCCTTTCCCCCCAGCTAGTCCCAAACTAGCGCCTTTTGCTTTAAAGTTCTATCAATCTACATTTATATGCTTTTGTAATCAGACAAAAGATATCTGATGGCAAACCTCCATAGAAAATAGCAAGTAGCGGAGTATTTCTTTACCTGCCTGGGAGAAATAGGGTGCTTTTTGTTTCCTCAAAGCCCTTTCTCCCACGTGCTGCGATGGCAGGCCTATGTTCACTTCTGGACAGATACAAACTGACTGAACCTTTGCATTTTTCTGTTCCTCACTCACATATCTCTACAATGTCCTCTTAGTATTTCAGGTGCACTGCATGAAACATATAAAACTGCCCTGGGTACCAAAAAGATGAAGGACCCTAAAACTCCCATAACTATGCTATTGTAAGATCTTTGTTCCTTCTAGGTTCCATCCCAAATTGCTCCCTTTTCATACTCGGCTCAGGGTCAAAATGCCCTTGTTCATAATTCCCAGTCTAAAAGGTCTTTGGTGTCCCTTTCAAATGAGTTTCCAATGCCTCACTCCAGTGTACTACCTCTCTTGACAGCACTGGAGCAGACTCTGCAGCACACTGCTGGGCGCTACTGTGTGGGGGATGAAGTAAGTATCTGGGAAAGTGTCGTGTACCATTGGAGAGCTGAAACCCCCAGCGTATTCTATAAAATAGGAAAGGAAATTAGTTGTGGAGGCACAGCACAACCCCATCCTGTGCCTTCACCATAAGGAAAATAGCTGTGTGAATCCTACTTAGACCATTACTGACTTGAAATAGTTACAGAGATGTTTACTTGCCCTTGCCTATAACCTGCTGATGGCCAGATTCTGCAGCTGTATCTAGTATCGGAGTGCTATTGGAGGGTATGGAAACAGATTATACATATTTAATCTTTAAGAGATTTGGATTTCAAAGTGTGCTTTCATAGGGTCAAAGCTTGGCTTGAGTAACAGAGGTTCAGTTCTTAGCTCTGCACTGAGGGACCATTAGCCAAGTTGTATTGTGTTTTTCTGCCCTGTTTGTCCAGTTTTACCGTGGACAGATTCCAGAGAGCTCACTTACAAGCTGTTCTGACCCTTACCAAGCTAGAGACTGCTCAGGCTTGTTCCATTTAGTAGTCCTGTTTGGCAGCCAATTGGATCTTTCCTATAAAAGCCCAAAGTAAAAAAGGAAGGCTCCTCCAATATCCTGTGATGCAAAGGACTGTCTAGTAGGAGCCTTACAGAACTGGAGTCCTCTGTGGACAAAGGCTAGTTACAGGATCTTACAGCAGAGAGTAATGTTTGCTCTGAAAGGCACCCTGCACTCTGTGACCTAGGGAGCGGGGTGGGGCCAGCTGCCTCTGCACAGATACGCAGCTAGCTGTGATGTCCTGGAGTTCTCTTTTCAGATTGCAAGTCCCTCAGCCTGTGTACAAAGGCTGGTCACATAACAGGTCCTGACACTGGCAGGAGCTGCTTGATACTCCTGCAACACCAACAAGCAAAATTTACCTTTTCCCAGACACAGAAACTCTCCCCTCCCTCCAGCACCCCCCTTCTGCAGCTTGCCAGCAGACTTGTTTGCTCAGAGGCAGTTGCCATAGAAGCACCATGTCCTCGAGGTCATCATGATTAGCTGGTAAATATGAAGCTCCCTAAAGGCTGATTGCTGCTTCTACTAGTGACTACTATGAAGTTCCTTTCTTTGTACGACTATAATACTGGATTAAAGAAAGAGATTGTCATGACAACTCCTCTGTACTGGCTGATAAAATTTCTATCCTGCTCTCAAAACCTGCCACCACAGTGAAGCACGATGGGACAGGCTCCAAGTTACTCTGACCCCTTTTCTGTGTTACATTTGCAGGTTTCCATGGCTGATCTGTGCTTGGTGCCTCAAGTTTTCAATGCTGAAAGGTAATTAAGGCTAAGCTTGAGGCACTGTTCAAGGGCACCTACTCCTTGTGTTGGGTTGTCAGAGCTTACTGTCTGCTGCTCCTCATGCCTGTTAAGAAAGCATCTTTCCTGCTTGCCCTATCCAGTTATGGGGATTCTTCTTTGCACGAGTTTTCCGATGTCATAAATACTGTCTCCTTTGGAAGCTCTTGTAAATGAGCTGTGCCATCTTCTCAGAGGCCCCTGGGGGAAACCTGATCTACGTCCTTAGAAAAGCTAAGGTTGCCCATACTCCACATCCTCTCTTCCTGTTTGTCCTGTATTAGCACTGCATACAAGGGAGAAAGATTAATCTGACTATATTTGTTGAAAACCTTAGACCTATGCAAGTAGTGGTTGCATGATTCCCAAGAAAAGCACAGTGCCTTCTTACCCTGTGCTACACACTTTGTAAAAGCCTAGTGAAGTTGGAAGGACTAACTAACCTATTCTCTAGCATTTGTTTTTAAACCTACAACGATGAACCTTTTCTCTTTAATGCCAATATACCCAAGCCTATAAGAGTTTCCCATGCTAAGCAGGCACACCACACTGCTCTGCCTCTCTGCTGACTGCTGCACTGTCTGTCCAGTTCATAGTACCTCACAAATTCTTTTCCTTTTGCAGATTCAAAGTGGACATGAGTCCATATCCCACAATAACCAGAATAAACAAAGCTCTCCTGGAGTTAGAGGCATTCAAAGTAAGCCACCCATCCCGGCAGCCAGATACTCCTGCAGAGCTGCGAGCTTGAAGACCTTCTGTTCACTAAAGCATGTAAGCTGGAGTGTCAAAGAGGACAACATCTGCAGGTTGAATAGAACTTCAATGCCAGGAGAAAGCCTTAGTGCTACTGTCTCACTTCAATCTGGGTATGAAGAAGGACAGAGGACCTAGAAGTAGGCTGGATGACTTACAGGAGCTATGCCTATGCTGGAAACTTGCAGCTACTTCTATATTTTTTCTGTGTGCTGTATCTTCATGAAGCAGATTAAAGCAGAAGCATCCGTTATTACCAGAAGTCCCCTTTGTATGGCTTTGGGTTTGGGATTGTGGCCAGAAATGACTGTGAGGCATTGAGACAGTTCTAGATTCCCGACAGGGACTGCTTCTTTCTGCCATCTACAGAATGAGTGTCAGGGAACCAGTGCAGACAGCATGCTACTAACCTAGGAGGCCTCCTTGGACTTGTAGCTGCCTCAGAGCTGTGATATAATCCTCAGTGCTGTGGATATAAACAGTAAGAGCTGGTCTCTGACAGAAGATGGATTAATCCCCACCCTCACTGGGTCCTGCAAGAGCAACTCTGCCACCCTCTGCAGTGACAAGAGAATTACTCCCTGGGACAGCTGATTTGTACCTCTATATGTCTAGCTTGCAGAATTTATGATAAAGGTCTGTGTAAAGCAAGGCTGTGTGATTGGGCCATAGTCAGCAAGACACAACCAGCTCACTTCCATATGCTGAAAGTTATGTAGTTTTCTTTCTTTTCCCATCCCCAGACGCTACTCTAGGTGTTTTCCTAGTCCTTAGTTACAGACTATTGCCAAAGGTAGTCCCACCCCAGAGTCCCTCCAAACCATGCCTGTACTTTCACTGTGAAGATCTTCCAAGCAGCAAAAGTAAATCCCATTCCAGTCATGCCAAATTAAACCCAACATCTGAGTCACCTTCAGAGCTGAAATCACCCTGGGAATTCCAGCCCAGAAACCTGTAGGGCAAGAAGGGAGACCCAGAAGCCTGTGACTGTGTTCCTATGCAGACTCAGCTCCCACTGAATGTTTTGGAACCCAAGCCCAAGTACCAAGCCATGGATATGGGAGAGAATTCTGCCAGGCTGATGCTGTATATCACAGCTACCCTAAGAGGGCAATACCCACAGCCTTCAGAAAGAACTTCACAAACCCCCGATCTCTTGCACCAAGGTAGCATTTACCTACATACAGATACTTGAACTGCCACACTGTTTGGACACATTTATTGCTACCCATGTCTGTATTCAGGGTGGTGAAGAGCCCTTCCTGTTCCAGGCTCATTCTGAGTATTGTGCATTACCCTAGGTCCAGATGGATCTTGACTGTGCTGTTGTAAAAGGTCCCAGCACAGTTGGAGCCCCCAAAGACCAATACTGTGTGCAGGTTATGCTCCTCTTTGTTATCCTGGTCTGTATCCATCAGGTGGGCAGGAGTAAGGTCAAGCAATGTGTGGCCAGCTCGGGGAACAGAGCAGAGGTCATGGTGGATCACTGTGCTCCATGAAAGAGTATCTGCAGTAGAAAGGGGCTATCAATACTGACAAGCCCATTCCTCATGCAAGGGATGAGAAAAGTGGACCAGACTAGGTGTTCAGAAACACCACTGCAGCCCCACAGTCGCCTTCAGCTATGGAAGCAGGGAGGGAGAGTCACTCACCCAGGTGGAAGACAAAGGCGTCCTGCAGGGCTCCCTTGGCATTGCAGCCTCCACTGATCAGAACCTTCTCGTCCGAAACAGCCAGAGCTGCATGAAAACTATGAACGAAACAAAGCTGAAAGGTGACTACAGAAAAACCTGCTGGGGTTGCCTTAGCCATCAATGGGCAGGGGTGGACAGACTTCAGCAGGAGGTTGGGGGCTTAAGCTGCAGAACGGAAGTTAAATTCTGCTTCTCTTCTGCCCTGACTTGCTGAATAACCCTGAAAGAGCTGTTTGTTTGCCTCCACAGGTCAGGCCATAACCAAGCCTAGAAACCATCTCATTATCTCAGAAGGAGCTATCAAAACTCCTATGTTCTGCCCTCTGAAGTGAGATAGCAGGCTACCTGGGCTCTGGGCTGATTTAGGTCATTATTCTAGTAGCAATAGCATCCCTTTAGGAACAGCATAGCCCTGGTACAACTTTCTTCTCTCTGTGTGTCTGTTGTACTTGAGGTACCATGGAGACTGAACAGCCAGCAGTTCACTATCAGATAGCAGAAAACTTCCCCTAGGCTGAAAGGCAGATTTTCAGGGAGACTAAGGGTCTGCACCCCCCTACACTCTACAGGCACCAACTAGGACAGCACAGGAATTTCTGGTACCACAGCAGAGGTGACATCCACTAGGTCTGATCACAAGCACCATTTAAACCTGGATTCAAAAAGAAAGGACAGAGAAAGAAGATGGCTCTTGGGTCTGCAATAGGATCTTACCAACGTGCAGAAGGCTGTCCTGCGAGGAGGGGCACTGGTGTGTACTCCATGAAACCTGACAGCCAGGGGAAAGACATGTGGAATATCAAAGAAGCTCAGCCTCACAACTAGACAAAAGCTTAAATACTCTGCCACTTTAGCAACCTGCATTCTCTGTTACCTACCTTCTTCTGTTACCCTTCCTTCTTCTTCTTTCTTTTTAGAAATCTCTCATTTTTCCCTTTCTTACCCCAGAAAGTATTTTTTTACCCCATAGATTTCCATCTCCACTGCCTAGTCAGCGGTTTTTATAACGTTAACACTACCTTCCCATTGAGCATGTCTCATTCCCCAGTCCTTGCCTTAGAATGGACCTTCCCAAAGCATCCATCTGGCATGGACTTTCTTACCTAGATCCAGGATATTCATGTCACTGAGGTAGAGAGAATTCCTTCGACCCCCAAAAATCAGCAGCTTGTTCTTCAGTAGAGTAGCTGAATGCCTGGGCAGGGAAAAAGCCAGTGAACAAAGTACCATCAAGAAGTCTCCAAAACACATTTCAGCCTTGGCTTCTCCTAATGGGCTGTCATAGCTTCAGTCTACAGCTGCCTCTGCCCCCAGCCCAAGGACAGAATCCCATTAGGATTCATGACAGGAGGTACTGGGAGTCACATTGCTCAAATCATGGCCCTACATTAAGGAGGAAATGGTGGAGAAGAATCACCTAATATTTAGGAAATGACACTGGAGTGCAAGGGAAGGTGAGCAGATGTTTTCTGCTCTGTTTTGGGGGCCTGGAATAAGAGCACTCTCACCCAAGCCTAGGGAGCGGCCTCTGCCCTTCTGATATGGGCTGGTACCAAATTTCATGCTCTGGATTGAAAACATAGAGCATATTGCTGCATGGTCCAACTGCCAGCGACGCCTTTCTGGGCAAAGTTCCTCCAAAAACAAAGAGCTCCTTGCGGTAGATAGTTGCACTGTGGTAGGTCAGTACTGGGATCCTTCCTTTAGCCTGGAAAAAGTTCAACATTTGTTATGAGAAGAGCCTTATTTGCACATGGCCCATAGGAAAGGGACCCACATCACGCAATGAGTTCAACAACTCTTAATTTTCACCTTACTGGCTCTGCAGACAGACCTTTGCCACGCAGGCACACACTGCATATCTTTTGCATACTTTTATATCCTTTGCATACTCTGAACCACCAGAGTACTCTGATGAGAATTTGACTGCCTACCCCAGCTTCCTCCAAAGGCATCAGAGAAAAGAAAAATCTAATCCAGGATTATTCTGCAAAAGCCATCTTGTGACTTCACTGGGAAAGAGACAAAGAGTCCCTTGCTGATGGGGCCCTCTGTAAGGATATGACAGGCAGCTAAAGAGCTCAAGAGATCTGTGCTGAGAGCAGTCCCTGATTTGAGAAGGCCAGCTCTTCACCTCCTCATGTAGTGCAGCTCTCAACAGTGCCACGTAAAATGAGAGGCCGTTTCCCTCTGCCGCTCCCACCCACGGCCTTGGTCAGACACAGCACTTCGCAGCAACCATTGTTCCACCTTGCTTCATTCATTGTAGGCACAACCCGTGTTTTCTGTCAAGCTTGTGGACTTCCAACATAGCCTCCTTATCTCTGTCAATCCCAACTAAGCAGATCTGACAACTTGCAGCAACAGTGGACCAAGGCTACTCAAGTTAAGGACATGGGCACATTAATTGCCATGTTCAGGTAGGATCTGCCACCCCTCCTGTGCTTTAGTCTTGGAAGAGCTGCAGTACTTACATCCACAAGGATCCATTTCCAGGTGACTGTGTCCAGAATGTAGATGCTGCAGTAGTCTTTGTCCTCCCTTATGCCCCCAAAGATGTATATACGCTTGGTGTCTGGGTCGAAGGTAGCTGTGTGACCGTGCAAGCACAATGGCATGGCATTTTGTAGCTGGAAACCCACTGGAAGCCAGATATCATTGTCTGTGGGAGCAACACCAGAGAGATGGTGTGGGAGTTCAAAGATGATCTTGATTTCTCCAGATTTAAAGAATGTGTCATAAAAATCCTTACTCAAGACCTTACTCCCTTCATCTCCTCCTCTCCTTTGATTCAGGGCTACAGTGGACTCATACAGAAATGTTTCTGTGTAAGGAATATAAAGGAACTCTAACTAGGTGGGGAATAGTAAGGTGCAAGAGAGGGTTGTTGAAGTTCAGAAATCTGTGAGGCACCAGAATTGCATCTCACACTCCTCCACCAGTCATCATACACAGACTGCAAACTGCACTGTTGCTTTTACCCTTTAAACATCCAACTTAAACACCCCTTTTACACCCAGCTCTTCAGAGAACTTCTATCTTAGCTCGTGGAGGGCTCTCACATGAAACCCCACAGCTTGTCATGGCATCCTACACTGTCAGCTCAGCCTGGTGACCATGCTAGGACCTTTGCTGTCCCCTCCTTATGCACAGATCCCTGCATACACCCCCACATCTGTCCAAGTTGTCCTGAAGTCCCACCGCCCCCTGGCCTTTGATAGCCCAAAAGTCCCCACCAATTTCCAGCTTCCAGAGCGCATCCTTGCAGGACTGCTGGTCGACACCTTGCCCACCAATCAGAACAGCTGTCCCCAGGTCACTGAGGCACATGGCATGGCACCACCGTGGGCTGGGACTGCCTGGGGAGGGGAAAGCAAAGAGCTGTGAGGAGAGTCAGATGGGACACCCACAGCTTCCTTCCCTGCTAGAGAGAACAAGGGACCTGAACACTCAGAGGGGAGAAATTGGAAGGCAAGGCCTCCAGGTCCCTTCCTTCTGGAATGACAAGACATAGCTCTCTGAGGAAGATTTTCTGTTGGCTTTGGGGAATAATTACTGTACCAGGAGAGGCATCGCTAGCAGAGAGCAACAGCAAGGACTCTGGCTGGATGTAGGATGCATACAGGCTGCCACCTCAGACAGCTCTGGATGCCCCCTGTTGATTACCCAGAAGGGGTATCCCAGTTCTGCTATCCCTGTGTTACTCCTTGTGAGGGAAGGTTACCCAGGGACAGTTTGACAGTGCCCAAGATACAGCAACCAAAAGCCTGGAGATACTTTTAGAGATACTCCTCATACTGCTCTGTTCTTTCTTCTCCCAGGCCCCTACAGTTGGCTGAGCAAGCTAAAAAGTACTTTTTAACCAAAGTCTGTTCTACATCTTATCCTTTGCCTCAAAGGGCTGTGCACCCAGAGGTGTGACTGAGGCTCAGAGGGGCTACAGAAGTATTGAAGAACCTGACAGTACTGCAAGCAACTGTACTGAGGGCAATTGCATGGAGAGGAACAGTATATACACACAAACTACCTGTTATTTTTAATCACCGGGAAGATAAAGGACAAAGCATGAGAGGCCTGTGACATTAAAGGGAATGGCATCACCAAGTGGCTGAAAAGACAAACCAGAGCATAGGAACCAGATCCTCACCTTGCAACTCCTTCACTGCCAGATCTGCAGAAGAAACACAGAGATGGCTCCATAAAGAAAGCAGCCAGCAGACAGACCCTGCAAAGTGCTCAGCTCCAAGTTTTAAAAGCCCTTTGGCCTTCCTTCCTCCAACCCCCAGCACAAAGTTACCTCAGTGCAACAAACAAGCTGCAAGACCAAGAATCCTGAAGAAAGTCTCATCAGAAGAAATGCAAAATACAGGTAACAGCAGGACACACTTCCTTTGCCTGCCATCATACTGTCACCATTGCATTTTACCCCTCTGATGGAGGCTCATTTCCCTGCTTCTCACACTGTCTACAGCAGAAGCAACTTTATGATGGAGCTGTAACAAGTCACTTCACAGGGGGACCACTGAGATATTGTCAAACATTTATACACAAACTTGGTCACACCATGGAGTTGACTTGGAATTCACACTCCAGAAGCTAAAGGTTTTGTTTACAGACCCCTGGGCAGCTACCTTCTCACTACTGAAAAATCAGTACGATTATACTAATTATATTCCTTTGCTGTTATTATTAAAATATAGAGAATATGAAATGTCTTCTATGGACCAAGTGATAGCAATGGAACAAACAGAGGTTGCAGAACATGATAGTAGGTAACTTTCCTGTGCCTCAATTTGCTCTTTTTTTAAGACAAGGCTAATGATACTTGCCTTAATTTATTAATCACTTTTACTCATATGAAGAGAGTGGCATATTACATTATGGTACAGGATGTTGGCATTAAGTATCCCACATTCCACTTCCAGCTTTTTACCAACAGGCAAAAAAAACATCAAGCAGTTTATCCAGGACTAAGGAGCAGTTCTCAGTATTTTGCAAGCCAAGACAGACAAGAACTTGCCCCCATCTTGCCTTGTGGGTATAAAGAGAAATGGACTGGGAAGCTGTTGCCCAGCAGCACTGACAAGATCAGACAAGATCTGTAAAATAAACCTGGAAGTTGCCAGAGTTACCTTCTTCACTGAGATCTCTCTCAGATGCTGTGGGTTCAAACAAAGCTTTCCTGGGCTTCTTGGGGTGGACAGGACTCTTCCTCCACACGTCATTGGGTTCCACCATGTCAGAGGATGGCTTCAGGGCACAGGGTACCACCAAGGTCTTCTTCAGTGGAGGATGGACATCCCTCCTCTCAGGCCTAGATACTCTAGCGATCACCTCTGAGCTCTGACTCTTAACCTGTGACAAGAGTCCCAGTCAAATCAGCCCTGAAGAAAAAGACCTGAGGCTACTGTGAGTTGCCTATTACCAGGCCAGGGATTAGTTTCATGGGGTGATTGTTTTCAGACTCGTCTTCCCATCCAGCCTGCAGGGCCAGCATGCCAATGGTATCAGCTGCCAAATAAATGCTGAGCAATGCAGCTACCTGCTGCTATATGCCCATCAGTCCACTTTCAGACAGGCACTGGAAAAGCAGAAAGGCCCTGGAAAAGCAGAAAGGCCATCTGTGCTAGAAGTACCCAGCCAGCCAGATCATCCCACCCTTCCAAAGGCATTTTAATGGAGAGAACCACTTTCTTTAGCACAAGTGAATCCTCTGCTCCAGACTCACCTAAGTGGTACTGCACTAAGACAGCAGCAGCAAATGTTTCTGCTAGACATAACTGAGCAGCTGCGAGCAAGGAGGAAGATACTAAGGAGAGGGTGAAAAAACAAGAGGAAGGCTACACATACCACCGTAGGATCCTCCAGGTCCTGGCAAAGGGGCGTATCATTTGCTGGTAGCACTGGTGACTGGCTGGTCTCTGGGACAAGGAAGGAGTGGGCAGGTGTGCTGCTGGAGACACCTCGGAGCAGCTGTGGCAGAAACAGTGACAGTGAGAATAAAAGGACAAGCCAAGTGTGCTGGCCTCCCCCCACAGAAGGTGTGCAAAAACATATCTTGCAAGGGACAGATTGGCTTCAAGGGAATAGCCCAGCTTTCATCTTCAGCACCAACAGAATAAAGAAAAGAAAAGCCAGGCACTGGGAGATGTTAACACCAAGGACTTCAGCCAAGGTAAAGACAACTATAGTAAGTACCACAGACCCAGAAGAGAGCGGAAATGGAAGTGAACAGCTCTCTGCTACCTGTCTCCTGCGACACAGAAAGTATTTTGGCAAAGATGTGTTTAGCAAATAGGCCTGGAGCATCAGAGGGTTTAGGCTCAGCAGATGTGCAATAACAGATCCATGTGAGGCAGCTCTGCCTTAGAGTAGCAGAGAGGAGGAGAGGATGGGAGAGGAAGTTCTGTAGCTCAGAAGTGGTAACATCTGGGACTCAAAGCAGGAAGAGAAGAGGATGTGTGTTCTTTTACCTGTCCATTGACAGTCAGGACAAGCTTCACACAGTTGCCTTTGTCCATCTCTTTCAATGAGGCCATGAAAATATCTGTCCTCCAGTCACCTTCCCACACTAGAGACCTGCACAGAGGACCATGGCATTTCAGCTCACAAATGCCACTGACCCAGGAGAAATTCCTGCTCCAACACTAGCTAGTAACACCCCAAAGCCAAGAAAGATCCATCCCTGAAAGCAGCCAAAGGGTTGCTGAAAGCATCACTAGAGAGAAACACCATGGTGGAGGTCTGGCAGGCCTGAGCAGCTTGGGATGCTGCCAGCAGAACTGCGCAGCACCACAGAGCAGAAAGCTTCTCCAGGATGCCCCCTCTGAGACCTCGGCAGTGCCAGCTCCCCCCTGACCTGCGGGCAGGCTCCAGGGTGCCGACCCGCTGCGGCGCGATGCCCGGGGACACCAGCACGTCCACCACGACGCTCGTGCCTGGAGAGTAACAGCTCCAGTCTCCCAGCCCAAACACCACCAGCTGCTTTGGCAACGGCAGAGGCAGCCAAGCCTGGAAACCCATCTTGCTGGACTGGCTGCAAGGGGAGGGAAGAAACCAACAGAAAATAGAGATAATCATCAAGAAGTAAAATGGAAGGCACAAAAAAAGGCTTGAAGGGGCTGTGTCATTTGAAGCGCAGAGCCCACAGGGGTACCCGAAGAAAACAAGGCGCAGCCCGGGGAAGGAGAGGGGCTGTGCGCTGGGGCAGCGCACGGACGGCGCCGGGCTAACGCTGCCGCCTCTGCCAGGGCCGGTCCGCACCTGGCCAGCCGCCGCGGCCGCTCCCGCAGCGCCCAGAGCACGTAGAAGGCGAGGCCGCTCTCCTGGGCGCTGCCCCCTGCGCAGGGCCGGGCCCGGCGGCAGGCGGTCAGCATGGTGCCGGGCGGCTGCGCGGGCCCCGGGCCGCCGCCATTAAGGCGCCGCGGGGCACCTGCGGGCGGATCCCGCCCCGGCCCCTGCCCGGGAGCCCTGAGGGCGAGGCCAGCAGCTGGGCCCCCCCCGGCTTCCCTCGCAGCCATAGCAAATTGCGGTCATTACGAGACGGCGAGCCGCCCACCGCTTTATGGGAGGGGCGCCTTGTTTACCCATTTCTAAATGATGATACCTGTAGTGTAGCTCTCATACAAAGGAACGCGTGTGGAACTTGCAGCCAGGGCAACCCCCGGCAGATTCTCTTTAAACAATAATTGCACCTGTATGCATGCTACTAGCGACTCCACTGTGTACCCAATACCCCCCCCGAATAACAGTGAACAGCTCTCCTAAACTCAAATCTGTTGCTAATTAACCACCGCTAAAAGCAATGACAAGGCTTCAGCAGCCGAAGAACGATACTGTGTGTGTGCAGCTCGAACAGGGAGGAATCCCTTCCCCAGCAGTGCCAGCACAGCTTGCTGCACGGCCTTCACGGTCAGCGTTTCTGCTGCAGCCCCACCACAAACAATACAGCAAGTGTGGGAAAGAACGAACGTTGTCACTTCCCTGCATCCTCACCAAGTTGCTTCGTTTTTCTCTCAGCCATGTGCCTGAGCCGGACACAAGGACAAGGATGCATAGTGAGTGCAAGATACTCAAATAGCTGTAGGGCTCTTTCTCTTCAGGTGCCTTAAAATGAGTGGTCATAACTTAGCAGAGTCATTTGCCCTTAAATCAATTTGCTTTATGATTGCTTCTGACATTCAATTATTTTATAAAAGTGCTCCAAGGAAACAGAGGACTAGAAGAGACAACCAAACAGCAGCACTTGTCCTGCATAATGAAACAAGTGAGGAAGGATAGCTCAGGCTGCAGGGATGATTCCCCATTCTGACCAGCAGGTGCTTCCCTCAAGCCACATACAGTCATAAAATGAATCTGATGGGAAAGCAGCTATGAGGAGCTAGAAAAGGCAAACACTTCTCCCTAGGTAATTTAATCAGTACCTGGCAACTGAAGAGAAGTTTTTAATCCTTAGGTTGAAAGCTGAAGTAAGAGAATAGCTAGTTACAGGGGATCTCTACAAATGGAGGCAAAAAGCACTGGCCAGGTAAAGCAAACTGCACCTGTGCCCATGATATAAGCATGGCTACTTGCTTCTTTCTCTCCAGTTCTTCAGGCCTTCAGTATAACCTCCAGCATTGCAGAGAACGTGAAGAGTTAGAGAAATTCCAGCAAGTCATTTTAACAAAAAGAAAATTTACTGGCAGGAACTATCATCACCATCTGACAACTGATCATTTTCCTACCCCTTTGCAACCCTACTTTGCAAATTGTTTGCCTCCTCTTTGCTCATAAAACTAAGTTTAATTGCATTCTTGTTTTATTGGACAGTCTGTAGTCCCATTTTTCAAGACACTCACTTTAAATGGAAGACAAAAGTTCTCAGTTGCATAGTGAAAAGTTTATTTAGAAGGATAAGTTCCAATATACTATTACAAATCAGCCACAACACATAAAATATAAACAATACAAACAAAGCCTAAAAGGAATGCAAGCACACTATAAATACAGTCTTCATCTATGCCCTTCAGCAAAAGATTCAGTGCCACATTTTGTTAAAATATGGTCTCCTATTTAAAACTTGTGTCTTGGGAGGACCTGAAAAGCAAAGCGTTGGCACTGAGAACTCAGTTTTGAAATCACAGGACATCAAACATACATCACATCAATAAGGACTAAACAGACCACCCTCACTGTTCACAGGAACATAGGTCTGAAAAAGGTATGACCAGCTACAAGATGCTCCCCACTGAGACTATGCTAGCAGCTTGGAGCAGCGAGTCGAGAGCAGGCTACTTCCCTCCAAGGAGGACAGTCACCAGGACATCCTGGTGGTTGCAAGGAGACCATTTCCACGTAGTTATAATTTCCAAATGCAGCTCCTAAACTTCAAGGTTGTAACTTGGCAAAGCCTCCTTAGCTCTGAGCTTAATGATTGGCATCCTGCTTCTTACCCAAGGGACTTGGCTCACCAATCCAGATGGGCTAAAACCACATAACCCTCACAGGTGGATCACAAAATTCTCCCCCTCTCTCTGCTGATTTCTCATGATGAAGCTTCTGAGAAAGCAACATGTAAAATCCAGAATGCAATGCAGAAAAGTCAAGGGGAGTCAGATCCACCATCCACCCAGCCTGATGTGTCTTCAGCTGCAACAGCACCAGTGTTTCAGAATACACTGCCAGAGACTCTTCGGAGGTAAACATGGAATAACCCCACAGAAAATTCTCCTCCTAGCAAGATGTATTTGAACTCTGAGGTTTTATGTACTTTCTAAAACTTTATTTAGTTGGTATTTACTACAAATCAACTTATTTAGATAAATATGCTTTAGCACTTTGACTCCTACTAAACTCCTGGCTTCTTTCACCATCTAATTACTCAGTTTATTTAATGCCATCAGTTCTCAGGTTTTCATTCTACCAGTTGAGATGTTCTGCTACATATACATGACATTGTCACATCCAATATTTTCCCAGATACGAGAAAAGGAGAAAGTCTTTTTTTTTACCCACGCTTGTAGATCAAAAAAACACCTTTGTTGCTTTGGTCTCTTGTCCAGCTGCAATATACATAAGCATGCACCACTCAACATGGAATTCAGACACTTTTTAGAGAAAATGATGAACAGCCACAAGGAATAGTCTTCTGTGTCTATCTGGTGTTCCTCGGGTCCTCAGGTTTACTATCTGCTTTTCAAAAGGAGCAGATCTCTTTGTGCTCCTTGATATCCGACAGCAGCATATGATATGAAAAGGCAAAATCTTATGGTGCCAGGAAACTCAAACAGCATTCTACTCATCTTACAGCAACAAAGCTGTCTAATGAACAGCTTAAACCTCCAGGAACAGCCTATAGGGGCTTTCCTTACCTGACCTTAGGAAGTGCCTCCCATCTACCCAAATGGGCAAAGAAACAAGAAGAAATCCCTTGGATTAATGACATCTATGGCTCTTATTTCAGAGTTACTCCTTGTTCCTAAGGCACCTTGTGATAAATCCTCTGTAGAGGGGCTTTCGTAGGGGTAAGTAAGACAAGAAGGAAGGGTGTAAGAAGTGGGGATAAAAGTTAACTCATTTAGGAATTCATTCTCTACCCTAATTCCCCACAAGTCCTTTATCAAACAGACATGTGATAAGGTTCACTTCCAACCCAGCTCACCAGGTCCAGCACCACTGACCCACTGCAGGCCACAGCTGAAGGTGACATGCACACACAGTTACAAGGAGACAAGCACACAGGGTAGAGCCAACAGAAAGGTGTGTGGCTGTCTCGGGCTCAGTTGCATAGTAACTAACTCTGCTTTCTCTTAGCACCTGCAGTCAGACAACTTAAGTCCTTTCTTTTCCCTATTTTCATTGTACCTGTTCATGTAAACAGCTCATTACCAATGATAAGCTATGTAACTATTAAATGGGTCCCAAGCAACCATCTGCAACTAGCCTATGTCCAACACCAATAACCTTTCACAATAATCCATATTTTTAACTATGTTCTCAGTGAAACACTAAACTCCTGCTGCTACATTACACCTAAGTGGAAGAAAAAAAACCAAAACAAAAAACAATGGAGGGTTTATGACCTTCTTTAAAAAAAAAGCCAAACAGATTGTTACATTATAAATAAGCAATTATACAAGCTAATTTTCATACAAGTCCTGCACTAAAAGGCTGCCTTATATCTCTGGTTGAGCATGTAAATTTTATTTCTAGATATAAACTATACTCAAAACAAAATGGAAAACAATTTTGCACTTTCATAAAAGCAAACCCAAAATGCAAAAGAAGTTTCTTCGTTGATCCAGCTTTTTTGAATTTCTAGACACAATTTACAGGGAGAAGAAACATTTTATTTGAAATCCTCCTTCCTTTCTCGAGGATTACTTTCCCTCTCTAAAGTGCAATTGCCTTTTTAATTCATTTTTCTTTCTAGACCCAAGGTCTAGTTCCAAAGGTCTCCTGTTAAATGAATGTTTCCATCACTGTTTCAGGCAAATAACAGGACTGGATACCAACCCAGGAGACATACCGAACTGAAAAAAGGCCACATGAGAAATAAGACTACTTCTTTAAACCAACCATAGGTTTGGTTTTGAATGGATATGGCTGCTGGTAATCACTATCCACGCAGCCAATCTATTGGATTTATCAGAAAATGAAGAATATATATCCATCCAAAGAAAAGCTGTCACTTGGATAATGAATGCCATCTGAATACCTGAGAAACAACATACCCATGTAATGTGGACATCAGAAAGAAACAACAACCAAACAAACCAAAACGAGGAATTATCCTGTACAACTGTGAAGCTTCTGTTTCCTGCAGATGAAATATTCTGGGCCTAAAGTGATCTTGTGTTTGTAAGAGATACCAGATACTTCTGGGAAATTTAAGCAGTGAATTAACACCCACTGAATGCTTTCAGTTCCACTGCAGCACGCCCATCTATGGGCACACTGCATTTTCAGACAGGGCACGTGCTGATTGAGATGACAGACCATATCCAGTGGTGTTGTTGGGCATAAGTCAGTGAGACTAGGAAACAGGCACAGTTACAAACAAGTGACCTGAGCCTTATTTAAGGTTGGTCCACACTTCAAAAAGCTAGAACTGTGCAATAGGATTGCCATCTACAGTGTAACTTAACTAAAACCACTAACACATACTATTTATGCATCAGTAAGTGATGAAAATTGGTTGCGAGGCAGGCCTTGTTAACTTCTTACAGCATCACAAACTATATTTCACATCTCAATATGAGCAACACACAGGTGGGGGAAGCAGCTGCAAGTTAGCAGCAAAGAGGCTACAGTGTAAGGGAACTTGGTTTTCAGCAGAAATAACCCACTAGCCTCCAATAAGCCATGCAACCGACAACCAGTAATTCTGGAATATCTTATGTATACACAGGTCAGAGTTCCCTTCACCGTAAATAAATCCTAATTAGAAAGTGGGGTGGGTGCCAGACAGCACATCATACATTAACCAGCAAATGCACACAGGGTTCTATGGAGCTCAAAGGACCAAAGGACTCTGAGTGGGCAGTGCTGTCAGAATGAAGGGTCTTTTCTGTCATCTTCTATTTAGTGTCTAGGATCTTGACAGAAAAGGGATTAAAAACCACACAAACCCCCCCCCAAAAAAAAAACCCCCCCCCCCCCCCCCCCCCCAAAAAAAAAGAAGAAAGAAAGAGAGTGCCTTGCCCAAGTTGCTCAGGCCTGATTCAAGCGATGTACAAAGGCCACAGGATGGTCCTTCACTTCCCCCGAGTGGCTAAAAGAACAGTCCTCCTCAAGCTGCTAAATGAAAGAGCATCTTACTCTGACAGATATCAATCCCTGCTGTTCTGTCTCCCTGCAAAGTTGTCCTGTGTTTGACCCTGCCTGAATAAGGCAGCTTTGTGGTTGCCCCCCTACCCAGGTGCACTCTCTCTCTTTTGAGAAAGGCAGCCGTTTACTCTCCATCTCAGGACCCAACGCAGCAACAACTCTGCCCCTTATCCTGACCAACTCCGTTCCCTGTATGCTCACCCAGAAAACCACTGTGCTCCTGTCAGTGTTCTTGGCATTTCCACTCCTCCTGCTCCCAGCTTGGGCTGCTGTACTGTAGACTGACATCTCTCTTACCATTTTGACCTATTAAGTGCTCTGAGGCAGTGAATAAGTAAGCAGAGACTGTTAAAAGAAGAGCTTGAATATGAAGCAAATTGCACAGCATTAAAACATAGCCTTAATAGGAAATATGTGGCCCTCTTACAAGAATAAATTCTTTGGCTTTAACTACCCCAAAGTCATTTGGTCCATCACTCCCTCTCAACAGAAGGAGCAGACCAAGTACAGGTGCTTTGCCTAGACGATTTAAAAATAAAACTCAGAACTCTACTAGAATCACCATGCAAACAGCCATTTTATGTCTCTGCAAAGAGGTATCAAAATGTAAATACAGCAGTATTCTTAGAAAAGAGAATGATTTCAAGTTAAAAGTATTAAAATAAACAACAGTTGCAGATAAACATGATTTAAAATTCATCTCTGAAGGATTAACTTAATCCTTGTTCAGCTCTGCCAGTATTTGAGCAGAAGGTGATTACTAATGCCATCGCTGACCACCAAAACATGTCAAGAAACTCTGTCCCTTACCACGTGGTCGGGATTAGCAATCACCTTGCTGATTCTGGTTCACAGAAAGGATTGGTTAAATTCCACACCTTTCAAGTTTCCAAGCAGAGATGTTCTTTTCTAACAATACCTTTGCAACAGCAATAGCAGCAGACAAGCTACACTTCTCTGGGGAGCCTTTTCCTTGCTACATATGGTATTACCGAGTAGGCAACAACACCAGTGAGCCACCAGGCTGCTACTAAGGAACATTTCCTGTATATTTATTTGTTGTACTCCAACCTTTTTATATTTATTCAGCGCAGAGTAAGCAATTTCTTCTGCTTCACATTTGGATTACAGAAAAAACTTTTGGTGGCCGCTGAAATTTTAATCATCAACATATCCCTATAATCAACAGGTATAACACCCAATTCTTCATCTGTAGGAACACATAATGGATTTCTAGGTGTGCACCCTCCCCCCCCCCCCCCACCCCCTGTTTAAACACAGGCAGTGACCACCGTTTGAGGTCCACCAGTTGTAGTGTGGCCTAGCCACTGCAGCACAGGCTGCTGCTGGCCAGCTGCACCCCCACCCGCTCAAGTGAAGGAAGCTCTGGCTGCTAGTGACATGCACTGGTGGTGGAGTGGTCAGGTTATCAGTGGCTAGGTGACAAGCCAGCTGTGCTTTTGGCTCATTGCAGCTGACAGCTGCCCTCTAGTGATGCAGATGCAGCAGGAGTCTTGGAAAAGTTATTCACAAAATAGTAACAGATAAGAATATTATCACTTCATTTTGTACCAGCGCAACAGAAAAACCATGACCACCTGAACCTGGCTTCTGGGCATTTACCAGCTGTGACATGAAGGCCCAGCCCAATGCCTGCACAGAGCAGGCCTCCCAAAGTTTTACAGAAAGAGCAGCTGCCCGTGGACAAGCAGGCAGTCAAAGGTACCTTTCTCCGCTGGGACAGCAGGGAAGGAGGGTGTGGAAAGAAACCAGCTAGTGTCTGAAGAGGAGCCAGCAGAATTGTGCCTTGGTTCTGTCACACAGCAGTGCCCATCAGGCAATACAAGGGCTGGGCGGCAGCCTGCTACACTCACTGTTACCTGCCTGCCATCCCTGCCCCTTCCCATTTCTTCAGCTAGTGTAATAGACATGAAAGAAGAGAGTCTTATTGCGGAGGAGAGAGTAGGAGTTATCAAATTTCAGTAGGTAGATGCCCTCTCCCGGGTACTCGTGGCTGCCTGCCTGCACCTCCCGATGGCTGTTCCTTCGGTACACGGGCACGATCTCTCCGTAGCGGTTCCGCAGATAGCTTTTGGAGCCCCTTTCCACATCACCAACAGGGGCGAGGCCTGCATGGCAGAGACAAGACAATTAAGTTGGCCAGAGCCAGTTAAGCTACTAGGTAGTCCAGAAAAAGATCAAGAAGACCAGAATGCAGCAGAGGAATGCAGACATAGGGAAGGCATTACAGCATCTGCTCTCACCCTTCTGCGAATACCCACCAAGTCCGTCTTTCCTTATCATGGGAAAGGACATGCTGAGAACCAGTTCTCTTGGGAATACCAACGAGATAGTATCCACTTGCCTGCTAGCCTCATCTCCTCTCCCTGGACTCACCTTTTAGACTCCTCACTGGTTTTATACACACAGTGGCGGTCCAGCAAGATAGACTTGAAGCAAAAGAAAGACAGGAAAGCTCTTCGCTACAACCACACTGTGTTTATGCCCTCAATTCACTTCTCCAAAAGGATTCCTCATAAAGGAAGATACCCTTTTTTGGAAAGCCTGCAAAATTAATTTCAGATACCAACCCCCCAACTACACTGGACACACATACACTGAAGCCACAGAACAGGCAACATCACTGTGTGTTTCACGAGTACAAAGACAAAGAAAGTAATCCTCTCAAATGCAGTCAGCAAGAGCTACTGATGTACTGGGGAAAAAAGAACACCACAAACAATGAAACAACAACAGCAACAACAACAAAAAAACTTCAACAAACCCCACTCAATTTTTGCTCCTACTCACCACCAGAAATTTCTCGGTCTGAGAGGCTACAAAAAAGTCAAGTTAAAATTTCAGACCCTAATCTTTTTATTAGCTAGAAGTTGGACAAGTGAACTCTAATTTTAATTTTCAGTGTGCTCGATTTTAAGAACACTCTTGGAGAAGGACAGCTGTTGACATATGCTGAAGCAGGAAAGGCTAAATGCTTTCTCATCACAGCCTAACCAAGAACCAGAAAGGCTGCAGAGATAACAAGTGGCTCAAGTAAACAAAGCAGAGAGAAATTACAGCATTTGACACACACTCTGATCAGTGTGACAAATTAAGCCTTGGAAGTTTTGTGCTAACCTTCAATTTCATCCTCTTCCTCTTCATCCTCCTCATCACTGGATTCGCTGACCTGAACAGTAATGGCAGTGCTAGTAACTGTGGTCCAGTCAAAATAGACTCCAAACCCAATGTCGTAGTCATCTGTAGCAAACTCCCAGCAAATGGATTTCCCATCAGGATGGGTTGGCACACGGACTGTCACCACCTCGCCTCGCTTCACCACCATCTGCCCATTCTTCTCCTTTCCCATCTTGGCTTTGAATTCCTTTGTCTTCTCGGTGGTCCACATGGTGGGTGGAGCCAGGGGGGGAGGCTGAGCTGAGACAAAGGGAAGAGATCTTGGGCTCACCTGACTTCACTGCTGACAAACTGTTATCTGAAAACAATGAGGCTATTTCTGATAAAGCTTTTGCATTCTGGAGCCTGCTCCCAGAAGCCTTGGATGTGAAGTTTTTCTGCTTGCTAGCCAGGAGCCCAAATTCCCAGCAGGGATTAGCAGTGTCTCCAGGACAACCTCTGCTCCTCTCTAGACAGAGAGCAGGCATTTAAAGTGAGCCAAACAGGTGTTTTCCTTTCAGGACTCACCTTTCCTCTGCTCCCCAAGGAGGTCTGCAGTCTCCAGCTCAGCTGAAAGGATATCCACAGCACCAGTGTGATCTGACTGGATCATGACTATATCCCCTGCTCCTTGAGGTACATGGTAGTTGGTTATCCGAACAACAGATTCCTGCACAAAGCACATAAGAAATACTGTCACAAAGACCACTGTAGTAAGAAAGTCCCCAGCTAGGTTTAAAACAACTCATAAGTAATTCACACACCTTTCTGAAGCCAACTCAGACCCTGCAGAAGCTTCTACTAATTAAAGAACTGTCTGGCTCTGAGACACTTCTCTGCATTATTTCCGCCCCCCCCAGCACCAAAGTCATGAACTTTGAAGTCAAATGCTGTGTTAGTCTCACAAATTACACACCCCTTGGCCTCTCCAGGATCCCTGGGCAGGCACATTTTTGCAGCTGCCCAAGTCAATAGTGACCTCTCAACAAAGCAACAGCCCTACAGATTTATCTGACAACTCTTGGAAAGAATTCCCAAGACACAGTTTTCTCTACTGAGAGCCTTTCAGCTCTGTGTGCATCTAGACTACAGCCACAATCGAACTGTCATTTGCTGCAACCTAGTTAAGAAGTCCATCTGATTCACTAGGGGCCAATCTTCTCTCCTCATACGCGTAAACTCACAGCTCCTGAACTGGGTGCCTCTTGCACAGGATTTACTGACTGTATGTGTAACACAAACGAATCAGCTGCTCACCAAAAGAAACAAAATAGAGCAGAGTCACTTCAAATTCCCTCTTCCATAAATCTGCAAGAAGACAATTCCCAAAATGCCCAGAGAAGAGGCAGGTGAGAAGAACCTGGAACCTTAGCGAGACAAAAACTGCAAGAAAGCAAGAACTAGCCAAAGGCACAAGAGGGATTTTGCAGATTTGACCAATAACATTTACCTCCCACTAACACATAAAACAACATAACCGAATCTCTGCTAATACTAGTTTTGTCTTCATGCAACCCTTAAAGCCTCAGTCCCATAGCTATAAGCACAGCAGTAGAGTGGGGGAGCTATTGCTGCATCTCTGTCCTTGCTTTCAGAAGAAAGACAGACACACTTACCTCTTTGAGGGACTGGATTTGCTCAGGCAGCTTCTCTCCTAGTTCAGCTACTTCCTGGGCCTCCAAAGTGCCAGCTTCTTGCTTCAAATCCTCTGTTGCACCCACACTCGGGAGCGACCCAATCGGCAACCTTTTGGAGGAAGAGTGTACTGCAATTCAGCACTTGCACGCAGGCACAGCCAGCAGAGGAGTCACTCTGTTCTGGAACTCGAATTCAAATAGACTGAAGAGAAGAAGCTTCTGTGGTCAGCATCTGCCGACTGCACAAAGAGCCCTCTGCACCCCAGTCCTGCCCTCATCTCCACCTGACTGTCTCCCATGCGAGCCAGAGGGAGCGACTTCAGTTGTCAGTACTGGGTATTTGGCATCCTTTAGACAGCAGTAATTCACAGCACGCTAGCTCAACGCCACTATACTAAATGCAGAAATCAGTAGCAACTTCTCTGCTCAAGAAAGGACAACATCTTTTATGCCAGCTACTACCTGACACCTGCATACTCCATCAGAGGTCAACTGTATCAGTGAAAGGATTCAAAACAGTTTTGACAGCCATCCTTAAAGTGCCTTCTATTTAAATGGCCCGTTACACCTTTCCTACTAGCCATCCCAAGAGATACAGGGAGCACCCAGGCATCTCTTTGCCATGTTCAACTATTCTGGGCAGACAGCCATGCCATAAGACATACAAAAGCAGCACAGTAATAGCAAAGAGGTACAAGTATTGCACTCTGTCAAGAGGAGAAGGACATGTTAGAACAAAAGGCAGGGTACCTAGTAGGAAAAGAATGCTCAAGAACGGAAATGTCTTTGGCATTCATTCTCTGTTGAGGGTTTTCTTCTAAATTGTATTTGAAAATGCTGCATATTGTCTATATCTGAAAAGAGTCATCATCACAAACAAACCTGGATGGTTGCCAGAAGAGACTCCTCTGTCATACTGTCAGATACTATGTGAAATTTCTGTGAGCAGCAACCTAGTCATTATTTAATAACACAATAAACAGTTGCCTTTTTGAAAAGCAAAGCCTTCTCACAGCAGTATGAAACCAGTGGCAACTGCCTTGGTCTAAAGGATCAGAAACATGACAACATAGCACTAACGGAAAATACATGCATTTCCTCAAATGTTGCCTTGAGAAGTAAGAAAGTCCTCTTCTTTGGTAAGGAGAATATATCAGTATAGTGTGGGATAGTTTGAAAAAAATAATTTAAAAAACCCAAAACATACCCAGCTCAACTCAGACATATTCCTTGCTGCATCCATAGAGAAGACCAAAACAAGGCAAATGTGGCTTTTTGTTTCCAAATCTTTACTCCTATGAAGGTACAGATTTTATCCAGAGTAAAGCTATTTCTTACTTCAATTCACCAACAGTGCGAGTTCCTTTGCTGGAACTGGCATGATAGACCAAATACCAAGAATACCAAGATATACAAGATAGCAGCATGTGGGACAACATAAGAAAAGAGGGGCTGCTTGGGGATGACAGTTTTTTAAAGGAAAAACTCAGTGATCCATAACAATTTTTCTGGCAGCCAAGGACAAATTTGCACTTCTATGCCATTGTTTCCCAGCCCATTTGCTTTTCAGTTTAGAAGTAGCATGATGACATCTAGAAGGGCTATTTGGTCACTTGCTACCATGCACACATATGCTCAAAAGGCTCTCCATCAAAGGAGTTAACAGCATGGGAATTTTTTCCCCCAGGAACCGCTGATACCCAAGAGTCTCTCTGAAAGATTAGGATGAGCTACACAAGCTTAATAAGCAGATGTACAAAGACAGTTCAGCTGATTCCTCCTCACACACTCTTTTAGACCACCTCTGTCCCGTCCAAAGGAGATCTAACTTAGACAAATTTATCAGCAAACATCCACCAAGTACCCAGCATCTACTTTGGTCATTTTACTCACAGTCTATATTAATCTCTTTGAAGAAAATTAGAGGATGTAATAAAGCAAAAGAAGAACCCTCGTTTGAAATCAAGAAAGCTGATACAGATGTCATTAGCATCAAGCTACTGTTTTAATAAGTAGGGTGGTTTGTTGGTGGGTTGGGTATTTTTTTTTTCCCCATTTTATTTCAGTGAGGTTGTGGTTTATCTACTGTCTGATGCAATTAACTCACACATTCCTGAAATTCTATCCTGTGCAGCAAATGTACGATGGCAAATGAAACTCCACTGCGTACAGTATTAGTGCTTGTAACCAATGCAATGACTTGGCCACGATCGCATGCCCAACAGGTAACAACAAGCCAAACATCTGATAACGGAGTCAATGAGTGGCACTAATGAAGAGATGACACAGTAAACAAAGTGTGAAGAAAAAACCCAAAACACTGTCAAGAAGACAGTAAAAGGTGTTTTCTTAATCAGCTTCCACCAGAATTACAGACAGTAGGAATGCTTAATTATTAAAGTATTATCCATCAGATGGGACAGAAAATTTCCTGCTGAAAGTTCATGACCTCTTACAATGGATTACAAAACCTTGCAGAATTAATTCCAAGCTGAATGATTCTGTGATTTGAATAACTAAGCCATGAACTGCACTTCCTCATTTCATAAGCTTTAAAACATCCTTAAGCCTGCAAGAACAGCCCCTCCTGTACTGATTCCGATATGTACTGTCCCAAAGCGGACAATTCAGTCTCCAGTCCCTTCTCTTCACCTGCAAAGAATCAACTGCCATATGGAGGAGGTGAAAGACACTGTCATGCACATGGGCCACAATACACAAAAAGATTTTCCTACCCACTCTGTGAAGTACTGGACTCCAAAGAATCAATCAGCTGATCTGCAGGCTCTGTCTTTTGGGTTGTGTCTTCATTTTCTAACAACAAACAGAATATACAGAAAGATGGTGAAATAAATTTTGGTCTTCAGAATACACAGACAGGAGGAAAAGCTACAGCTAGCGCTCAAACGTTGACAAGGTCACACAGCCATGGAATGAACTGCTGTGCCAACCAGTTTTTCATGTTATAAGCTTATCTAGAACCTTGCAGAACAGGGATTTGTAATCACCTCAACCCTGGGAAGGGAAGAACAAAATCCATACAAGTTTTCGGTGCAGAACCATTCTCAGAAGCAGGGCTCGTTCAGGAACCACCAACCCTAGCTTTAGGACACTACAAGGCCATATTTCATCATGGAAAACTGGGCTGAGAAAGCCCTGGAAAAAGCGATCATGCAGCGGCTCCCACAGGGCACTGACGAGATGGAAATTCCCAGCTCGCTGCTAAAAGGATTGTCTGTAAAGATGGCTCCTGGACTCCCCCGAGTCTCCTGAACTCTGGGAAAGCTTTGTCCCCATACAACTCTGGTACGCGCTCCCCAGTTCTGCTGTTTGAACACAATAAGACAGTGAACCGGGCACGGACGAGTTCCAGCTTTTACAGCTCTCCGAGGAGAGGCCGGACAGCCGCCGGCCGCTTCGCGGAGCCAGCTCGGAGCTGGGCAGCACCTCCAGCTGACAGGCGGGCGGCACCGGGGCTCCGGACCGCGGCCGAGACCGCACGGCCAGGGTAGTCCCGCTGTCGGCTCGACGGGGCCTCTTCCCCCGAGGCCAGCAGCCCGTCTCCAGCAAGCCTCCATCAGTCCCCGCGAACTGCTGCTGCAGCGGCAGGGGCGGCCCCGCGCTCCGGGGGGCACGGCGGGGCTGCGGACGCCAGCTGCAGAGGGAGGCGCCTGCCCCTTCTCCCGGCAGCCGGCCCGCCCGCTACAGCGCACGGTAGCCACGGGCTGGCCTCTCCTTTTGCGAGGGGCACCGCGTTTTCGGCCAGGCACGGTGCCGGCGCGGAAACAACGCTCGTCCGGGGGAGGCGAGAAAAGCCAGGGCGGAAAGGAAGCTCGCGGCGCTCTCCCGGCCGCCAGGCCCGCACTACGATACACGCCCCCCGGGGCTGCCGCCCCGCCGCCGGCAGCCCCCCGGACACGAGCCCGGCAGCCCGCGGGCAGCGCGCCCCGCCGCCGGCGGGGAACCTCCGCAGGCACCCGGGCCGAGCTGCGGGAGGGAAGCGCGCGGGCGGGAACCGCTCCCGCCACCCGACGCGGCCAACCAGGCCGCCCCCTCCCCTGCCGAGTCTGTACCTGCGGGGCCCTGGGGCGCGGGGCTGCCGCGGCCGCCCGGCGTTCCGGCGGCCGGGGGCTCGAAGCGGGAGCCGGCGGCGGCGGCCAGCACGTTCGACATGGGCAGGGCTGAGCGAGCGACCGGCGCGCACAGAGCGGAAGGCGGGCAACCGCCCGCCACGACGGAAAGAGCCGAGCCCGGCCGAAGCGCTGCGGCCGCCGCCGGCGGAAAGAGCCGAGCGGGTGCGTGTGAGCCAGGCAGGAGGGAGAAGGTGGTGCCTCGGTGCTCATCCCCCAGCCTCACCCCTCGGCAACGCAGCCAATCAAAACATAGTTCCGCGGAGCCATCAGGCGCGGGCATCAAGCGGATACGTGGGCGGATAACACGGAGGGAGGGGGTGGCGGAAGAGAAAACGGGGTGCACCTCCAGGAAGTGGCGGTTGCCACGGGAACGGGACCCCGGAAGGACGCGTTGTCGTGGTGGCGCGGGGACGGGGCCGATGGAGCCGAGCCCGGGGCCCGCAGGGCCGGGGGCGGACGGAGGCCTGGAGCCGGAAGGCCCGGGGGGACTGCGGCCCGACCGCCCTGTCCTGGCCTGGAGCGCCACGGAGGTGGCCGAGTGGGTGGTGCAGCTGGGCTTCCCCCAGTACGAGGTGCGGGGCTGCCGGCCCGGGCGGGGAGCCCCCGTCCTCACAGCCGCCTGAGCCGGCGGCCCGGGCTGTGTGTGCGTGTGTCCGCGTGTGCGGTGTCCGCGTGTGCGGGTGTGTGTATGTGCGGGTGTCCGCGTGTGCGGGTGTGTGTATGTGCGGGTGTCCGCGTGTGCGTGCGTGTCCGCGTGTGTGCGCGGCGGGGGCAGGGTCGGTAGTGGCCGAGGGGACCCGCTGCCTGTGGCCCACCCGCCCTTCCCTCCGCTCCCCTGCCCAGGAGTGCTTCAGGGCTAACGGCATCACCGGCCGCCGCCTCGTCCTCGCCAACTGCTCCAGCCTGCCCGCCATGGGCGTCACGGACTTCAGACACATACAGGTGCGGCCGGCTGCGTGGCCCGCAGCTCCTTCAGCCTCTGACCCCTGAGGCTGTAGCCCATCCGCCCAGGCAGGCCGCTTATTTATTCAAAGGGTGCGCCTGAAACTGGACAACCAAATCTATTTAGCCAAATAGTTACGTTTCTTGAGTCTTTTCAGGTATAAATCCTTGGCCGCCTGGAGATCACAGGCTTCCTCTCCAAGACACCCTAAGTGTGTCAGCAGTACTTAGCCTTTCTTTAAGCCCATCTCACTCCTCTTGCCCCGTGAAATTACTTAGCAAAATATATGCACATTTCTTAGATAACCCTCAGAATTTCTTTTCAGTAATTTTCCACTTACTCATTTGTAGAACTAAAAATCTAATTGGATTTAACCTGCAGCAATCGAGCCACTGATCTCAAGCAGTGGAAGTATTATTACTTCCTTGTTCTACACTTTGCTGAACATAAACATTATCTCTGTCTCTTACTCATTTTATAAACAATTGTACAGTGATTTTCCTTCCAAACCTACATCTTTTCTTTAACAAACGCTGATAGTTAATCTAACTAGACTGAAGTTCAGCACTGTGATCTGTCCTTCCAAAGCTTCCTGAAGGTTCAGAAAATAAGCAAGTTGACTTGAATTTTATTATTCTCATTGCCCTCCCAAATAGAAATCACAGAGGGCTGCATTTACAGACCCAAACTGTTCATTTCACATCATGATTTAAAGATCCTTTCCCCAGAGGACAGAAGGTAGAAGTTCAAATAACCATGAAGAAAGAAAAACCTTTATGCTCCAACAAATGAATATGAACACTGACCATTTTATTCTAGAGCACCAAAAACCAGTTTTGCTACAGTTCTGTCTGGCTGCACAATCTTAACTGTTTGTAACAAAATATGCCACCAAAAACATTGTCTAGTGCCGGGACTTTGCACGTTGTTTGGAGGAGAAGGCATCAAATTGCTACACTTAGTTGTTTACTCCCCATCAAGAGTATTTCTACATAATAAAAGCAGGTACAGCCTTTATAGTCATTTGCACTTATCAAAGATGGGAAGAATTTTATAGGCTTTCTGAGCCTCACCCTCACATTGGAATATAGGGATTACGCAGAGTGGTTGTTTAACTGCTGAGAAACACTAAGCCACGGGTTAGAGGTACCTTCAGTCTGAAGAAAAGGAGGCTCAGGGGAGACCTTCTCTCTCTTGACAACTACCTGAAAGGAGGTTGTAGAGAGGTGAGTGTTGGTCTCTTCCCACAAGTCACAGCTGATAGGACCAGAGGAAACAGAATCAAGTTACACCAGAGGAGGGTTAGGTTGGACATGAGGTAAAAAACTTCTGTACCAAAAGGGTTATCAAAGACTGGAACAGGCTGCCCAGGGAGGTGGTTGAATTGCCATCCCTGCATGTATTTAAAAGCTGTCTAGATGTGGTGCTCAAGGATATGATTTAGTAGTGGCCCTGGTAGAGCAGATAATAGTTGGACTTGATGATTTGATCTTAAAGGTATTTTCCAAACAGAGTGGTTCTGTGATTCTGTAACTGTAACCCTTTCTTCCTCCAGTAGAAACTGGAGTTCCTCAGGGCTAGGATAAGCAAAACCCAGCATACTGCAGCAAGCTTGGAAATGAGACTGTCTCTGTAGTGTTTTACAAAGCTTGCAAGTGAACTGGGGCCATCTTCTTCAGTGGAACCTATGCGTTCTTGAAGATCATGTCCTAGCCTGCTAGTTATTTGTCTTGTAGAGAAATGTATTCTGGTAGAATCCAAGCATGCAGAGCTTTGAGCAGGATGTGGCCCCTTGGGTCTTTCAGGAAGTGTGTACTAGAGCAGATGCAAAGTTAAGGCCGTAATCCTGGGTACATCAGCTTCCCAACAAGAAATACCAATGAAGGGCTGTGAACAGTTGAAACCAAGATAGTTACTATAGAAATAAGTGTGATAGCATCAGCTCAGTGAGACTGAAACTTTTTGCAGTTTAGGGGAAATGGCAGGTTGGTAGAGAATGACATAGTGAATGATGTGGAAGCTACGCAGCACTGACAAGGGAAGTTACTGCTGGTTTTAATTCCACTGTACACTTATTTTAAATATCAAAACCACTGAAGATACTGGTGTTCTTCAGATAGCACACAAAGTAGGGTACTGCTCTTCAGAGTCAAGCCAAAACTGGGGAAAGGTTTTGAGCAAATGCTGTGAAAGATCAGTAAAGCCTTGTGAATGGTATTTTGAAGCTTCAGTCAAATCAGAAGGTTACATTCTCAGAAGTGACTTCAAAAATAATGTCAAGGCTCTGTTCACTGACAGTTCCAGGTTCAGCTAGCTCGATCAGCCAGACACTCAATCATTTTCTTAAGGAGCAGTATGGCTTATTTGTTTAATTAGCCTTTATACCTCTTCTGTGTATAGACTGTTGTTGACAACATAACTTATCAAACAGCAATGTTTTTGCACTAGGTGGTGCAATTTTGCTCATTCACCTGTAACTTGTTTGTTCTGCAAGTGCAAAGAGGAAAGCAGAGCTATTTGTGCCTCTAAGACACCAGATGTGATGCCACCCCCCACATTAAATATGGAGAACGAGTGGTCTGCTCTGCTTTTGCAATGTCACATGGGGCTCATGAGTTCAGATCGCTCTTGAGTTGCAACTTCAAGTGTGAAACTGTTCCAAAATTCAGAAATTCAGTTCTTATTCCCGCTGCTCTGACACAGAATGAATGGTATTAGCTGTTGCCCTGTAAAACAAGAATTTCTGGCATTTTGTCTTTTATTTCAGGAGATTTCACGACATGTGCAAGAGTTGCTGGGGATTGAGGAGCCTTCCTTCAACAGATCCATTTCCCTTCCATACAGAGACAACATGGGTCTCTTCCTGGAACGAAAGTCCCAATCAGGAAAGAAAGCAGATGCCCTCACTTTCTCACAGTTTATCCAAGAAGCAGGATTGGAGATCTATACTACAGTTCCTCCTTCGCAACGAGCCCAGACTGGGGAAGAAACAGATGCTCTCCCTGTATCACAGGGCACCCAGAGGCAGGATTAGAGACTCATGCTGCCACTTCCACCTTTTTAGGAAGTCCAGCAGGGGAAGCAGAAGATATCCTTGTTCTCTTGCAGTTTGTCCAAGGATGTACAGTTCCCCCTTCCCTCAGTTAGAAAAGGCCATTGCAGTCATTTGATGACAGCAAACATATCCCCACAATGACTCTTTTCTGCAATCCTTTGTTTGCTTCCAGGAGCTCACTGAAGCAGAAGCTATGAATCAGCCTGTACTACTGTATCTCTTTCACTTCTGTTTCACAGTTGCTTAAAAAGACCAAAAACCAATCATAGAAATATTTTCATTACCAGTGATTGATAACAACTTCCCTGCAGCTCAAGTGAATAGATTTCTCCTAGGCTTTAGTGTCTGCAGACTGGGCTCACCATAAAGCCTAGATGTAGGATAAGTGGCATGCACAATAACTATACATATATAACTACACATAACAATACAAAAATACACCTGTGGTGCCAGCTGCTGTCAGCAATGGGAATTGGGCAAGGGGCCTACTTAAAACACACACAACTAATCCCCACCCTCACCACAGAAATGATTTCCTGTGAAGCAAAACCAGGTGGTGGTTTATTGCAGTAAACAGTACTGAAAGACACGAGGGATGGTGGCAGGAAGTATAAGATAATACTGTAAGCTGAATGAGAGAATAAAAAATGCTTTGTCCTCAATGGGTTTGGGTAGAATATCCAGTTACCTCCTTTTCCTTCAAAGAAGTCCATAGTCTGTGGTGGTAGTGGGGAGGTGCATTATCACCAGCAAGGCAGTATGAATCAGTGCTGGTTCAACAGAAAGAGTGCTCCTGGCTAACTCATTACTATTTTGCATCAGGAAGCATCGATGGCTTCCTTGAGATCCCCCATGGGGGGAAAAAAAAAACGTCTGGGCCCAGTCCCATTTACTTGTTTACACCAAAGTTGTAGCCACTACAGAATGACTTTAATTTGGTTTTATAATTCAGTTTTCTATTGAAACTGCAATAGAAACCCAGTGAAACCGAAGCAGTTCATACGCCAGGATGACCATGTAATTGTCAAATTCAGACCAAAGTAAAGCAAGCCTCAGGCAAACTGGGCAAAGCAAACTTGAAATAGTCTAGAGAGTGAAACTTGACAAAGTGAATGGGCACATAATATTATTGGCTTGAAGGTTTAAAATAGTCCAAGAGCAAACATTTCTGGTTCTTGCACCCCTCAGTCACATGAGTGGGCTGGGATGAGATGTCAGCAAAGCATTCTGCCATGGGCTTCATTATAGTTTATGAAGATTTACAATCATAGTCAGCAGTTTCCTCTGGAATTTCTGAGGAAATGTCAGAAGAACCTGTGGAGAATGGAGACTTGTCATTCAATGTCACACCAGGCTCCAGCAGAGCTGAAATAAGGTGGCTTGGTGATGATCAGCCTACATTGCTTTGTGAGCCAGTCTCCAAAGCATGCCTGGTATAGTAGAGCAAGGTGGCACTGGAGAAGCTCTTTTCTAGCAGCTGAATAAAGGGAGACTCAGTTGTGCAGCTGTCAGGTCAAATCTGGAAACCCTCCCAGGTTCTGGGAAGAAAAAACAAGTGGAAACATTTATAGGCAATAGTAGTCTGAAGAGAAAAAGATTTTGAACCATGTTGCTGTTCAGAAAGTAGACCTTAACTCCTGCTCACTGATTTATCCTCAGGAGATGATACTATTTCATGAAGGGAAAAGGTAACTCTTTAGAAGCTGGTGACAGGTACATGGAAAGCAGTGCTCCTGAAAGAAAGGGTGACTCCCTGGGCACTAACCAGAGAAACTGGTGAAGGAGACACATACGGACTCATTTTGCCCACCCACTTCTCCTGCAAGACTACCTCCTTCTGTGCACTCTACTTCCACTCCAGCTTTAGCTGCACAGTGGCAGGATTTCTCCAGGAGGGTTTTCTTCCCCATGCTGCACTCTTATCACCAGCCTCGAATCAAACAGGCACCGAGTGCAACTCCTCAGAAGAACGGCTACCAAGCTGAAGCAAAAAGAGACCTTTCGCCCAGGGAGCTGCAGGGGCGGGCTGGTTGCCTGCCCGGGGGGCTGCCGGGACGGGCTGGTTGCCTGCCCGGAGGGCTGCCGGGGCGGGCTGGTTGCCTGCCCGGGGGGCTGCCGGGGCG
>JANVCC010000033.1:4281409-4399688 GCA_025345505.1 Todiramphus chloris collaris | reverse complement strand
CTGGTTGCCTGCCCGGGGGGCTGCCGGGGCGGGCTGGTTGCCTGCCCAGCAGCGGGGTCAGGCAGCACCGCGGGGTCAGTGCCCTTCTCCCCTAACCCATCGACGAGCTCCTGGCCGGAGCCCTGGTGCTGCGGCCTCACGATGGCACTGTAGCTGAGGAGTTGCTTCAATTCAACCTGCAAGCGCCGAAATGAGCGTTCTGGGGGAGAGAGGGGAGCGGGAGGAGGAGAGGTTGCTGCTGCGGAGCCCGGGCTGCTCTGAGCGGAGCAGGTGCTCGGAGCCGGCGGTGCCCTCACAGCACGGGTGGGATCCTGGGCTCTGAAGGTCCTATTCGAGGGAAATTCGGAGGAAGCTGTAGGGAATATCCCACTGCACCATCCATAGACGAGTCAGCAGTTGCTGGGATCCATGCCATTAACATTTCTTGATGACTCCTTTCCATTAGCCACCTTAACCAGCTAGAAAGGGTCTTCCTATTTGATGGGCCTTGTGTTAAAGTTAATCCACGGGCCTTAACACTGCCAGTGGAGAGATGGCCACAGTAGGATTGCTAATTTTGCCATGTAGTGGTCTGTTTAAAAAAAAATACAATAGGGGGTGTGTGTAAAATTCCTCCCTTGCACTTTCTCCTGCAGTGCACATAGCTCATACTACAACCGTGGTGGCACAATAGTGTGTGAAGGTCCAGGTCTCTTCCCATTGCAGGCACACTCCCTCAAGTGAGGTCACATCTCCCCTCTCCAGCTGTATCCCCACTACTTGCCTGCCCTCCCTTAACCCTGCAATCAACACACAGCATCACCCAGGTTTAGCTGATGGGGGAGAAACTAGGTTTAGCTGGTAAGGAGGAGGAAGCAGTTACCCTTTGCAAGATCTTCAAAGCTTTTACTAGTAAACAGCCTCACTCATAGCATAAAGAGCAGCGTCATGTTTGGCTCCTCACTGGTCACCTCAGAAGTCCAGGACTGGCGTAACCACAGGGGCTGGACACCCCCAGAGGCGAGGAGCACAGGGTACAGGTAATACCCCTGCACTCAGAGCCCTCGGGTTAGCTACAGCAGCAGCTCACAGTGAAACACCATGCACTGGGTTTGCTTTTCCAACCGTGGAGATTGCAGGCTGCTTCTTTGCACCTTATTTCCTGCACTGTCTCACAATAGATTATCTTGCAGCGATAATCTGAGGCCCTGGCAGGAGTGGGGTTTCCATGCCAACATTTTGTTTGATCTGGAGCTCCCTTGACTCTTTTGATCAGGTTTTCAGGTTTATAGCCATAAAGTCTACAACTTCCTCTAGACAAACAGAAAGCTGAAACTCTAAATTGTTCCCGTGATCCCAGCAGTCAGGGACTTGGGGTAGTGACCAACTGTGAGAAGGTTTGCAATGACATTTCACAGTGAAATTGTGAGAAGCAGTAAGAGCTACGCTTCTGCACAGTTCCAGCTTGGCCACAGCACGTGCACTGTGCTCGTCCCATGAGGTCCCAAATGTCAGCAGCATGTCCAGGCTCTGAAATGACGTGGTCCGTGTTACCTAAGGAGAGGGACAGTGGTGATGAGGCTTTACACAAAGCAGGCTTCTGAACGACAGGCCAAATGATGGTGCAGATGGATGGCATGTGCGACAGAAGGAAACAGAGGAATGCTGTGGCTGCCCAGGCCACCAGCTCAGTGTTGTCATAAAAGCACCCGAGCCCCTGCTTCTGCTTCTACAGGTCTGCTGTTATCAGCAAGGAGAAACAAGGGATCAACAGCCCACAGAACCAGCACGCTGACTGACCAGCACCTGTGGGCACCATCAGCATGGTTACCTGTGCTCTGCCACATGCAGGTGAGACACAAGCCACCATTCCCAGGCTGAGACCACTGTCTGCGGGCCCAACGTGGCATGGAGGGACTTTGGCTGCTGCCCATCACTGTTCCTACATGGCAAAGAGCAGCAGCAGAGTGACACAGAGCATGCAGACTCTGACAGGAATGAACAGTGCTCAGCTGCCTGGCCCCGGTTCACACAGGGTGATTTAAAGCCTTTCGCTGAAACAGCCAAGCCTTGGCATCTGGCTAGTTTTCAAGAGCTATAAAAAGCCATTTAATAATCCCTGCTTCCTCTCTGCCCTGAGATGATTAGAAAGAGGATTTTATTGTTCCAACCATCTCCCTGGAGGACCGTTCTCCCCACTTGTCTTGTTTTATATAAGAGTTTATGGGGCAGTTGACAGTTTGTATGCAAACAGTTGCTGTAATGCTGCAGGCTGATCTCTCCTGGCTGGGCATTCAGAGCCCAGCAAGAAACTTGTCTGCTATGACTGACTCTAAAGCCATGAAACAAGGAGAAGGGTGTCTCCATTTCAGCACTGCTGCTTATTTGAGGAGGTCTTTTCCCTGATGGGTGAATATTTAACAGCCTGGAGTCTTAGCCACTGATCAGGCTTTTAGCAAATGACAAGGAGAATTTTGAAGAGCCACAAATACAGGGAGGACTAATCTAAAACAGGCCTTAAACAAGCCAGCATTCAAAGAACAGGATTAATGTCTCCTCCACACTCAGATGGAACTGGTGAAAAAAACCCCAGGAAACAACTAGATGTTTGGTGGACAGTGGGTTTCCAATCAAATCAAGATCTTTTCTACAACAGCATCCTCTGCTTACCAATAAAAAGCCTAGAGTTTCCATACCATCAATATTTTTGTCAGAAAAACATTATTTAATGAGTTCTGCCTGAAGTGCTATGAAAAAAGTGCGGTTAAAAGTCCATATAAGTGCAGTCCCACTTCCAGGCCCAGGCTGGGGAGCACTCACTCAGGCTTTCAGGGTGTGTGGTGGAAACACGGATACTGGGATGGAGTGCAGCTCAGCATCAGGGGCACTTGGGTCAGCTGCTTCCCAAGGTGGCCCCCACCAATAATCCCAACCTTCAGGCTGTGACTGTCTCCCAGGCAAGTCAGTGAACCTTCAGTCCTGCTCTGACTGGTGAAGCAGAAGCTGGCATCATCCCAGCATGAGCCATGGTTTCCCCAGACTACATGCCTACATGCCTACTACTCTTCCAGGAGGAGTCCTTTGGACCATGTCTGGATAGCACATCCCAACCCCACTCTTTACATCCAGCCCAACTCATGGCCCTGCTCTCCAATGGGATTGCTGGATGGAAGCTGATGGCTGCAGCCTGTCATGCACAGCATCTGTGGGGCTTGGGGCTAGAGCACAGGGAGCATGGTGTCCCCATCACAGAACACACTATCCATGCTGAGGCTGGCTGATAACTGTAGAGGAGCCCAGCAATGAAGAGCTGATACCAGGCAGACACATCAACCCACAGAATAGCCAAGCTCAGGGACAAGTCAGCATGAGGGTAGACTAGTGACAGCAGAGAAGGGACATGGGACAGCACATGCTAGTGGGGGGTGATTGGCTCATTATAAATCATATAGACTTGTGTCAGGAACAAGTCACAGGCTTTGGGCACTACAATGTTTCTAGGATGACACCCTGATTTGGTGCTGGAGACATCAAATGGAGATTGGAGACAATCTCCATTCCCTGGTTTTCTCATGCAAAAAATAGTCCCAGTGATTTAAGACTGACAGTGATTATTAACCATGAAGAAGCAGATAAAAAGCTAGCAAACTGTAGCGTTGTATATAGCAATACCTACAGAATGCTTAACTTCATACAGATCTGGTGTGAAACACACAAGAAACTCCCTGCAGAGACCCACCACCTTTCCCAGTGCTCCCAGTGACAAATTCATGCTGTTTAGACTAACATCAGAGTGACCAGTGATGTGTCTATGTCACATTTTAGCTCAGTAAAGGTGCAGTAGTTTGGGAAGAGTCTGGCACATCAAGGTTTCTCCCCAACATGACTATGTCACCCAGACAGCACCTTATACCAACAGCAAGGAGCTCGCTTCCACCTTACCTGAGGTTGTGGAGAAGTTTGCAGATTGCATGGGCACTCACGTTAGCTCCCAGGCCCTTGCAGCTTCTTGTCAGATATATCAAGGCCTCATCACCTTCTACTGCTTCATTAGCCTGAGAAGACTTGAAAGGCTCTGCAATGTCCCACATCTTGGACCAGAAGGAAAAGCATCAGCAGCAAGGATTTAGAAGAGGGACATGGCATCCACCCACACAGCATCATGGCCATTCCAGGACCTGCCAGGGTTGTACCTGTAGCATGAGACTCCAGCCCTTCTCAAGGTTCCTCCTTGCTGACATAGGACCTAGAAAAGTGGCTGGTCCCCATATGCAATGCAGCCGCCAAGAACAAGATGAATCAGTGGACATCTGAACCCATGCTTTCTCTCATGCTACATTTCTCTACTACACAAGTCCCAGATGGACTTTAAAGCCAGCCACCTGCAAGCTGTTGGCACAGTGCTTGGCACGGACTTCATTGGACCTGTTGCTGGGCTGGAAGTAACGAGAGTCAAACCTTCAGCAAGTGGCTCAGTTTTCCAGTTCAAAGTTATTTTTCTCATTTGCCCTCAGCTTTCCTAGGCCAATGCTGTGTCTTGTGTCTTTTCCAGCTGAGCAGTCTCTCAGCTTCTTCTCCCTGCACAGCCAGCTCAGCAGCATCTGGGAACCCTTGCCCAAGACCTGCCTTATTGTTTGAAGAGAGCTACAAGGACGCTTTCAGGGGTATGAGGCAATTGTGACATCTAGCCCAGAAAACTCTAAAAACAGAGCAACTGATTCCCTCCTTTGCTAAGGAGATAGTATTTCAGCCAGCAAAGGGGCTAGGGGTTTAGAGGTGGACAAAGCAGCACCTCTCAGCTCTGCCTGCTTCATCAGAGAACAGCTTGGTGCACCATTTAGCTTGATGTGAAGCAAATGTACAGTGCTCTTGGCCAGAACAGGACACTGATGAGTTATCCAAAGTGTGTCTCCTGATGGAACCCAGAGCACGCTTCAGTGTACCACAAACCTGCACCAGACATGGAGACAGTTGAAAACTAGCCCTTTTCCTAAGGCTCTCTGCATCAAACCCAGATAAGGCACAGTTCCCGTGGGGTGAGAGGCACCAGCTGGGCTGAAATGTCCTCAGCCGAGATCATCAGGGACAAAAATGACTCCATGCCCCACTGCAAGCTGTTGAAGTCCTGTCCTGCACTCTTTATCACTCACAGCCTGCTGGTGCCCATGGCATCATAGTCGGCAAATGCGTGGCTTCAGTGAGGCCCCCAGGTTTCCACTCGCTCAGGTTCTGCCTGGTTCATGTCCCCCGGTGGTGTGGCAGGCACCAGCCCTACCTGCACAGGCAGGGAGCCCAGACCCCTGGCATTGTTGCTGCCATGGTCAGCTCCCAGTTACTGGAGAATCGCACACTTTCAGCCAGGGAAGTTGGGAGCATGGGCTTTTCCAGAGCCATCACAACATTCCCCAGGTCAGAGAAGAAAGCAGAAATCAGTCATGGGGGAGGACCACCTTCACTGCAGCAGTTTGGTTTTTTCTGCTGTGCCACCCTGAGAGCCAGCAGGTAGGTTAGCAGGAGAAAAAGAAGAGGGTGGGGGTTGAACATGTCTCTATGCCATTCTCTGGGCCAGCTCCTGCTCACATAAATTCATGGGGAAAAGTGCCCTCATCCAGAAGGGAAGACTGGCTTCTTCTTCCAAAGATTCTGCAACCTTCAGACAAATTCCATCCATGATCCAATTCATTAGCTGGATTGTGCCACCTGAGAGCAGACACACACCAAAAGCACACAGGGTCTATGACAGGAATTAAAGAAACCTGTATCTCACTGAAGCTGTACCAAAAATCATCTGCATCAGCTGGGCAGTGTTAAAAAAAGGAAAAAAAAAAACCTACTAGGTCTACAGCAATTTTAGGTTTACTACTTCCATAAACCCTACCCTCTCCAGCCATAGGATACATTTCCCTGGAAATCCTCTTCTTGTTCACAAGCACTAGTCATGGACAGCCTGTGAGCTGTGGCCTCAGAGGAACCCAGGAATAATTGTTGAGGATCCCAAATGATGCCTTATAGACAAATATTCCCTGATGCACCACACACAATCAGACACATCAGCCATGGTATCCTCGTGCTTTGGAAGGTCCTCACAGAACGGGTATCCAGCTTCTAGTATGTGGGTGTAAGGAACAACTGAATCTCAAAACCCATCCAGTGTGGCACATCAGCATTTTCTGTTACAAGTGGTCCTGCTGTGCTCCAGCCATTGGCAGCACCAATATCCACAGGTCAGAAGCACTGGATCCTGCAAACTGCACACACAAGTTGGGGGTTGGTAGGCATAACCAGATCACAGCTCCCCTGCTGCTGGACTTAAACATCTCTTTTCATGTCTGTATCACTGGTCAGACCACAAGAGGGGTACCCAGGACCCGTGCCTGGAGAATACAGATGTGAAGATTCCTCCTCTGTATGTATGTTGAGCTTCTCCCGTTGCTCCCCAACAGAAACCCCAATCAGTGACACCATCCCAACTCCTTCAACCAAGCAATGTCGTGGACTGGACATATGGAGAGCCTGGCAGCAAACCTCACCCCCAGACAACAGCATCCTGGGTTGTCTTAGGATGAATGTTGCCAGCAGGTTAAGGAAGGTGATCTGTCCTCTCTAAATCCAGAGTGCTGTGTTCAGTTCCATGTACACTCTCTCAGTACAAGAGAGACAGATGTACTGGACAGAGTCCACCAAAGGGCCACTGAAATCACTAAGGGACTGGAGCATCTCACATGGGAGAAGAAGCCAAGAGCTAGGACTGTTCTACCTAGAGAAGGTTCTTACCTATGTGTGTAAGTATCTGATGAGAGAGAATAAAGAAAAGGGACCCAGACTCTTTTCAGTGGTGCTCAGTGATGAAAGGAGGCAGAGGGCACAAACTGAAATGTCAGAGTCCATCTGAAGACAAGAAAACACCATTTTATGGTGAGGGTGGTCAATTCAAGAACATGTTGCCCAGAGAAGCTGTTTTATCTCCAGGTGTGGAGATAACTGAAAACCCAGATACAGTTCTGGTCTGCTTGTTCCAGGTGACCTTACTTGAGCTAGGTCTGGACTAAACGATCAAGAGGTCCTTTCCAACCTAAACAATTTTGAGGAAAAAAAAAATGCAAACAGCCATAGAAAAAAAGAGAGCGTACAGTGCAGCAGGGAGGCTGGAACCCAAACCTGCCTTCAAGACTGGCACACCACTACACACAACCTTCACCTTTGTGTGACCACCCCTGCAGCAGCAAACTTTGCTACAACGTTAAAATTAACTCATCAAGGGTGTGAAATAAGGTACTGCTGCAAGACACCCCGCCCCGGCATACTGTGCTTTTCAGGACAGGAGAAAACACTCTGTGGACTCACTTTGGGGGAGGTGTAATAAATTCCTCAGGATTAGCACACAGAGTGACAATGTGCTCAGTGTAAGGAGGAAACAAACAGACCACGGAGAAAGAAACAGCTTTATTTAAGGAATTGAAGGGAGGTCTGGAAGGATGAAGACAGCAGTTGCCTGAGGAGTTGTGTTTCTGAGGAGGTGCAACTCAATCCTTCCTGGCATAACACTCCCAGAGGCACCTAGGGCCAGTAGGTGTGTGCCCAGTGAGAGGGGTCCCCCCTTGCTCGCCCACTGAGCAGGGCTCTGACCAGCTCCATACTAGGGTGCCTGTACTTCCCTGATAAAAGGGATCTTCCAAGAGCTGCAGAGTTTCAGCACAAAGATACTGTCAGAGGCTGCTGTCCTGGCTCTCTGCAGGAGTTCACACACCACCTCCATTCTTAGGGTGAGCCAGAACAAACCAACAAAAGAAATGAGTTTCAAGGTGCAGCTGGTCCTTTCCCACAACACACTCTCTGATGGAGGGAGAACACAGTCCAGTGGCTTTACCACAGCCACAGCCATGACTGGTGATGCCTGAGCCAGCTTCAGTGTTACAAGGACTGCTCAGCACTGCCTGGTGGAGGCCCACGAATGTGACTGACCTGTTCCTCCTGCAAGAATAACGCCAGGCACACTCCAGAGCAAACGTAACCTTGCTGTGCCCAGCAACTTCCCTCTGCAAACAAAAGCGATGCCTGGCTTACAGACAAATCAGAGAAAATCAGATTCCAAAAAGAATCAATCCTGGTGGATCAGTGCCATGGTTTTTCTGGCTACATTGGAGCAGCTGTGTTCAGCCAGCCGGAATGTCACTGTCCAAGGAGCCACAGGCACCCACTGTCACTGACAAATGTTGATCATGCAATGAGTAGTAACAGAGTTGCTCTGTTGGCGCCAGACTGGGTTTTGCAGTTTCCTCTTTCAGTGGCAAGGCAATGGCCAAGCAGGCTGCTTTACAGGTGCTCAGTTCTTCCATCGGATTTGCTACAAGAGAGAACAAGATGTGACAAACACCAGTGCTGAACACAGATCCCTCAGCGAATAAGTTAGAAAGTCCCAATCACTGGTTAGGATGACAGCCAGTGGGGGTGTGATTTCTATAAGCTTCACCTTTCACTCCTACACTGAATGCAACCCCAAATGTGAGGCTAGCTTCCCAGTGGGGAGAAAAACATGTATGACAGACACGCCCTTTCACCTAATCTATGGCCATTTCCCAGGAGAGTCTCTGCAAGAAAAAGTAGGTACTTCTTACCATGTTGTTGAGAATGCTGTTTATCTTCTCTTCTTCTGCAGAGCCTCGCTCCACCTTGCATTTATATGCTGTCAGCTGGATGCGATCCTTTAGATCCCTGTATGTCTAGATGAACAGCAAAACCAGTACCCAGCTGAGTGAAGAGGACACTTCCACAGTTAGATGGTGCCCTGCAGATGAGCAGGGCAACTCTTCAATCCCTACCCCAGCACAATTCCACAGCACAAACTCTAGGAGCCACTCTCCTAGCTCACTTGGCTCCCACAGGGAAGCATGTCACTGCTCCTGGGCCACAGGGATAAACAAACCCCACCAGGCACATGACAGCAGTGGCACATAGAATCACCTAGGCTGGAAAAGATTTAAGATCATCAAGTCCAACCATTAACCCTACTCTACCAAGTCCACCACTGAGCCATATTCCCAAGCACCACATCTGTACAGCTTTTAAACACATCCAGGGATGGTGACTCAAGCACCTCCCCGGGCAGCCTGTTCCAGTGCCTGACAACCCTTGCAGTGAAAAATTTTTTCCTAATGTTGAGTTTAAACCTCCCCTGGTGAAGCTCAAGGCCATTCCCCCTTGTTCTACCGTTAGTTAGTCGTGAGAACAGACCAGCGCCTACCTCTCTACACATCCTTTCAGGTAGTTGTAGAGAGAGATAAGGTCTCCCCTCAGCCTCCTTTTCTTCAGACTAAACAGCCCCAGTTCCCTCAGCCACTCCTCACAGGACTTGTTCTCCAGGCCCTTCACCAGCTTAGTTGCTCTTCTGTGGACATGCTCCAGCACCTGGATGTTTTTCTTGTGTTGAGGTGCCCAAAACTGGACACAGCACTCCAGGTGTGGCCTCGCTAGTGCTGAGTACAGGGGGACAATCACCTCCCTGCTTCTACTGGTCACACTATTTCTAATACAATCCAGGATGCAGTTGGCCTTCTTGGCCACCTTGGCACACTGCTGGCTCATATTCAGCTGCTTGTTGATCAGAACCCCCAGGTCCCTTTCTGCCAAGCAGCTTTCCAGCCACTCTTCCCTGAGCTTGCAGAGCAGGGAAAGGTAGGGAAAAAAAGCGGGCTTTTGTCCCATCTCTTCACACACACAGCAAGAACCTACCTCAATGACAACATCATGGCACTTGTATTTGGTGGCAAGGTTCAACCGTGTCTCCACATCTTCCACCAGGCGCACATACTCCTGCAGCACCTGCAGGGAGGGAAGTAGGAGCATCTCAGCTGTCTTCTACAGGTACCTCCTGCTTCATTCTCTCACCCCAATCACAAAACCTTTCAAGGTTGCTGGTCACACAGACCTGACTCCTTCCTTCTTAAGGCAACAAGCAACCAGGACAACAATGCTCAGGACCCCAGGGGCAGCAAAGCTTTGTTCACATAGCTCAGTCCTAGGCTACCTCATTCCTATGGATCAGGTTAACCATTGCTAGACAGATCAAGTGTAAAATTAGTTAATGTAGCAAACAGAGGTGGCAATGCACTGCAGGGAGAGCTTCCAGACAACTCTAGGCCCATTGTGTGTCACGCAGTCAGACCTAGGGCCCAGCCCTCACCACCACCCACACTTCCTGTTGATGTGTGGGTCACTCAGCTGAGTGCTTCGCCCACCAGGCAGAGGCAGCAGCTCAGCAAGCTGTTCTCCCACTCCCAGCTAGGAAGCAGATCACTCAGGGAATCATTCACACTTCAAATCCAACAAAAGAGTAGGAGGACATAAGCAGCTGTTCCTTGCTCACCTGCACAGGAGCATTGTTCTTCTGCAAGATCTCCACCACCCGGTGGAAGCCAATAGGTGCCTTCTTCTTGGTGTAGCCCAGCCAGTTCTGAAGTGAGAGCCAAACTCTATGTTAATCCTAAAAGGCAATACCCACAGCCACAAGAAAATGGTTTTTCCCCGGTGCCAGCAGTGTATGCCACCAGCCACCACATGCACCACTGGCAGAGCCCTTCCTGCAGTGGTTGGGCACAGGTTGGCTCCAAACCCTTTGGTAACAGAGCACAAGGTCAGCTCCCTTCTCCAACTGTTGCTACAGCCAAGCCAGGCCCAGCAGAGATCTTAGAGAGAGGAGGAAAATACCACAACACCCTCCAGCAGAGGTGCTGGGCCCTGCTGCTATAAAACCAGTCTGTCCAGTAACTCCAGAACAAGCCAGCTATCAGTAGTAGATATCAGTACTTGGAACCGAGTCCCCAGCAAGGCTTTCCATAGCTCACCTTGGTGGTGAAGAGGGCATCCACATCATCCCAGGCTCGCAGCTTGGCACGGGCAGCCAGGGCAGTCAGCACATACTGCTTATCAGGGATCTGCAAGGCAGAAAGTTGCAGTCAGGGCACTTGCACAGCTCAGGCCTGTTTGGGTTGGACAGGAAAGGCCTGTCAGGACCCAAACCAACAGCCAGGCAAGGAGGTGAGATGCTGCCTGAGACCAGAGGCAGCACTGCAGGGAGCAGGAGGTGGGGTTTTGCAAACACCGCTGCAGCCAGGTGGCACCCAGTGAAAGCCTCCACATGGCTCCCGCTTGCCTTTCTGAGGCTCCAGAGTGGCCTTGTTCAAGAAGAATGCTATGTCCCCTCCCCATCTCAGTGCTGAGCCCCTCAAACTCCTCCTACTTGGCTTCCTTGATAAATACCATTTGGCTGCCCACGGTTTCAGCTAGTGCTGCCACAACATCAGAGACTCACATACCTTAAACGTCTTCTTCAAGTTGGTTGGGCTGCTGAACGTTCCCTAGAGAAAGCAGACAAGTCAGTGCAAACTCAGCATGACAGGCCACGGGAGAGGTTAATTTGCCTCGCAAAGGGTGAATCTCCCCAGGTTTTTACTGCTTTTTGCTCAAGTCAGTGCCACAGGAGGAATCAGCTGGCAGAAGAGAGCAACTATCTCACCCCATTAGCCCTCTGGTTTGGTTTCCACCTCTAGCACTTCCACATATTCCAGTATCACACACCTCAGCCTCATGTGATTAAGGGCAATTCTGGCTCCTTGGAGCCAGAAATAAAAGACAGTTGTTTCTAGAAGACAACTCCCTGGCAGGCTGCCCCAGGTTGAATGTTCCATCTTAGAGCACAAAAGAAAACTCCACATTAGTCCTAGATAGACAAGGGGAGCTGTGGTCCTCTAGGTCTCTCCGAGGGATGAAATATGACCTCCCTCCCCTTCCTTCCTCAACATGCCCCAGCTTAACCACCCCACATACTGAGGGCTACAGTGATGAGATGTAACCCTTCTCCCACATCATCCTCACCTCAGCCTCTGTGTAGTGGTAGAAACAGGAATAGAAGAGGGTGGTCACCAGTGGCATGTTAAGAATTGAAGCTTTGCGAGGATATTTACGAAATATCTCTGCCTGCCCAGCTGTCTCCAAGTGCCGATCGTTAGTCTGTGGAAGCAGGACAGAGGGGGTGAATGTTAAGCCAGAGCAACTGCCTGACCTGGCTGTGGGGTAGATACTTGGGGAGAGCGTTGTGGTAGCAATGCACAAGCACAGCCTCAACATGCCATGAAGTCTCGGGTCTGGTATTTCACACATGTGCCTGGAAGACCTGCTTGGATAGCAGTTAAACTACAACAGCCAGGGCAGGCTGGTTAGATCCAAAGTGACATAAGCTAGGGACAGACAGAGATCCTACAGCTAGTCCCAGTCATCACCTCCTGACCAGCAGGGAAGATTTCGTACCTCGATGATGATCTGTCGCTCCAACAGGGTGTAATGGTCTTGGATGTGGGAGGTGTCCTCAGCTGAAAACGGCAGCCTGGCCACACATGGAGGAAGGAGACGCTGTCAGCAGCTCTTAACACAACACACTTAGAAGGATGCTCTTCTTTACAAAACATGCTCCCCATGGACAAGAGATGTGGGGAATACCTCCCATTCTCCCCAGCCTGAGTGGCTAGTAGGTACTCAAGCTCCTGCTCCGCTCCCCTCTCTTAACTGTCTCTCTCCTAGACAGGCTCCAGAGAAGGAAAAATTATGTGGCATCTTTCCTAGAACAAACTAAAGCTGATGCTATCAATTTCCTTAGGTGCTCAGACACCCAAGCTTTCATCCTTCACAATCTGAAGGGTCAATGATCAGAAGGTCCCTGAACCACCTTTGCCCCTAAGTAAGGACCAAAAGCTGCTAGACTAGTGATCACCACAAATTCTTCCTCTCTGGTCTACAGTGTGTCCGAAACACCCCACTCCCACTAAGGCAAAACCAGTATCAGCTCTCAAACTACACAAGCTGTGGCACTAGGACAGAGGTCTCATTTTCTTTACTACCATCTTCTGTGAAGCACCCACATCCCTCCCACCCTCTTGCATTTTTCTTACCCAATGCAGCCTTTCAGAAATTCCCTCCTTTTTTCTACATCCTGGATGTTCAAGTGTTCCCGGTACTGGGACAGCTGGAGGGAGAGGGAAAAGAAGCACAGTCAGTTCTCATGGATTTGGGAGATACAGGACTCCAGAGGGCAAAGGGGAATGCAAAGCTCTCATCTGACTACCAGACACCCTGCAGCCAGCATCCCCCTGCCCACTGCACTCCCTCTTCACTGAGAAAAGGGAGCTTCTCCTCCTGGGAATACTCACAGCAACTTCCTCAGTCCTGTCTAGGAACCTACAAAAGGGAAGGAGCAAGCATTAACTTGGAGGTAGGTTCCTAGCAGCATGCTCATCCCTGCCACAAGGCTGTGCATGAGCCTCACCTGAGCAGATCCAGAAGAAACTTCTGCTCACCCGTCTCTTTGAGGAAATGGATCAGATGACACAAGGCCACCTCACGCACCTCCAGCTCCCGAAACAAGATCTCTACAGGAAAAAGAGATATGTACAGATGGGTGAAGTAAATCCGCACTACCAAGCCAGGGGGAGCTAAGTATGGTGTAAGGAGTTGCAAGCCATAGGCAGGATTCAACAACCTTATCCAATCTCAAAGCACAGTCTTGGAGGCTAGAGCACAGTCTTGGAGGCTAGAGCACAGTCTTGGAGGCTAGAGCACAGTCTTGGAGGCTAGAGCACAGAGAAGCCCATCCACTAGGCTGCCAGCTGAATTCATGGAGGTGTGCTCCCCCTACAGATTCATTTACACTCACCCCACCACTACTGCCACCTACCACTGCTTAAAGGTTCTCTCTGGGACCTTTGGAGGTATCACCATCCCCCTTCCCATGTTACATTCACTGCAAAAATACTTAATGCTCAGTAAAGTAGCAGTACCTCAGATGCTCTCTTTGTGACTTGCAAACAGTGAAACAACTAGCCCCTCTGCCCTTAACTGAAACACTGGCCCAGTCACACTTACCTCTCCTTAGTGTCCGTTTCAGGAATATCAGGACCTGTGAGCACAGAGAGACAGCTCTCAACTGATCAGATCAGTCTTCACCAAAATTAAGACAGACAGCAAACTGGTCAAGGCCTGGGGAACCTTTTGCAAGGGGCCTCTGAATACACAGCTCTTACAGCACTGAACTGAAATCTGCTACCCACTAGACACAGGGCAAGCAGTAACCCAGGGCCACAGCTGCCTGAATGCCTGCCTAAGACCCTGCTCTGGAGCTTAGATAAGTGAGACTAAGAGTTACAAAGAAAGATCTTTCCATGGGAGATCCACGGGCTTAAAGTACCTGGATCAGGGAAGCTCTGACACAGTCCCATTTGCTGCCTGATGCTTTGGAAGCCAGATAAACTGGAGAGGCCCCTCAAATCTTCTGTTCCGCAATGAGCAGATTAAGCCTCAGCTTTCAAGATTTTTTTTTTTGCAAAGATCTGTAAGGCTGAAGGATCAAGTTTCTTGTTATTAACCTGACATGAATTCTGCAGAGTGGCAGGAAAACCAAAAGGAATATGGAATTTCCCGGTCTTAAGCTTTGACATTTTCCAGTGACTTCGTGATTTGAAGTAAAGAACAAGCCCACATTTTGCAAGATAAAGTGGCTGACTGACTGCATTCACACAAGCATCCACTGTGGGGTCACCCAGGAAATCCCAGCCCTCTATGGCCCCAGCAGGACTCACGGCTGTAATGACATTCCCATCGTGCCCTGCCACAGCTTCATCCAAGAGCACCAGTTTGTCCTGCAGGGAGCGAAATCTCTCTAAAGAACACACCTGGAGACAGAAGAGATATAAGTAGGCATATGGGACATCAGACAATCCCCGGGCTGAACCAACCCTCAAGGTACTACCTATTTTTCCTCCATGAGCCCTTCAGCAACATGAATAACTGCCCTCCCAGACAGCAGAGAACTTCTCATTTAGCTGAAATCACGCGCTGCATAATTCCTGGGAATCTGTACATGGGGCTTGCAGCGTCAGCCCTCATTACTGCCCAGGCTTGGTCAGCAGACCAAGCTGTACATTCAGCATGAACACCCTTGTAAGAAGGCAAAACTTGCTTGCAAGCCACCAGCCCTGACAGGAGAAGGGGACTCTGCAGGGCCAGAAAAGTAGAGCTGTAGGACTCTTCCTCCCTTCCTGCCGCATAATTGTGGTCTGTCTCAGCCTTTAGTTCACCTCAGCCTTTGAGGAGACACATGCAGAGCAAAAGCAAAAGGTCTCTGTGTGCTCACTGCAAACTGAGGCAGCTGAGACTAAGATTCCAGCTTCACTGTAACCAAGATTGCTTCTGTCTTCCTCCTTCCATTTGCCACCAACTAAGAAAGGAAGTAAAGCCCCACACCCTTAGATAAACCCAGCCCCAGGGAGCAGAAAGGGTAGAGAGGGACACAGCAGTACAGATACCTCCTGTCAGAGCCTAGCTTAGGGGATGACTCAAGTAAACAACACAACAAAACCCTGCAGGTCTTCTGCTGCTTCTGAGACAGGGTGATCCTAGCACTGGCACCTGGCAGAAGAGCAGACAGGCAGAGCACCATCCCTGCTAGATGCTGCAAGCAACACAGCTGCCCTCTCTGCTCTGGGAACAGCCAGGAGCACAGGAAAGTGTAAAGCAGTTTAGGTGTCTACCTACCTTCTGTCTCTTGCAAGCAGGTGGGAGTGGAAAGTCCTTACCTTGCCCCTCTGCATTCGTCTGACTGTATCTTTGGGGCTCCAATCACTGCTGTAATCCTGACACAAGAAAAATAAAGAGTTCTTGAGCCTTGAGAGGCCCTATCAGGCCAGCAGTCCCCAGGCTGCTTTTCACTTCGGCTGGGTCAGAGTGATGGTCCATGTGTACCTTCTCAGACTTATCATTCAGCTGCTCCAGGGGGATTAGTAGGATGTGTTCCTACAGTGTGTAAGTGCAGATGCTGTGCCCTCAGACTTTTTACATGCTGGTGGGGAGGGAAGCTAGAGGGCCAGATGTTAACACAGAGTCTTTCTACTGCCTCAGTAAGGAACATCATCCTATCCTTTTTATAAGGTGCATTTCAACAGGTTGCCCTCCTTACAAATTAAAGCTCCAGTGTTGCTTTCAGGACAAACAAAATATATGCAAAATGGACAAAATCAAGTCTGAGGAGGAAAGAATCAGTTTCTTGTCACAATTCAAGCAGGCTTCTGCTGGTGAGACTTCCACAGCAGCGTGGAGAATGCAGGGACAACAGCACTGGGCAGTCACACAGAACTTGTACAATGTGATAAGGGCACCGAAGCCTTTAGCGAGACCATCTTAAGGTAATACACTACCACTGGCACCATGATCAAAGTTCTTCCCTTGCAGACAATGTGATCCGGAAGCACTGCATAAGAGTGGCAGTAGCCTGAGCTACTCCTGAACTTAAGACTCCAAGGAGGCACCTAAGCCTTTGGGGCACTCAAACCAGCAGCTGTAATTTACCCTTCTGCCTCAAAAGAAACAGAGAAACGGAGTAACCAGAACAAGCTGAGGACACTGGATTTTAAATTAATTGATTTTTTTTCCTTTATATTTGGACTTTCAATAAAAGGTCTGACCCAGTCCTATTAGGGGACCATTACACACGAATCTCTCAGGTCAACATACAGCTGCGTGTCAAATGTCCTGAGCACCAGGGTTCCTTCCAGCACCTCTGTCTAGAGGCAGCTCCTCAGCATGTCACTATCAAGACACTGGTCCAAAGCTGCCACTAACTCCTTTCTTTGTTCCACCCCACTTAAAATTCTCCTACCTGCTTTTAAGGGGATGTACAACCCTAGTCCTTCTCACATCACTGTCTCTGCAGGCATGGAACACAACAGGGCACACATACTTCTCTTGCTGTGCTTTCAGGAAGTGCTCCCTGTTAGGTTGTGATTAATGGCTAATCAACATAAACACACCAACTTGTGAGGATCACATGGCCAAGGACAGGTAGAGAAAACCCAGTAACCTAATCAGCACAGCCTGAGCACACTGACTTGGCCACTCCTTGCGATCATCAAGTGAAACACATCAGGTCATTACCTGCTATGTAAAACCCTTCAAGATGAGTAAACCAAAGAAACTTTCCAAAAATACCAAGCAAACCTATAGAGGAACGGGGACTCAGTATAAGACACATGGGAAAGAGAATAGTGGGGTGTTTTAAGAGGGCTATGTAAATGTGTGAGGCTTCTTATGGAAGTTGATGGGAAAGACAAAAAGAAGGGAAAGGGGAGAGATCAAAATGAATCATGCAGGAACAAGCACAGGAAAATAGTGGGAAAAGAGGCCATAGGTTTAAATGAGCAGCTAGTTAAGTGTGTCTGTCTGACTGAGCCCTGCAATAGATCACTGCAGTCTGTCTTATATTCTCATTACATTCTATATTTAACCACCTTCTGGGTGGGTGGGCTCTCTATTCCAAGTGTATGCATTCGTATGAATGCTAGTAAACATCAAGCTCCACCAGCCAGCAAGTACAATAAGCAGTCTGAGTACCAAGAACTGGAATGAGACCATGAACCCTAGGGACTCAAGGATCCACCTGCCAGTAACTGGAGGAGACTGGGATCTGGGATTCAGCTACAAAACAAACTGGATGTCTAAGACCAGCTACTGGAGAGACCTGTAGAGTGTGTGTGTTTCATTAGTGGAATTCAACCCTGATCAGACAGAAAGGAGGCTCAGAATCAGGCTTGGGCATTGTGTATTTATGTGTCTGTTAGTAAAGGCACTGGTTTTCATTTGTGTTCATCTGTGTGGGCAGTTGTGTTAGTACTCAGCATGTCTGTATCTGTTTGGAATACATGCCCACTTCTGTTACAGGATGGACCTGGGGACATGGAATCACAACCTCACACCTAGTAGGAGGAATCCACCAAGTCTTCAAATCCACTAGATTCTGCAACACCTAACACAGCCTATCTGGGAGAAGAACATTCCTGACAACTGGAACTCCACTTCTGTGCACCTCCCTCTGTGCTACACCAGGGATTCATGAACAAGAAATTTAGAAGATTTAAAAAATTTAAAAAGCCCACATGATGCTCATTCATCTGACCCAGCATGAAAGCAGCTTACAGGCAAAGCACTATTTGAAATCCTTTTCACAAAGACTGCTGGGCCATTCATTAGGAGAAGGAGGAGTTAAAACTCCCAGCAAAGCTCCTTACTACTGAGAAAAAGCAGAACACACCTAAAGTACTGGAGGCTGCATTTTGCAGCTCCCTGTCCTATTCCCAGCATTGCCCTCTGCTGTCTGAAATAGCAAATAATAATTTCTACCAATTAATTATTTCACATGAAAACAATAGAGTAGGAGGTTCTGGCAGTACTGTGGTCTCAGCACACTACAAACACAGGCTGCTCACCTTGTACTCAGCTTTCGGTCTGCGCAGCTCTGGGGCATAGTTTTTGGCTCCCGTGTCAGAGAGGGCTGAGAGAGAAAGACAAAGCTGAGTACCACATCAAAACTCTGATTTCACACATGCTTCCAAAATCCCTTTACTTGGTTTTCACATTAGAAGACCCAGACTCACGCACTAAATGGCGATACAAAGTTGCTCTAAACCAAACAGTCATCAGCTGTACATAAGCATATTACCCCAAACCATCCTGCCAACCCGTTTGCTTCTTTGCTGGATGGCTTTCAGACAACACGATTCAGTTTCCCTTTCTGCAATATAAGGAAGATCATACTTCCCTTTTTCTCAGAAATGCTTTGGTTAATGTAAATCTGCACCCCTCCCAAAACGAGGCAGGGATTCAAAACTTACCATCTGAAAGGGACTGGAAACTTGGAAGTTTGTTTCGTCCTGAAATCAAAACAAGTGCTCATGAGAGATTCAGCAACATCCCTTGCAGAGGGAACACAAGCCTAGACTTCAAGCCAGTGTGCTGCAGCTATGCCAGTGTAGAACAAGCCCCTCTGTACAGTGACTCACACTACAGCAGCATAGCTTGCTTGTAGGCTACAAGCCTACTTGCTTGTAGGCTCTGAAGTTGTCTGTGGCATCACAAACCACATCACACCCGGGCTCTATCTGCCCTCTAGGTGCTGAGGCCAGGAGAGGTTAGAGAGCCTGAATTCACTCAGCTACCTGCAGAGCACACAGCACTGCTTAGGCCATGGCAACATGGACAGCATCGTTCACCAGGGCTATGATTTGAATGCCTTTCATTGTCACTATATTATCAAAGTTGAGAGTAAAAATCCACCCCAGAGAAAGAGAGACATAGTAAAAGCTGGTTTGTAGTCTGGCTGTGAGACAGCATAGATGAACTCTTGCAAGCTGTGTCTCACCGTGGCCTGCTGCGCAGCTCCTCCCATAACCAGCTACGCTACCACTGCTGCTACCATGCGTTTGCTGGACCAGCTAGAACATCAACAGCAGCTGACTGAGCTCCACATAAAAAACACTCAACCCATCTTCTTTAGAGGACTGAAGATCAAATGAGGGCCACATGGGCCAAGCCAGTCCACCTGTAGCCTGCTCTTTTCCACCATGCAAACAGATTGTTCTACAGAGCTGCGTTCTACCTTGCTGTTCTTTTAAGAAGCCATAAACTCCAAAGCCCCCTCCCATACCACAGGAGCATGGGATCTTCTGTACAAGATAGTCTCCAACTTCTGATCATCAAGAGATACACTTCCACACTGAGCAGAGATCAGATCTTTTCTCTTTTGCAATACACTTAAGAGAAAACAGTTTATGTAAGGTAATACAATTGCCCCTCAACACTCTTGAGGGAAAGCCCATTTGTCTATGTCACATATAAGGAACCTCACCTTTGAATAGGCTGCTTAGGGAGTAGGAGGAAACTGGCTTAGGAAAAGCAGCATAGGAGGAAGAGCCCTTCTGTAGGCTGGAGTCTCGGCCCTCCAGCGAGCTGGTGCTGCTGGAGGCTGTCTCTTTGATTGACCAGGAGATACCTATGTGCAGACAGAGGACATTTATAACAGAGAAAAGCAGTCTGTAAAGAGTGACTTTGTGGAACGGCAGGAATGTCACCAAGTGTATCCCAGTCAGTTCTGCACTAGCACATCCTGCTAACGTTGACCCTCAATACTAAGTAGATGCAGTGGCCAGCATCCCAATCCCAGGTCGTACTGCTTGTTAAATGGTTGCAGGTTGGCCTCCAGCAAAGGTTGATTTCAGCAATGTTGTACAGCTGCTTATGGCTTACATTAAAAAGAAAAAAGCCTAGACCACCCAACACTGATAAGCTGTTGCATGGGGTAAGGCATAATCCTTGCTCTACAGGTACAGAGCAAGAGGGAGAATCCTTGGCTTACCTCAAATTACAGAAGCATAAGAGCACACCTTCCTGAACACTAGACAACTAAGATAGTTTTCCTTCCTACAGCCAAAAGAGTTATCAACATGCAGTGCTGCTGGCAAAAATGCATGTTTCCCTCCTGCTCATTTGAAACACTCATTTGAAACATCTGAAACCTTCCTTTCACACAGCTGCATAACACACATATTTTAGGACAGGGTGATAGAGCAAAAAAACCCAGATAGGTAGAGACCTTGGGTGAGAAAAGAAATGGCCTGAACCATGTGGAGGAGCTACAGCACAGGACAAGAACAGATTCTGAAGGCTCTCTGGGTGATCCAAATGTAAATTTCCACTGATTGGCACTGGCCAGCAAGTGCCACACATTCTGTGGGTCATGAATTCCAAAGGGCAGTGGACACCATCATGTGTGGGTGATAAGATCACTCTCTCATCATCACTAGAAACACATTTGCTTAATGTTTACAATTCCCTTTCAAACTTCAAGATTAAGAGTCAACCTATAAACATACACTAAACCTTGGAATATCTTCTTAAAGTGCTGTGGAGACAAAGCACAAAGACCTTCAAATAGTGCCATTTCAGGCTGCAGCATGAAGGAAATGATCAGATAGAGTCCTGAAGACCTGTTGAGCATGATGAATATCACACCATAACACCCAACATATCTGCTCTGAGCTGGACTATGTATTGGGAAAAGCACAGTGAATTCCCTCCACTTGTCTGCACTCCCCTTCTTTATGCAATTTGGGCTTCTGCTCACTCTGTTTTCAGTGGATCCACACAGGTAAATCAAGCATCTCACAATGTGACTTGAGGAGACTAGAATTAGATTAGATATGCAGGATTAGATAGCAAGTAGGACTCCTGACCTCGACTAAAGACATGACTTAAGCAGTAATTTGACGTGACTTAAGCAATAACTTTAAACTCCCTCTGTCTCAGGAATAACTTGCAGCACTTCTGCACTTACTTCCCACAGGTTCCCCGCTCCAGCTGACCCTCTCAAGGTCATCGTCATCATCATCATCATCTACGATATCCCGAAGTCTATTCACAGCCCGTTTGGATTCCTTTAGCTACGGACAAAAGAAAAAGCTTGTACAGAGGCGACCAGTGTTGCAGAGTGTGCTTTGTTTCCTATTACCTTCAAACAATCTTCCTCAGAGCTTTGAACATAGCTTCTTCAGCTTCCACTGACTCTTTGAGAGGAGATATTTTATGTCTCTGGGTGCTTAACAGACACAGCAGCCCTTCTTTACCACTGCGACTCTAAAGGTGACTGACACCTACACAGACACTGACAGCTTAACCAGCAGGACATGCAGCTTTGTGCACGGGCGAGGAATCACGGCCCTAGTGAGACTGGCTACCGTGGGGAGCGGGACGGGCGGCTTCGGTGGCCTCCAGGCAGGGCCGGAGGCGAACATCCACCCCGCCCACGAAGCGCAGACCCTCAGCGAAGCGCAGGGCCGAGGCCTGGGCTGAGATGGCCACGGCGAGGCCCTACCCGGGGGGTGTCTCTGGCCGGGCCGCGGCGCCCCGGCAGACCCGGGCTCCGACCCTACCTGTGAGAGCTCGTCATCCTCGTCGTCGAAGGTGAAGGCACGGAACTTGGAGCTGTGCCAGTACTCCTCCTCGTCCGCCCTCGCCCTGCTCATCTGCAACGGCACCGCGCGGCAGCCTGAGGGGAGCGGCTGCCTGAGGGGAATCGCCACCCCCGCCCGCCGGTCCCGGCCCCGCCTCCCGGCCCCGCCGCCCCCCGGCCCCGCTCACCTCTCCCGCGCCAGGCGCCAGGCACCGCCACCGGCAGCGCACGGCGGGGAGCGGGGGAGGAAGAGCGGGTACCGCGCAGGGCCCGCCGGGGCCGGTAGTCCGCCCGCCTCCGCCCGGCGCGGCGCTGCCCCGCTCGCGCACTACGAGTACCGGCGTGCGCCGCGCCCCGCGGGGGCCGCACCGCAGGTGCCAGGGGCGGGCGCGCGGGGTCCGCGCTGGGTGCCGGCGGCTGGGCTGCCGTATTCGCGGCGGCGGCTGCCAGCCCAGCCCAGCCCAGCCCAGCCCAGGCCAGGCCAGGACAGGCGCGGGCAGCTCCAGAAGCTGCCGAGCCCGGGAGACGGGGCTGGAGAGGCAGCCGGAGGCGGCGCGGCGGAACCAAAAAGCCAAGGCTGCGGCGGCGCGGGGAAGGGCGCCGGAAGGGACCGTGCCGGTGCCGGAAGCCGGGAGGTGGCGCGGCGGCCGGCGGTTCTAGCAGTTTCCACGGGCGGTCGGTGCGGAGGAGGCGGCGGCGGCGGTCCCGATGGCCAAGTGGGGGGAGGGAGACCCGCGCTGGATCGTCGAGCAGCGGGCGGACGCCACCAACGTCAACAACTGGCACTGGTGAGCCGGGCGGCCCAGCCGGGTGGCGCCGAGAGCCGTCCGGGGGGCCCCGCCGGAGGCCCCCGTGTGCCTGGGCGGCGGGAGGCAGCCCGGCCGGTGTCCCGGAAAGGAGGCTCTTCTCTTTCTGCCCTACGTGCACGTTGGTGCCGAGGCGGGGGGGTCCGGTCTGGTGCTCCGGGAAGGCCTCTGCCTGCGTGTGAGTGTGCGCAGGGGTGTCCGAACCGGCATGGGGGGTGCCCGGGGAATGCCTGGGCAAGGGCTGCCTTTGCGGGAGTGGGGCAGGGAGGGAGGGAAGAGGGAAGGACGCGGTGAAGGCTGAACAGTCCTGCTCTCTGCTGGCTGTGTAGCTTGTCCCAGATTCTTATGCCATCTGGTTGTCTCACAGGACGGAGCGGGATGCCTCTAACTGGTCCACAGAGCGGCTGAAAACTCTCCTCCTGCCTGTCAGGGTGGAGGGCGAGGAAGGGGCTTGTGAGGTGACAGAAGTGAGCAAGCTGGATGGAGAGGCCTCCATTAACAACCGCAAAGGGAAACTTATCTTTTTCTATGAGTGGGCTATCAAGCTGGCATGGACTGGTGAGTTATGTTCTCACTTCCTGTTTCAAAACCCCATTCAAGTATAGGATTAATTATTTCATTTGGGAAATAATAATGAAGGGAAGTATTTTATTGTGATATAACACAAGTTTGCTTTTACAGCAACCAGAGTAAAAAAATGTGGATCTGAACATCATAACTGTAATTGCAGGCATTTCAAAGACTGGAGTGAAATACAAAGGTTATGTGGACATTCCTAATCTCTCAGATGAAAATGACATTGATGAAGTTGAGGTAAGTACAGCTAAAGACTAATACTGCTGGCTGTTCTGAAAGGGATCCACACAGCATTAATATTTCCTTCCATGTTACCCTTTTTAGAACATCTGTGTGCAAGCCTTTTAGTGTTAGAGACTCCTGAAGTTAATGGAATCTTAGAATGATTTGAGCTGGAAGGGACCTTAAAGATCATCTAGTTCCAACCCACTAGACCAGATTGCTCAAAGTCCCATCCAACCTGGCCTTGAATACTTCCAAGGAAGAGGCATCCACAGCCTGTCTGAGCAACCTCTCCTGGTGCATTGCCACCTGTACAGTGAAGAATTTCTTCCTTGTATCTAATGTAAATCTATCCTCTTTAAGTTTAAAACTGTTTCTTCTCATCATGTCACTGTGCTCCCGTATAAAGAATCTCTCCCCATCGTGTTGTATCGTTACTGAACTACTGCCTGCCTTCTTGATAGAAGGGTTCTGCAGCACACGGAGCTATTGAGGTTTATGTGTACATTACTGCAGGCTGAGAGAAGAGGTGAAAGAGTGATAAAACTGCACTGCTGCTTGTGAAACTTTAGCCAAAGTCTAACTGTGATGCTGAATTGAGTAATAAAAGGACTGTGCAACTGTGGCTTTGTTAATCAGTGCTTGTCCTTCTTGTTTAGATCCACGTCAGCCTTGCTAAAGATGAGCCTGACACTAACTTGAAGACCCTGATGAAGCAAGAGGGTGCAAAAAAAATTAGAGATGCAATGAAAACTTACATCAGCACTCTCAAAACAGGTAAGTAACTGAGAAGGAGAAGTGTTAAGGGAAACCATATGGGCTAATGCTAAAGAAGGGATGGGATGGCTGATGAGAGGAGTGAATATTAGTTCCTCACCACATCTCAACAGGAGGTGTCAGCAGCAACAGTAACTTTTCTGTCTCCTTTGAAAGTGGTTAGCATTTGGCAGAAGCACTTCTGTCTCCAGGCGCTGTGACACAGCCCAGAAAGGTTGGTTTTGGTGATAACCCAATAGTAAACCACACTTTTGCATCTGTGTTTTAAAACCGAGAATGTCCATCACACAATAAAGCTCAGCTATAGAGAAAATAAAGCCAGTAAAGTGTGTTTGCTACCCCAAGTGACACAGAGTATCAGTCACTGTGTGTGGCAGGATCTGACCTTGAGTTTGCTTACTCCCTTGGAAGGTGCTATTTTCTCTCTGGTTTGTTGTTTGTTTTGTTGTCAGTAGTTTTTGTTGGTTTGTTGTTTTTTTTTTCTTTCTTGCCACACTAGTAAAGACATCTACTGTTATTTGTATTTGAGAATGACTGACAACTGGAAATTGCTCCATAGGTTTTATCGGTGTCATTGGATGAGCTGCCTCAGCATCTGGATCAAAATTATTTTTTTAGAAAATAAATCTGATTCCAGCAGTTGGAGTTAAATCAGCGTGCTTTGGTTGAGTTTGGCTTTGCTGAGAATGCTACAGTTGCTTTTTATATCTGTTTACCTGTATTACACTACACGTGCCAGATGTTCAGCTTTTGCTGAGTACAAACCACCACTGGCTGCTGTTTTTCCAGGATCAAGTTTCTGTACCCTTGGATTTTTTTCAAGCATTTCAGTGTTCAGAGTGGGACATGCAGTTACCCAGGAAGAACTGTTACTCAGGAAGAACTGTATCATCTTGTGGGCTGGAATAAATAAGAATAGATGGGAACGAAGTATTGCAGGGTACAAGATTATACACATGTAAAAGAATTATGCTATACAGTGAAATTTTGCCAGTTTGAATGTATGAAGAGGAAGGAGAGCAAGCTGGTTTAGTAAAGGCAGAAGTGATAAGAGCTGGAGTAAAAGCAAGCATGATGCTGAAAGAGGCTGAAGTTTCTGGTGGAGTCATAAAAGTGCTAGTGCTGCTAGACAGGGCACTGGTGAGACCTCCTCTGGGTTTCTGTGGGTAGTCCTGGCATCTGGTGTCAAAAAAGGTGAATCAAAGGTGGAGTTAGGAGTAACTTGATTCCATACTACAGTGATTGAGAAATGGAGAGCCAGTCTGAAAGGAAATGGAAGAGCTAGAACCGCAAGATAAAATTATTTGAGTTGTGATTGCTATTTATATTAAAGAGAGAGGGGAAAAAAGCTACGTAAGTGTAAGGCTACCATTGCTGTGAGAGCAGCATGTGGAAGACAGTGATCAGTATGTCTAGGCTAGGAAGAAGTAGTAAGTTCCTAATTGTTAGTGTAGACGGGTTCTGATATGGCCTTCAGTGGAGAGTGGTGAGGGCAAGAAGAATGAATGGCTTGTGAAAGGAGGCCTGTCTACTTTTTTAAGCCTGTTTCAAGTTGTGGGTGCTAGCGAGAGCAGGGGGAAAACCAGGAAGCCCTTTCTGAATGTGTATTTCAAAGAACAGTTAAAAGATTTACTTAGTCTTTTATTAGTTTAATGGGCCCATTCCTGTCTTTGCAGAATTCACCCAGGGCATGATTTTGCCCACAGTGAATGGTGAACATACAGAAACAACACCTCAGGTGGCTCCTAAACCAGAAGACCGCAAGGTAAATAAAACTGTGCAAACATGCTTCTGGATCTGTGAAGAAAGGCACATAGTATTAGATTCTGGGGCTTAGAGGAGCAACCTATCCTGTTTATAGGATATATATGTTCAGGAATTGGCAATGCCTGGTGTAGGCCTGGCTGTTCCAATTTGCAGCACATTAATATTTCTTCATTCAAGCAGAGCGATAAATCTGTGTTTTACACTCAGATGTGATTGTACATAACTGCATCTTTACCAGAGGCATTTGTTCTTTCTCTTGGATATATGAACCATTTGTTGAGGGTTTTTTTTGTGGAAAAAAAGTACGTTTGTGTTTGTTTTGCTTCTTGTGTTGTTAGACGGCCACTACCAGCAGCACTGCCACGTCGCAGTCCAAGTCCATAGGAGTCAAGATCCCCACGTGTAAGATCAGCTTGAAGGACACCTTCTTAACATCTCCTGAGGAGCTCTACCGGGTATTCATTACTCAGGAGGTAATGCCGGGCGTGTTCTGATGTTTGTTCTTTACACGTAGGAGGTTGTTCCTAAGAAGCTTTTTAAGGCATTCTGTAGAACACTCACAATCCATGAGAATGGAATAAGAAAGGTGGTCTGAAGCTTAAAGCAGTTGCTTAAAGTTTGCATCTGCATCTTTTCACACGATTGACAAGAGAGGATTAATGCCAGACAGAAGCTGGTTCCAGACTGCTGTCAGCACCTCTCTCTAGGTGTATCCCTTACTGTGTATCATCAGATCTCTTGGGATTTACAGTTGTGTGCTTTTTGGTTTTGTTTTGGTTCTTTTTGTTTAAGGTTAGGTGGTATCAAAGTATGTTTTGGGAAGAGCTTGCCCTTTTCTGCTCACTATTATGTAGTTTGAGAAGAGAGAGCAGCACTGTGTTTACATGTTTAAACATGGTCTTGGTCTCGTGTTCCTCCTTTCTGGTTGGTTTTTTTTGGTTTTTTTGGGGTTTTTTTTGGTTTTTTTGGGGTTTTTTTTGGTTGGTTTGTTGTGGGTTTTTTTTTTTTTTTTAAAGCCAAAAAAAAAAATTTACCTTTTCCTGGAGCTGGATTTCATTAAGGAGTTAACAGAGCAAATCCAAGTGTGGTTTACAGAACACTGCACAGGATATGAAAGCTAGGGGTTCTTTTCACCTGGCAGGCAGAATGCTGCCATAGTGGCTATAAGCTTGCCTGTTGTGGCCAGTGCATGCTTTTTGTCTCTTCTTGTTGAAGACCTTACATACTGACTTACCTCCTCTTTGAGAGCTTTTGTAGCTGTGTGCAAGGAGGTATTAGGCAATAAGTTTGTAAGCAGGTAGGTAATACAGGTCTCCTGAATTCTTTTCAGATGGTCCAAGCTTTCACCCACGCACAAGCTACCCTGGAGGCTGATAAAGGAGGGAAGTTTCAGTTGCTGGATGGCAGTGTCACAGGAGAGTTTGTTGACCTAGTAAGTACGGACCAGTGCAGGAGCATCTTGCTCAGTGGCAGCCTTTTTATTTTTGAAGCATCAATTCTGTAACAGTGCTTCAGTTAGCTAATTGTGTAGTTCTGCCTGGTGCTCAATAGTTACCTGTAACTGTTGTGGCTGTGTTCCTTATATTATGAATTAATGTGTGGGACTTCAGTCTGGGGGAAAAAATCTGGCTTCCAGTCATGCATCTGCCCTGTCTCTGTATGATTTTACTTATTTATTAGGAGGTGGAGAAGTGTTACTGATAGTAACTGACCTCCTGCCACTAAAGTCTTCTGGACAGGGACACTGTTTCATTGATTGGGGCGGTACTGTGGCCTGCCTTCCTAAAAGAGGGAGGAGTGGAAAGAAAAGGACACTTAAAATATCTTTTCCTGGGTTTGTTTCTCCAGAGGTCTCTTAAGTCTTCAGATAAATGCAATTCTAGTACTTTTTTGTTAGGCTGCAGGATTTGCCAAAAGTTACTACTTGATCTTTCTCTCTTTTCAAGGTCCCCGAGAAGCAACTTGTTATGAAATGGAGATTTAAATCTTGGCCAGCTGGTAAGTGGTCTAAAACCAGACTGTGTTATTACAGCCCTTGCCTGTGTTTGAAGAATTCCAGCCCCATTTGCCATACTTCACTCTGGTTCATGACCAGGGAGCACAGGGTGTTCTGGGAGCTATACCAGCCTTATCCCAGCTTCATATCCCCCACGATCAGGCCAGAATCGTCAGCCACCGCTTAAAGCAGTAGCCAGAGATTAGGAAGGATGAAGTAGCAGCTTGTTCAGCTGTTGCTGCAACTGCTTCAAACCCCATGAAGAGGGAGCCCTCTCTTCCCTCTGTTTCTGAGGAGGGCCTGCAGCTGTCATAAACAGATCCTCTGGGAAGGACCCTGAGGAGTCTCTTAAGTGGTGCTGTGTGAGAGGAGGAGCAGAGCAGCATATCCTGTACTACACACTGCTGACAGATTTCCTTTGGTTCCTCTAGGGCACTTTGCAACAATTACCTTGAACTTCACTGACAAAGGTGGCGAGACAGAGGTGTTCTTGGAAGGCAAGGGCATACCTGCCAGCGAGGAGGAAAGAACAAAGCAGGGCTGGCAGCGCTACTACTTCGAGGGCATTAAACAGACATTTGGCTATGGCGCCCGCTTGTTTTAATACCGGTTGCTGGGAAGGCTCTGCCTGAAGACTATGCCACGTGGACTGATAAATTTCTCACCTGTCCCTTTCTAATCTTGGCCTTGCTGCTGAGTAAAGTGAGATGACAGGTGATGAGAAAGGCCATTGAGCAGCACCACTTTCAGTCCCTCACTGCTTTGTGCATGTCTTGTGCTGCAGGGGATTCTCTTACATGTACATACTTCTATTGCTAAATAAACCTAACTTAAAAAAACCACCGTGGAACTTGTGTCCTCAGATCGGCTTGAGTTCAAAGGGCTGGCTGATAGGCTGAGGGAGGGATCTGTCTGGCAAAGCACCGATCAATGAGCAGTGCTGATCCCAATGTGATTTACTTCTCACTTCTGGGGGAGTACAGAGCATGAGCTTGATGCAGTTTTTAGTTGGAGCAGCTGCTCATTTTCTCTCTGCTTTTGATCTGCTGGTAGTAAATTTCAAACCCTTCCCAGTTTTGAAGGCATCCAAGATCCTGTTCATGCTATTCCTCTCCTCCCTTGCACATCCCCTTTTTCAACACAGTCCTTTCTGACACTTGTATTAGCCTGCTTTACAAGAATGCAGTTGATTTAGCCACCTGACAGCAAAGACAATCTGCAAACTGCTGCTAGGGAAACTCCTGTGTACAAAACAGTTGTAGCAGGTTGTGGGGTCCAGGCTCGGCTACCTCCGAGAGCTTCAGGCCAAAGCAAACTGTAGATTCTCAATGGGGGTGGGATTTATTCCCATAATATAAACGAGGTGAAGTACTTCAGCACTTTTGGCTGACCCTGCTTCAGCTGTTGCTTCAACTAGTGAGGAAGGGAAGACCACTTGCTTGTACTCTTCTGCTAATACAGTAGGTTCCCAGAGAATGTCTTCTAAAACAACAGACTTGCTTATAGGGTAAGGAAACCTAGTTCTGGTCGGAAATGTCAATCTGCTTAACCTGAAGGGTGAGCAAAGTACTCAGTTTTCCCTTTGAGGCATGAGTTTTTCTTTCCTGCTTTGTTTTCTGCTACTGTTGTCTGCAAAGTACCTCTAGTAAGCTAAAAGCAAGTAGTGTTGCTGGGTTAGAATTACTGTTCTGGAGATTATTCAATTTCTTTTTAATTTTTTTTTAAATATGAATGGCATGTTGTAGCCACCCCCTTCAGTAGTGGAAATGGAAAAGAGACCCAAACTTCAGTGCCTGTTTAAAAAAAGCAAATTGTAGTTGACTTGCTTTTTAAACCATGGAGAGTATGTCTATCCTTTTCCACCCACTATTCCAAAGTGATTATTCATGGTAACCTGTGTATGGGCATAAAGAGTGCAACATGAAACAAAATTCTATATTGTGTGTGCTGCCTGTGACTGCAAAGAAAGTTGTTTGAAGAGTAGGCATGTGTAGATAGGGTAGGGCTTCCCGAGGTCCTGCTGGGTTGGCTTCCTGAAAGCACGGTCTAGCGGGGACAGGAGCTGCAGGTGTTTTGTCAGGATTCTTACGGACAGATGAACTGTGGTACTCCTCGGGTAGGCTGTGGGAGCGTAACGTGATGTAAGCACGTTGATGTCATTGTGCAGCATGCATGTTTGGTTTTTCTGTTTGAGGAATCCTGGACAGAAACATGGGAAACCTTAAACAGCAAGTCAGGTGTGCTCATGTCCAAGGCAAGAGTTTTGGTAAGAGAAGAGCAAAATTATTTGAAAACTGACAAGGTGAGCTCATTTTAAGTTAACTTGAGACAAACACAGCAGCTGAATGGCGGTGTGCTCGCTGTGCTTTGGCAGCCATGCTGGTGGCTGGGCTGGCAGGGGCTCCGTGGGCACAGCTGAGCCAGGCAGCAGAAGGCAGGACCTGCTAATCACCTGCTGCTCCAAGGTTAGGAAGTGGGGCAGGAAGGCAGCTGAAGTGGAATTTTAATTGCCTTCCTTTCATCACAAACAGAGTTTACTTTGGGCATCCTGCTGCTACTCTAATAGGACAGGCTTTGGCCTCGGCCAGCAACCTACATTCACGGGGCTTTGCTGGGAGACTGTTTAAGGGCTCTTCTTCCAGCAAAACTTACTGCTCTGAGGTACGTTGATGCTGCCCCAGCTGACTCCCTGCCCCTTGAGCTGGAAGTCGCCATCCCCACAGCAACAGAACAGGCTGTGTATCCCTGCGGCTGTGCCTTGGCTGCTGTTCACAACTGAATCTACTGGACTAACCAACTGGTGAAAGAAATCTTGTGCCAGAAGGCCAGGCTGTGAGCTGGCACTTAGCCTGAGGCACAGTGTATGTCAGGATATGCTAACGGGGCACAGCGGTGGTGACGCCTTACACCACTTGGGCTGTTTACTTGGCAAAAGTGATCTGAGCCTTAAGTCACTATGTGCTAGTGAAGGTCCCTGCACTCAGCAGGGACCCCCTCAGCTGCAGCTGACATCTGATGCAGCTATACAGATGCTAATGAGAAACCCCAGACCTTTGCTTTACTTGGAAGTGCTGGGCGAACCCGACTCAGTTTGCAGTCCTTCAGCTATTTGGGGGAGGGAAGGCTATAGGAGATGAGGAAGAAAAGCAAGGTCCGGTATACCCTTGCCCAAAAGCTCTTCAAGAATCTGAACTGACACAAGATACAAGGGGAAAGTCTTATGAATTAAAGAAAAAAAAAAAAAAAAAAAGGTTAAAACCCCAGAAAACAGAGATAGAAGTAAACTGAGTTTTTTGCAGTGATGAGAAGTCAGATTAAGTGGCCTTCTGAAGCACATGGGTAAGATGAGTAAGGAGCAGTCATCAAAGAGCAGAATACAGGGTACTAACCAAAGGGTTTTTCTGAACACATTTAGTGAATCCGGGAATTTATTACAGCTGCTGATTTGATACCACTAAAAGCTCATATGCATTCAGAAAAGGAGTGGAAAAATTCATGGAAGAGTAAACCAACCAAGAGCTATTAAAAAGAACAACCATCACCTCTGGTTCAAGAAGCCTCTTGGCCATCAGCTGCTGGCAAAAAGGGAAGTACTTCAGAAAAATAGTAACATGTGCTTGTCCTTCTCTTCACGTTTCTTTTCTAGTCAGCTGCTGTTGATCACTAGCAGGGACTGGTTTAGGTGGACCTGCTCTATGACTCAGCCACTTCTTGTGTGTTTTAATCACATATGTGTATGAAACTTCTATGGGAAGATGAGTCAAAGAGCTTAAAAGCCCCTAGTATAAGCAACTATTAAAACTGCTTTGAAACATCATCCCAACCCTATGGCAACCAATGGCAAAATAGGAAGAAACTTAACCAGTATTTTTTTTTAAAACCCAGGGTGAAAGTAGTTGAATGTTTCCAGAATAACAGGACCTGACACAGTTTACCCTAGAAGATTTATTTGGGAAAGTAAAACAATTCTGCAGAATTTGATGAGGGATGGGGATGGGGAGAGGAAGGGAGGGCAAGCATGAGGTGAGGGCCAAGGGAATAAGATCAGTCTGTAACATCAATTCATGAAAAAATATTGAAAAGTGCAGTCAGTAATCCATAAATACCCAGCTAATCAGGTAAAAAGTAACAACCAGCACACCTATATCACAGCTACATCAAGCATAACTCATACTGAGTCAACCTAAGCCTTTCTTTGGCAGAATATCTGGGCTTTATTGAGACTTTAGGCAATACTTTATAGTATATTTTTTTATTTAAAAAAGGGAAGGCCTAATAGAGCTGTCATGAATGCAGTGTATTTCACTAGAGAAGATACTATAATTGATAACTTAAAAGTCTGAAATAACTTAGATCACCCCTGGTGCTGTAAAACCCTTAAAAGACAAGTTTAGGATTGAAAATGATCTTGACCAAGTGGGAAGAGTAATCCAGGATAGAGGAAAAAAAGTATATTTGACCTGACAGAATTGCAAAGTTTTACACTGGAGCAGAAACATGTGTACAAGAGGGGAAGCAACAGTCTTGGCAGCACATCTGTAAAAGACATTTAACCTGGGCAAGTTATGGTCAATTATCAAATGAACATAAATTTAAAACATCATGGAAGAGAATTAAAGCTGTTTGGGTAGGCTGGGGTTTGTAGGTCTTCTGAAGAAATCTTTCTGTATAGCATTAAGAAAGCCCCAGAGAAGACCCTGTGGCTTCAGTTTTGGGCTCCACACTTCAAGAAAGATATGAATTACTTGGGATGAGCCCAGCAGTGGGCAACAAGACCAATTGTAGATCTAAAAGCACAGCTTCTAAGGAAAAGCCTGAAAAAAAATTTACATTTCTTTTGTCCAGAGAAGAGAAGATGGCAGGGAAGGAGGGAAATAGGGAGCAGAGTGAAAAAATTTTGAGATACATGAGAGGTAGGAGCAAATAAGGCAATATATGTTCTCTGTGATCACTACAGATACTATGCCGTGGGCATAAACTGAAGCAGGAAAGATTAGTATTGGCCACTAGGAAAATATTTCTCCCTGCAAGAATGGTAAAGCTGAGGGTTACTGTGGCATCTCATCACTGGGGATCTTGAAGCCTAGGGGAGAGTGGGACCTGTCAGGAAGGAATGATTTGCTCACATCCCCATGGTGGGGATACGGGGTTTCTTGAGACCCTGTCTAAATTGGTTTTGTGTGGTACATCCCCATGTGCAAAGGCTGTGATGCCTGGAGGGGGGACGCACAACACACTTTCTCCAGGCTCTTCAGAAACTTCATGGCCGCCCTGCCAGTGGCTGCTCAGCTCCCACAGCACAGACAAGCCCAGCTGGGGTCGGGGGCTGGAGTGCCAGCGGAGGCTGGTTGGTGCATGGGCTCTGCTGCACCCCTGGCCCGTGGGTGATGGTCAAGCTGCATGGGGCTGTGATCCCTATGGCTGGGCTCCTGTGCAGTGAGAGAAGAATAGCTGACGTGCTTGCAAGGACTTAGAACTAGGCAGGGACTGAGCCCCTCCAGCTGGGCTCTGCTCAGGCATTTCCGAGGGCCAGCTGGCCACTGTGTGGCAGGGAAGGAGGGCGAGACATTCCTTTCCTGACTGCAAACGTGTGGATCCATCCTCTTTGGAGATAGAGGGAGTAAAACCCATCCCACAGACATGTCTGGCAGGGCTAGTCCCATGTGATTCTGGCATCCCTCTGCCCAGCATCAGCGAAAGCAGAGCAGAGGATGGGCTCTGTGGGGTGCTGGGCACCTGCTGGGAACGATTCTCCACACTCATGGCAAAGCCCAGGAGAGCAAGTCTTGCCACAAGCTCCTGTTTGCCCAGTGTTCATGCTGTGGTCAGCAGCACTGCTGCCAAGAAACTACACACCCAGCCCAGAAGACTGATGTGACCAAACAGTGGGGTGGGTGCCCTTAGAGACCAGAAAAGGGTTTTTTGGTTTTGTTTTTTTTTTCCTCTTTTGCCTTGAGAACTTCAGTTTTAAGTCAAGGTCCACAGACCATCACAACCACATTTTGCTCTTTCCCAGACTAAGGCCAGGCTTTGCAGTTCAATCCTGTTCCACAGGCTTTCGCCAAACTCTCCTGCAATTATTATCAACTTCTCCTCCCAGAGCATCTATTTCTGGGCCTAGCTGGACTTGCTTGGCAAGAATCAGGTTCTTGGAGCAGGGGCCCTGGAAAAAAGCAGATAGCTAACGGGAACTCTGTTGCTGCAAACATGTTTCTATGATGTCTCGTGTTCATCCTTGAGGTCGGGCAGGAGAAGCACATCCTGGCTGGTATGCCCAGCAAAATCTGGACACAGCTCCTTCTGTGTACAAAGTAACTCACCTGCAAGCTGGATGACAGGGAACTGGTACAGCTGAGGCACATGAAGCTCCAGTCCAGGCTGGCAAACTAAGACAATGCAGCTGGTCAAGAAGTCTTGTGTTCAAAGCAGCAGGCAAAGGTGCATCTTGAGACTCTGCGACAGACTCACTCTGATTTCAGGTGACATCTCCATGCCTTGAGCACCTGCAGATCAGCGCTGTAATTCTTCTGGCTATGAGATTTCTGTAGACCATAATTTTTGGAGCAAATCTCAGCCACAGACATGGGATATGTGAAGTTCTGCTCACAGGGAAGGAAGCCTCCTACAAGGCCACGCATGTTAGGCATGTTACATATGCTGACTGCCCTGCCAGAGAAAGTGATTTTCTCTGTGCTGCTCTTCCTGCAGAGTGTATCTCAGTCTGCTCCCTGTGGCTTGGGCCCCATGCAACACTGTTTTTGATGCTGCAGGAGACCAGTGGGAAGCTTAAAGCATCTTTGAGAGGAGCCATCTGCTCGCCTCAGGCAGGGGCCAGCAATGGTGCCAGGCAGCTGTGGAGCAGAGCCCTGTGCTGGAGTAGCAGATAACCTTTGACAGATGTGCAGCCAGCACAAAGCAAAATGAGCAAGAGAGAAGGAGGGAAAACAGCTGGAAATAGCAAGAGCTTGGAAGTGGTCATGATTTATGCAGCAAATTATCATCAACAAAAGGCTATGATCTCTGGAAAGCTTTGCAAATCCCCTTTCTATCATTAGCTATTGGCTCTGGCGGTGGTTTGACAAACCAGTTTTCCATCTGGAATGATGCTGGGTGTTCTTTAACCTGCTCCCATGCTTAACACCTGCTTAAAGCACCACGCTGTGTAAAGTCAGCCAACACCCAGCTCTGGCCAGGCTGAGCATGGACTAAAACCTGGGGTCAGGGCTGAGGTACAGGCAACGCATTTGCTTCTTGGCACAGACCCTGATAGGATTCTCATAGGAGGCTTCATTCCCTGTGAGCAGAACTTCACATATCCCGCAGCTGTGGCACTGGGCTGTGGACAGTCTCCGGTAGCTCTGACTCTTGCAGCCAGACACTATCAGCTGCAAACGCTAAGGGAAGGAAGTAAAGCCACTGGGGTCTTTGCAGTACAGCTGGAGCCCCGATACCCAGAGCAGTCAACGCAGTGTCATCCCTCTCAACCGTAACAAACAGCAACATGTGCTTCAGTTCCAACTGAATGACATCAGCAACATATAAATATATAAAGTGCTTTATTGCAGCATCAGAATAAAGAATTCTTCTCTATGAATTTTTGGAGGAATAAAAGACATTTTATATATATTATATATAAAAAACACAATAAACTTAAGGAGTGAAAGCTTAGATATTCATCACTTAAATAGCAGGTGGCTGGACAGAATCTTTGATGGGATATAAAAATAAACACTTGCTTTATGTCTACTTTTCTCATGGTGCCCTACAAAGCCTCCTGGTGTATAAGGTGCTTGTGTGAGGAACAACACTGCTGCTTCTTTCTCCTGCTCCAGTTCATGCCTGTATCATGCAAACCATAGAGGCAGTGAGGCAGATCAGCCACTCAGCTTTCAACCAGCTTTTAGGGGGGAACTCAATGCAAGAAAATTTTTCTACTTGCCCTTGGATGGAAACTCCATTTATTACAGAATTTATAGTTTCTTTTTTTGGGGGGTATTAGACTTGTTGACATACTCAGTATAAAGAGGAAGAGAGTACAAATCCTGGGTAGCAGTCATTTTAAGAACTCTTCCTCAGAGAGCAGCCAACCTAACAAACAAACAATTAGCTGAGCTATTAGAAGTCTCCTTCAAGAAAGACTGATTGCAGAGGTCCTGCTTCCATGTGTGGGCCCAATACTGGACACTAGACACATTTAACAGGAGGTTGTTTTAAAGAAGTCTGTGTGCCGCTGATAAATAAGCTCCCCTGAGAGTCTGCTGATGTTAATGAGGACATATGCTAGGGGAGAGGAAATATGAAGATGCTCTGTCAAATGACAGAAGCTCATCAGTCCATGGCCTCGGCCACTCAATTTGTCTGTTTCCCATACAAACACCTCTGTGTTTGCTGCTGAGCCCCCTGGCACACATCTCAAGGTCCCAGAACCAATCCACTAGATCACTGCCACCCCCTCTCAAACCACCTCTTTATGACCTACCTCTTTGCCAGGAACTAGTGAGCAAATGACCACTGGGGCTAGGGAATATGTAACGATCATGAAAATTTACTAGGGTGTGGGTCTCCATCCACACTTACTTGGTTTTGTCTTCCTTCTCCCCCTTTACATAACACTGGTCATGTCAGGCTGCATGCACGTTAGGAAATGAACAGTGTCTGGCTACGTTTTGATAGCACTCATAACTGGAGTCTGGGGATATGAGTGTGGAATAATAGTTAAATAAGAATAATTCAGTGATCCCTTCATTAATACTTTTGTTTTACCAGCAATGGTGCCTTTCATTCTGATGACCAAGGATGAAATATTTTATCAGTAACCAAGGCAAAGGATCAACATATGCAAACCACTCCCAGAAAGGCTCCACAAAGAGCTATCAGACCATGGATATTCACTGGCCCTAGAGAAAGCTCTTGCAATGACAGACCTAGTACAGGAGCTAACCAAGGACCTCTGCACCCAGACAGATAGGGGTTTTTTGTCCAACACTGTTCTGCAGAAAAACGGGGAGTAAGCCAACGGCCTTCACTCAAGGCTGTTTGCTAGTGAAACTACAGGTTTCACTCAAACCTCTAGTCTAGAAATGACTCTGTTCTTATGTGCTTGACTTGCTCTTTTATTTCCTCTGATGCATGAAATCTGCTAAATAAAAGCTATGAACAGTTTCTGCCAGGTTCAGCAACTGAATGTCCAGGGATTAAGATGCACAGCCTAGTTTCTCTGTGGCAAACTTGGGAGCTCCCAAAATATGCTGGAAAAACTGCCACTGACCTGCAAAAAGCTGAATAAAAACCAGGCAAGACCAAAGCGCCAGTGGAGCACCATGATCCATGATCTGCAGACACCAGTTATCAACACATGACTACATTGATATCTTCCTCCTTTGAAGCCACATTTGCTTGCCTGGCCAGGCAGCAAAGCCAAGGAGCACTGGGTGTGCCCATGACTTACTTCCTCTGGCCTGCCTCTCACTGGGGACCTGGGCAGACACAGCGTGGAGCGGGGCCCAAGGCCAGCAGCAGTCCAGAGAGGGACAATACTGGATGCTCCCAGTGGTGCCCGACTTGTTCCCATCCACATGGAGAACTTGGCTTAGTGCTTTTCAATCCTATCCAGCAATGACATGAGATGTGACTGAGCTGCCTCCTGACCCTGTCAGGGCTGTGGGTGGGAAATGCAGGACTTTCTGCTGGGCCATGTCACGGGTGCTCCTGAGCACTGAAACCCAGTTGAGGGGCTGCCAGGCATTCAAGATGTGGAGGGGGGCAGGTGGTGGGATTTGCATGGGTGATGCCATCCCTCTCCCCCAAGCACTGAGACAGAGGGGCTGAAATGCACACAGGTGGTGTCCCCCTCGTGCTGACCTTCTCTGAGGTCCACCTGTGTCTGGGTTTGGCACCTAGGGTTCCCTTTCACAGCCAAAACCACAATGGCACAAGGCAACCTTGCCAAGGGAGCCCAGGCAGCCAATCTCCTCCTGCCCCACATACCCCCCCAGACCCATGAGACCCTCCTATGCCTCTCCCCGACAGCCCTGCCCTCTCCCTAGAAGGCCATATCCCCAGAGTTTCAGAAGCAGACCAGCGTGTGTCAGGGCAGGTGCAGAGGCAAGAGCAGGCAGCTCTGCCTGCAGCAGGCCAGCCTCTCAGCTGTGGTGCGAAGGCAGCAGGAGCTGAGGCCATTTCACCCTGCAAATGCTCAGCTTTCAGGTTGCACTGAAAGCTCGTCGGCAATAAAAGCAGACGGGAGCAGACACCCATTCCCTTCATACCCCCCATCCCCTGCGGCTCCCCGCACGTCAGCCCAGGCACCCCGGGTGCGGGACTGCCCTGGGTGGCACGGCAGGGATCGCACCTCCAGGGCCCTTGAGAAATCCGAGGGGGGCCGGACTGTCCCTCTGAGGGGACAGGACAGATGGTGCATTCTTCCCGCTCTACCTGGCACCAGCAAGGAGCCCACCAGGCGGGCTGGGGTGGGAGCCCGCGGTGGCTGTGGTTCCTCTGAGCACGGCTGCAGCTAGTACTCCTTGGCCTCCTGCAGCTGGGAGAGGTATTCCTCCTCGGCGGGGTTGTCGGCACACTGTCGCCCGTTGTTGGGGGGCCGGACAGCATGGTAGCGGCTCCAGTCGCCCTTGCAGAGGATCCAAGGCAGCATGTCCACCTTGTAGTGCAGCTCTGGGGAGAACTCGGTGCTGATGAGGTTGGGGACACCAGCCCCCTTGCCGCGGGTGATGAGGCGGGTGTGCTCATCGTAGCAGCAGTGCTGGGCAGCCAGCGTGGTGCTGTCAAGGGAGAGCATGGAGCGCAGGCAGAAGCGCGCTGTCGGCTTGTAGATGTCCAGGCGTTCCTTGGGGCCGCTGGCATCCCGCCATCGGAAGCTCTTGCCCTGCTGCTCATCCTGCAGGTTGACGGCACTGTAGACAGCCTCCAGTGGGTAGGAGCAAGGGCAACTGGGCAGGTCTGTCAGCACCTTGCTCAGGTACTTGGTGAGGAAGTCGCTCTTGCAGTTCAGCCACTTCTCACAGCTGTCCACCTCTGAGGGGGAGGGCAAAAAAAGGGTGAGGGCATGTACAGCCCACACTCCGCTTTTCCCAGCTGCCATTGGTCTTGCCAGCTCCACGAACAGAGCCTGCAATTGCCAGGCAGGAGCGGCCAGGCTCCTGGGACAACCTGGAGCCAGGCTGCATTCCCAAGGCAGTGACAGAGGGAAAGAGTTTTGTGCTGGGGCAGAGGTGACCCTTGCAGAGGCTCTGCCTGGGGCACCCATCATTACAGGGGTTGGGTTGGGAGAGGGCATGTGGCAGGCTGGCCTCAGCCACTGCACTGTAAAGCAGGACCACGTTGTACCAGGGCTGTGGAAAGAACTGGGGTTCCTTCAGCATGACTGCTGAAGACTGCATGTGGCAATAGTTTGGGTGACTTAGGTCTGGACACCAGATGTGGGAGCCCTTGGCAAAGCCCTCCCCACTGGCCAGCTACTCCCCTCGTGGGGTCTGGCACCAAAGGCCCCAGTGCAAGGCAGAGGCAGAAGCTGACCTGAGTTGAACAGCTCTGTAGTGTTGTCGCTTTTGAAAGGCGCCTCCTCTGTGGGGAAGACCATTTCCCCCTCCGCTCCTTTACAGGGGGGGAAAAAAAAATAATCAAAGACACAGGTTGAACACCAGGAGGAGTGGTGGGGTTTTTTCCCTCCGTAAGGGCACCAGACACCATCCACCTTCCACCTCCCCTCCCACTGCTGCTTTGGCCACACAGCCCTGTGCCTGGAAGCGCCAGCAGCAAAGCACATGAGACAGACCCACCCAAGGCTGTGGCTTATGCAAGTCCCAGTGGATGAAGCCAGCTCTCCATATGCCCCAGGAAAGGATTTCAAGCTCCCAGTGTGAGAGAGATGCAAGGAGTTGCGCACCAAGCTGGACGCCAGCTCTACCACCCTTAGGCACCACATAACTGCCTGGGGAGCCATGAAGCCCCAGCAGAGCTTCTTCATGGAAACAAAACCTCCCAGTCATTAGTCCAGACCACATTAAACATAACTAGTTCTTGAAGCATGAGCAATGCCCAGCCCGGAGCAGTGGGGCATCAGCCCACATAGGGGTCAGACAGTGCCCAAGCACTGGTATGGCTGAAGGCTCACCAGGGCAGTGTGGCAGGTCACAAGTCCTCGACTCCGTTGCTGTGCAGGCATACCCACAGGACCGGGTTCTCTTCTGGTTGCCACTGCCACAGGTGATGCTGCAGGGGGACCATGGGCTCCACTCCTCCTCATCTTCATAGTCTGTGCATGGCAGGGGAGAGGCAGACAGTGGTGAACCTCAACCAGGTCTCAGTAGGAGGAGAACCAGTAGCCATCCAGGTCCTCCCTCAGCTCTGCCTTGTCCCTGGGATGCCATTTATAGGGACACAGGGCCAGTGCTGCCCAGGGCACACAGAGGTGCCTGGCCACATGATGCCAAGGGCCAAGTCTGTCCTCACTGGCAACTCCAGGGAAGTAGCCTCTGAGCAAAGGCTCATGTTCTCACAGCTTCGCTCATGGTCGTACCACCCCAGACAGGGATCACAGCCTGTCCCCATCCTCACTGAACCTGCCTGATGTAGTGGCCATGATGCTGAAACATCACGTGTTAGCAAAGGTTGACTGGCTTTGGGCTTGTGGCTGGGAAGCTGCAGGAGCGAGCTGCTGTGGTGCCCTGGCCTGTCCACCCACCTGCCCCTGCCGTCTAAGCCCTCTGCAGCTCCTCTCATTGGAAATCCCCAGGTCTGTGGCAAAGGCTTCTGGCACTGCTGGCACTGCAGGCACCTGACCATTACATATTTACACTGTATTTCTTATCTGAGCATACCTTTGCTAGAGTCCGTACTCCAGTCTCATTACGTGCCAGGGCAATGCCCGCTGGGACGCTGGCATCAGGCTGCTGGCTGCCCCAGCTGAGTACTGGCCTTGCTCCTCAGCATGCCTGGGTTGTTTTAAGTAGGAGGAGAGCACTAACGTGCTGTGATCCCCAGTGAGGGGCTGCTCTCCCTGCAGCAAGACCAGGCTGCAGGGCGGGCAGGGCAGGGGCAGTGCCAGTCTGCAGGGCAGCTACATGTGCTCAAGAGGACTCACCATAATTGTATTTTTCCTTAAAGATCCAGTTCTTCTGCCCAGGCCACCGCTGGTCCCAGTCACCTCCCACTCCACTGAGCATGGACTCCTCCTCCTCATACTCTGCTGTGTAATCTTCCTCCTCCTCCTCTTCCTCATCCCTGTCCCCTACGTCCAGGTTGTCATCCTCTTCTTCCTCCTCTTCCTCCTCCTCCTCTTCCTTCTCAGTGGGGTCAGTGTATTCCCAGAAAAGTGGCCAGAAGAGGTCCTTGTGGGACAACCACTCAGAGGATGTCAGGGACCAATCATTGCTTGTCTCCTTCAACAAGTCCATCTCCATCTCAGCCTGAGGATCATCCACCACTTCAATGGTAACCTGGAGGCCAGATATGAGGCAGGGCAGTGAGCCAGGGCACAGCCCTGGTACAGACCTACCAGCCCATGCACTGGTTCCCAGCCCAAGAAGCCAGGATGCTACAAGACCATGTGATGAGCACAGAAGGCCTTGCCTTATCCAGAGGGACTGAGCAAGGGCAGAGAAGGAGGCACAAGGGGCTGCTGGTCACTCACAGGGACCAACTTCAGAAATTAAGAGGTCACCCCTGTAGGAGTGTTTTTCCCTGCTCTACAGACAGCAGCTATAAGCAGGGGCAGGGAAAAGGCCAAGAGGAAATTCCTCTGGCAAGGAGCTTGTCTGGGTCAGCTATTTGCATCTGGTAGTTACCAAGAAGATAGATGGTAGTGGCCACATGGACACCGCTCATGAGATCTTTCCTTTTAGGGAACCAAATGAGGGTGAGGAGCACATGCAGCACTCTCCCGCATCCTCCCATGACCCACCTAAACATGCTCCCCACCTGGATGTTGGGGTTCTGAGCGCTCAGGTCCACATTGGCGAGCCCTGGCAAGCTCTGCAGGTCCAGCATGAAAGGCAGGCTCTCCTCCTGGCCAGCGCCACCAGGCTGGGGCACTGCTGGGCTCCTGGCTGCCTGCTGGGCCACACCACGTCGCCTGTGCCGCCGCAGGCCAGCCTGGCCACTTCGCCTCAGCCCCCGCGCCTTGCCCCATGGCAGCAGGTCCTCATTCCCCACTGAACGGGTGTCCAACAAGGCAGAGACCTGGAGAGGGAAGAGGCAGTGAGGACATCTCCTGAGGGTGGCTGTGCAGGGAGCAAATCGCTGCCCAGCAAAGTGGGGTCTGGTCTCCAGCACCAAACAGTTTCTCCACCCCACCTTACTGCAGCATCAGGGCAGCCATTAACATGATAATTAATCAAGTTAATACCCTGTGGCCTGTGCTGTTTGAGGGCCCACTGCACCTCAACAACCTACAGGTCTGCGGGCTGGTGTCTCCCAGCCCTACAACCACCCTCTCTGCACCCCTCTGCTATCCCATTGCCCATCTCACCCGGCTTTCACCTTCTCACCCTCCCTTTTTGGCCATCACTTGGTCACCAGAGATGGGTGATGTCACGGGCTATTTCTGGCCACAGAGTTACCAGAGCTCATGTTTAATAATTTTATATATTTATATTGAAAGTTTATAACAAGGGCTTTAAGACAAGGGGGAAAACCTCGCCTAAATGAACTGTTCCGTAGTGTCGGTAGTAGGCAGATGACTTCAAGAAACGCAGGTTTAACTGAGATGTCAGCTACAGCCCAAAGGCTACCCCAAGAAACAAAAGGAACTGCTGGTAGATACACCCCGGCCCCCTTTATCTCCTTGGGGAAGAGGAGATGCCCAGCCGCACAGGACAACAAAGCTGACTTGCCAGCATTGCCAATGGCTCCAGCTGCTGCCGCTGCTGCGGTGGCACGCGACGCCTGGCGGCCAGCCCTGCCCAGGAGGGGCATGGGGAGCGGGCAGAGAGCCTCTGCGGGCAGCGCCGGGCGCGTGGGGCGGCTGCCAGCGAGCCGGGCCAAACGGTCGGGCTCTCACCGAGTTCCCACGTTCCTCGTCCCCGCGCTCGACGCGCGCTGGCATGGAAGAGCGCGAGTCAAAGGGCCGGCAGGCTCCAGTGCACCCGAGAAACCGGAGATGGGAACAACTGGCAAAGCCCCCCTGTGGCACGGGCCGCTCCCGGGAAGGTCTGCGGGGCCCGGCAACTCGAGGCCGGGAGCGGAGGTGCCCGAACCGCCAGCATCTCTGCCAGCGGCTGCCTATTTCTGGCTGCCCAGCCGAAACCCCCTTTTGTTCCCGAGCTCTTGCCCTTCGCACCAGCCCGGCCGAGAGCCGCGGGATTAACGAAGAGAGCGGCCTGCCCCCTCCCCACGGGGGACGCAGAGAGGCACTTCTACCTGCAATTAGAGCCAGATGGTTTGGGGAAGGACTCCCCTCCCTTTCATCCTGATCACTGGAGCACTTCAAAGGCAGCTGGAGCCTGGCCAGGCTCTCATGAGCGTACACAGCCCGTCCCCAGCCCTGTGCCCGCACATCAAAGCCTGCGACCCCCTCCCATCCCCGGGGGAGGGAAAAGAGCAGCAGGGACGCTGCTGGTCCCTTGGCTGCTGCCCAGAGCCGGCTGAGCGCAGGGAAGGGCCGGTGACAGACTTCACCAGATGGGCCTGGAGGAGAGAGGGCTGCAGGGAGGAGGGAGCCTCTCTGCCCGGCAAGAACATTTAGGGCTCGCTCCTCTCTCTGGCTGGGAGGGCTCCGATGACAGTGCTGGCAGCAAACGCGGGCACAGACAGACACCTCTGCCTGCACCTTCCCCTCCTAGCTCCCTCCAGACTCCAATGGTTTTCGGAAGGACCCACGGGAAGGATGCCCAGTTCTGTCCCAGCCTGTCTCCTGGTGCCTCAGCCCCTCACCAGGTCTCCTCTCGTGCCCAAGGACACCCTGGCAGGGAGGAAGGAGGAGCCCAGGTGGAACAGAAACAGCAAGGGAGGCTGGGAAGGCAAACCTGGCCATGTCTGGTGCTGGCTGCGGGGCACTGCCCACCAGTGCTGGGTTTGCTGCCAGCTGCGCGTGCCCAACGCAACCCCTGCACAAGGGGCTGCCAACATCCCTGCAAGGCTGGCACTCCTGTCTAATTTGCAATGAGCTTATCAGGGCTGGGTAAGCTCGTTCCACAGATAACACAAATTCAATACACATGGAAAGCGAGGTCTCCTCTAGCAACAGGATCCAAGCTCACCCAAGGACATCAGAGCAAGAGAGCCAGGAACCTACTCCAAGTCTCCAAACTTACACTCAGTGCCTAAATCAGATTTTACGCCCAAACAAGCTCAAAAAATTCAAAGCACTGCTCCCACAGGGAAAACGTAAAACTGTCCTTGGGGAACTGGCTGAGAGAGCATTGCAAAGTGAACAGAGTTCCCTTGGTTCCAAAATCCTTCAGAGGCACAAAGACCCTGGGGGTGTCCACTCAGAGTCCTTCATCAATGGTCACTGCACCATACCACCCAAGCCTTCCCTCCTGATAACATCTGTGTTGCTCTGAGGCTTCACTGGGTTAAAAATTGTCCCTGCATCAGATGTCCCTCATGAATAAGGCCCTGCTCAGTGCCCTGCCCCAGCCTGTCAAGCCAGGCTCAGTACTCCTCCCAGGTCAGAGCACCCATGGCACCTTGATCCTGATGGGCAGATGTGTCTTCCCTGTGTCACCAAGGGCCTCCTGTCAGACACAAAAGCAAGTGCCCTCAAGGGTTGCACTCCTGTCATGGGATATCCACCCTCTCCTCCGACCTGCCTATGGAACATCTGGATAAAGCCATCAAGTGTGGAGCTAAGCCACTGCAGTACATAAGCTAAGGGGAGAAGAGCTGGCCTGTCCAGAGTGAAAACCCTACACCCTCGCTCTCTACAGAGCACGGGAGAAAGTCTGCAAACCATCACAGAGCTGGTTGTCAGCAGCTCCCTTCTTCTGTCCCTGGGAAAGGACACTTGCCCCCACAATGCAGAAGCAGAGAGCACAGTGCTGGGAAGCCACCCATGTCTCACAACCAAGCTCCAGCCTTCTCCTGTGACCAGCCAGCATCAAGCAAAGGAAAAAGCTGAAGGGGAAATTGCAGCAGCTCCTCCTGCATACCCTTGAGATATCCTGCCTGTCTGGGAATAAAGGTTGCTAGGGCAGGAACCTGAGAGAAACTCTGGGGCGTGCATTTTCTATTTGTGAAGAACATGTTTAGACTGAAGGCTATAGGCAGAATTACACCCACCTCCCTACCAGCCCAGGAGCCCTCCCCACATAGCCCAGGCTCTCCCACATGTAGGACTGACCACCTAAACACCTTGTGGAACAAGCTTGGCCAAGATGTTAGGAAGGGGAAGGAACTTGTCAGAAATTCACCCCAGTGTCATGCCTACTTTGTACATAACACAGGTGACAGGGTGTATGAAAAAGGAGTGGGGAAAGGCCACACATCATCTCTAGAGACTAAAGGCTGATATTTTCCCATTTCTAGTCCATACACCTCTATTAAAATTGCTTGAAAATCTGAAGATGGTGAAGAGAGCAACTACAGAACCACTTCATGGGATGGAAAGACTTTTCCAGTGAGACTTGCACAATTCACTTTGTTTGTCCTGTTAAAAAGAGAAAGCAATGACTCGATTTCCCAGTTCTTTAAGGCAATAATCCATCCGGCACTAGAGACTCTCTAATCCAGAACAGAAATACATAATAGGAAGCAACATGTCTGAGTCAAAGCCAGGCAAATTCAGCTGAGGAATAAGGATCGTGCTTTTAACGCTGTAGGTGATTAACCACAGGAACAAGCTAACAAGGGAAGTAGCAATATCTCTTGTGGAGACAATCAAACCCATGTCACTGGGCTCCACACATATGTGCTGCATCTGTTGGGGAAGAAATTCAAGGATCTAATGGTTTCTTCTGGTCTTAAAATCTGCAATTTTGCTATAAACTTCTCTAAGACTCTGAATTAAACCTGTGTTAAGCGCGCAAATGACTGACAGTCATGTGCTGCAGCTCTTATATAAAAATGATTAGAGACGTGACATCTCAGATCCTACAGCAGCTTGAAATGTGAAAACATCAACAGATTAGTCTCTGTGCTGTACTGCCCTTTGACAACCAAGGACATTGCTGTGCTGCCACCACAACCACGGGTACTTGTGCAGAGCTGCTCTTCATCATGGGGTTAAACCCAAGCCAAGTACACTTGAGTTAATGCCCCAGGGACTGCAGCACTTTGGAGAGGAGCAAGAGAGTCACAAGCATAGGACAAGCTCATAGGGTATGGCTTCAACCCACATCTTATCCTGAGCCAATTAGCGAGCACATAAACTCATTCAGCTTGAACCAAGGAAACCTCTGCGCACGGGAATCAGATCTGAGGCAACGTTCAGGCTGTGCTCTGGGCTCGTTAACACTGCAGTGAAGAAAATGACGTATTTGCTAAAGGCTGGTATCTCACTGGGCTATAATTATAAGGAGTGGGGATTTTTTTTTGTTTCTTAATCATTACTGCTTGTGTTAGGTTTCCTTTGAACAGTTTTAACACGCTGTACTGAAACATGAGCCCACCAGAACTACTGATCTTCTCCTGAATAGAGCTGAATCTACACAAACGTTTTCCTGCTCTTTCCCCTAAACTCTCTCCAACATCGTTTTAAAATCTGTCCTGCAGTTTGTTGCAAACTTGCCCACTTACGGTTTAACCGAGTACAAAATAGAAATTAGAACACTTTTTTTCCTTCCAAAATGTATTTATCTTTGAACTGAAACTGGGCAGGAATTACTCCAGAGCAGGGTTTTAATATAAAACTACAGAAGCAGAGGGATGTTGGTTGGTTGCTTCAGAAGGAAGCGTAGCCTGTCTGAGGGCAGCTCTGGGACTGTAGTTTGCAGAAAGGCTCAAGACAGTTTTTGCTGGTGGGAGTGGGTGAAGGAGGAGGATTTTCCAGTTCTAATAAGTAACACTGTTAAGTCTCTTTAAAATAAAGGAAGGTTGAATAGACAAGTAACCAACAGGAACAAACGCAATGTACCACTCTGCTTCCCTACCCCAATGCTGGGCGTGCGCTCCTCTTGATGACCCCATCACAGACACTGCCCGACCAAAGGGCTTTTTTAGCCCTGCAGGCTGAGACTGCCTTAGCCTCCTGAGGGCTGTAGTTTGATCCTCTGAGCTCATAACTCATCCACCAGCACATAACCCATCTACCAGCACAGTATTTCAGCCAGATGGAAAATCCACTGGATGTGCATCAGGCAAATGGCCTCTGCTATCCATCAGCTCATCACCTGCTTAACTTATTTCCCAGAACTGTGCCAAAGCACAATGTGCATCTAGAAGTGTCAAGGGCTGGGCGGGTACCCACGAGAAAGCAATGATAGCACCCAGTCCCTGTTGCTGCCTGAAAGATCTCCCAAGCCACAATCCAATCAGATACACTACCTTTAGGCTTATGGGCAGATGGTTTAGCAGGAGCCATCACTCAGGGTTTTCACAAGTGAGCGCTGGAAGATCTGCCAGAGGTAATTTAAGGCAGTGGACACCTCCAGCTGCCTCCCACTTCTTCTGCCCTGGGATAGACTCCTGCCCACAAAGGGGCTGTGATGCAAGTAAAGAGCAGGAGCATGATCTCCCAACTGCTCTGCTCAGTGGTCCACCTCAGGATCATCTCACACTCGAATGTTGTCTTTTTGTTTTGCCTTTTTTTTTTTTTTTTTTTTTTTTTTTTTTAATGAAGACACAAGCATCTCCCTTTAGGTTTTAGGAGAGCTCTGCAAGTGCTTGTGGAACAGACAAGGCACTCAGTTATCATGCTTGAGTGGGCAGATCCTGTTTATGACAGACCAGCAGGAGCCAGCAGTAAACCGTGGGCTGTGCAGATAATTATTATGCCCTCACGATTATAATTTTCACACAGTTATCAAAATACTTTAGCTCATATAGAATCACTCTCTTTTCTAGCTTAACTTCATCCCAAATGTCTTGAGTAGGGAGCTGCAGGAGGCAGCATCAAAGGCTTCCTCATGTCTCATTTATTTTCATGTCTCACAATTGCAACAACTGTAATCTCAAAACTTTTTCCAAGGCCAGCGACTCAATTTCCCCTGAGGCAGCACCAGCCCTGAAACAGAAGACATCACAGCACAGAGAAGCAGCAGCATGCAACACCGTGAGGAGCAAGGACATGACAGAGTTGACTTTGTGCAAGACTGAAAACAGGGTGGTTGGTCAGGCTGTCAGTGCTCCTCGCTGCATGTGTCCATTGGCACAGCCTGGACCCTCTCCCTGCAGCCAGCTCTCCTGAGGGCATGCCAATGAGTAACTTGCCCATGGCATCCTCAGCCAACTCCGCATGTCACTTGTGACACAAGTAGGAGCCCAGTGGTGTTTCACCTCTCACCATTCCTGGCTGTTGCCCTCCTCACTGTCACACACAGGTACTTCTCTACCATAAATACCTTCTCCCTTTTTAACATTGAGAAAAATGCTGTAAAAAAGAGTATTTTGGAGACAATGACCTGCCCTGGGTCTCTTGGATAGCCTGCAGCAAGGCTAGGAATAGATGCAAGTCTCCCATGTTGTACTTGGAGAAGGCTTTCAGAAAGGTCTATCACAGCTCCGTGTCTCCTTCCCAGCTGCCCCCCAGGAGGGACTGCCCTTCCTCCCACATGGGTGAACCACACAGGCGAACCACACAGGCCTTGCAGCGGAGAAGCATCTGGTTAGCACCACTGACATGTCCCAGCACAGCAGCTGGGGCTGTCCTTGCTCTGGAGACTCTGCCCAAGTGCACAGTCCAGAGGCTGACCCCTGACAGGTGGTGCCTGCTGCAAGGAGCCCAGGCGGTGGTAAGGCAGCCTACCTGAGTGGAAGGTACCCTGAGAGCTTTGCTGCAGCCGGGCCAGCCGAGAGCTGCTCAGAGAGAGCACACCAGTGGGTATGGGAACAGGGCCCCCCCAGGGACTGCACAGGGCGGTCCCCCAGAGAGGTGAACAGACACATGTCCATACCCTCTGGTGCTCTCTGGCACATGCTCCTGCTAGGGCACATGTTTTCTGTTAACACAGTGGAGCTGTAACACACACAAGTTCTTAATGCATCGGACAGAGTTGCTGTTAACTTGTTCCAGCTCTAAACCCCATGTGCTTCAGTAACCATTAACTGATTCCAGCTAATGATCCACATTTGTTAGCCAGCGCACCGTAAGCCTCCAGCTGCTCCAGCTGCTGCCTTCTTCCCCACCACAGCCCAGGCAAAACTGCAACAGGAAGAAAGACCAAACCCAACCCCAGCAAAGCAAGTGCAGAAACTGGAGGGACCAGGCCAAGGGCAGGCTTCCCTAGCCTGACAGAAAGAGGTTGCAGTGTGGGGGGACACAGAGCAGGCAGGAGTGCAGGGGGCACCCGCTCCCCTTCCTATGCAGGGTGCAGAGGCTGGCCCTGCTCCATGCAGGTGGTGGGGCAGGGAAGGCAGCCGACTGGACGGATATAAATCCATTCAGGATCCCTTCAATCACAGGCAAAATGGGCACCTCAGCTGGCTGCAGAGCATCTCTGTGCCCTGCATGGGAAGAGATCTAGGCAGGGATGCTACATCTCCGCCTTCCAAAGGGACAAAGCTGGGGTGACTCACGGCCAGCAGCCCCTGCCCCAGGCGCTTGGCAGTAGCTGCCCAGCCCAGGGGTGAGTTTGACTGGACAGATTGGTCCAGCCAACAGTTCCTAATCCATGATAAACCCATGCCTCACCACCTCTTCCCTGCACACACAGGTGCTTCCTGGCCATCTGCAGCTGGGTCCCCACCTCGAGCATGTCTGGCAGTGCTGGGGACTAGCAGAAGGCAGCAATTTGCTCCATTTTGTTCCCTTTGAAGCTGTCCCTTTCCCCTGGAGACTAAACCAACCTGCAGGCCAGGAGGCATCAGTGTCCCAAGATACTCTGGGACTCAGAGGTAGGTAGGTAACCATCTTTTTGGCATCTTCATCTCAAAAGTACTGAGACGAAGTCTATCTCACAACAGCTTCTCAGACAAGCCCCAGGAGACACAAGGAACATGCAGAAACTTAAATGCTTGGAACCAATACCATGCAGGTTGACTTTTACAGCAAAAAACACAACTGCAATCTGCTTCCTGCTTCTTGGCTGCAAGCTCTGGTACCTTATACAAAAAAACCCGACCCTCTGGCTGACAACATTTGCTTTGGAGGAGCTGGAAGGTATGGGCCACCTTGCTGTGATGACTGTAGCTTAGACTATCCTCAGGATTCCCTACGGGAAGTGTCCAGGCATCTTATTTTGGGGATTATTCTGACTGGACAAATATTTATGACACTTCAGAAAACAGGAGGTCTGTGGTTTGCTCTCCGTACCCCTAAGACACTGACAAGAGGAAAGCAAGAATTAATTCCCAGTACACTCCTTCCATCACATTTCTGGGCTTGGAGGGACCACAGCTGAGGCAGGATGAATCCCCCAGCCTGCCTGTCTTTAAGAAGACGGTCTGCAAGAGCCAAACACTTTTGGGAACCCAGAGAGAGGGCCGGGCAATGCCCTTTGGAGCAATTTATGCCTTATCTCTTCCCCTTACTTCTGTCTTTTACGGGAACCCCTTTGATTGTGACAATGGGAACATAGCAGACCTATTTGTGCAGTGAAAAGGGAAGAAGCCCCCTTGTTGAGCAGCTTCCCTACACCCAGCTACCCTTTGTTTCTGCTCCTGCCTCAGATCCAGGGCTGGAGGGGTGGGGGTGGGGGGTGTTCAACTGTGTTGACTAAGATAATTTGGCACTTCTCAAAGGAAATTTGCTACAAAGGGCGAAGTACCTCCCTGCGCACAAAGAGTCCCTTTCAGAGCGGAAGGATGCTTCAGTGCACATTTTGTACCCACAAATCCGACCTCCGCCAAGGACAAAGCCAGGGACAAGAACGCTTAATTGCTGAAGAAATGAAAAGGTAAAAAGCACATCCGCAAGCAAAATGACTCTGCTACTGACACAGCTCTCAGTGGCCACGGGGATCTGGCTGTGCAGGACCTGGTTGTGCAGGACCTGGCTGTGCAGGCAACCAGCACCAATCCCAGCAGCCCATCTGCACCCCAGCTGAGCCCTCCGGATGGGGTGGCAGCACAGCAAGGTGCCCTCATGCAGGCATGAGGTGACAGGGCAGGCATGGGTGACAACACAAGTTGCAGATCTGCAGCAGTGCGAGACAGCTCTGGGGTAAATGAGATCCTCTTCTTGGCCAGGCAGCCCTGGGGGAGCTGGGGGAAGGTGCATGGAGGCTCCCGCACACCTCTGTGCCTGTGCAGGCAGGAACCACCCCCAGGCTCCTGCCAGCCCATCACATCAGTGGCCTCACCAGGCAGTGTGTCTAGGCTACATTAGGGCTCCCAAATGACAGGTCTATCCCAACTTACAGTCTCCTGACAAACCACTCAAGTCCAGCTGATGTTTCCCCTTAATGATTTCTATCTAGTACAGCCATGCCAGGTTGCCTTGGAGCTCCTTTACTCTCTGCTTGCTGGTTATCTCCAGCCAGGTATCACATCACTGCTATACATTTCATTCTTAAGCACTCCTAGCTGCAGTAAAGATTCCCTATGCACAGGGCAGGTCGATTTAAATCGAGACTGCTACTGATGAATTATCATCAGCAAATAAACCATCTTGGTCTAGACCTTCAGTTTCAAATGTAGTTTCCCACCACTACTCTTGCTGCCTGGTGTAACCAGCAGATAATACGTACTGTTGTTACTCTTTTATTTCTCAGATGCCAGGAGCCAGTCATACCAGGTGCTGTACAAACCCACTGATTTGCAGCCAGCTACAGCCCTTATGCTACGCTTGGTATTTCTTTTGTTGCCCTCTGTTATCGCTTATCAAAGACTTTGGATTTGCTTTTCTCACAGCCTCAGACCAGGGGAACTCCAACAGCAAGACCCAGCCTGGCTTTCCACCCTGCCTCTGTCCCAGCCCTGCAGTAACACCCCTGGGTGCCTCAGGGAGCCTGCTGACATTGCTCTTGGCCACCTCTCTCAAAGCAGATACTTCCTGCAAAGGAGCACCCACCAAAGCCACTGGAGCTGGGCTGGGAGGCTTGGACCCTCCATAGAACACTGCTGCCTTGATCTGTCGCACCCCATCACCACCAGGACGCTCACTGCCAACACCCCCATCACTGTAACCACTGGTACTATTACTTCTATGCACAGTTATTGAAGTGGTTGCATCGGTTCACACAGATCTAATAACTTCTAACGTTTACATTTCTAGTGTGTTAGAACATTAGCTATTTTCTGTTTACTAAAAGAGCACTAGAACCCACTGGTATCAGTCGGAAAAAATCCAAACATCTATTAACAATGCTCAAAGTCAATATTTTGAAATCCAGTGAGTTTATCAAAACATATTTTGCATTTAAATACCCTGACTTCATAAACAAACCAACCATTAAGGGATGTGATCAGCTGTCCCTTGTCTTCACAAGGAACACAAGGTTTTCCAAGTATTCAGTTACCCAGATTTGAAGAGTCACTGGCATGGGTCAGGGCTTGGACCTGCAACATTTCTGCCCATGTCAGAGTGTGATGCATCCAACCTGCAAAACTGCTTCTAAAAACCCCACTGTACACCTGACCCCTGCTTTGGAGCCCATCTGCCTCCCCAAACATCACCAAAAAACCTCTGAATGAGCATGTAACTTCTCTCATTAGATTTAAGTCACAGTTTGGAAAGAAAGTATTCTGCCTTTTCAGCTTCCAGTCAGACTGAAGAAACAGAAAATACTCTTGCTACACTTGTTGCTTATGCTGGGCTCAGCATAACTCAGGCAAAGTTTTTCTGCACAGTATCACAGCTGAGAAAATCTAAATGCAAGTGCTTGCTCCTTTGGTAATGGCTGAGGTACAGGACTTTGGGATATACAGCTAAGGCTATCATCCAAAGATAAAGCATGCACTCCCTCCATCCTTCCTGCAGTAAGAAGACTTTAGAACTCAAAAACCTGCTGAAAATCTTAACGGTTTTACTTTTTCCAAAATATTTTAGTACACAAGTGCAACTCAGCTCAGATTATAAAAATAGCCACTGGATTCTTAACCAAGGAAAAATGTTTAGTTTAAATAAGGATGTCAAATTAAAATAAGTCCAAGTTATGTAATTGTCTAATGGTTTTGTGTCTATCTGCTCTGTTCCATCGTTTCTATTTTTCTCCTCCTGGCCCCATTCATTCTACCCACATCTGTAGGGCATTACCCATAGTGTAACCAATACTCCAGCTGTGGCTGCCCTGCTGCCATAGAGACAGGACCTATCAGCACTGCAACAGGAACCATCTGTGCCTATGACCCAAAATCACTCTGGAATTTTTTTTTTTTTTTAACTGTATTGCTGTGCTTGTGATCTCTGCTTTAGTTCAAACAGCCAGGCATGACTACTCCCAATCCTCTTCCACGTGCACCAGAAACAGAGGATTCCTTCCCAAAATGCAGCTAGAAGACAAATGTCAACACCCACCGCCTTCTCCCTGCCATGCAAATGGTGGAGCTGGCACCCCGAGGGGCACAGGGTGTGCATGGGAGAACCAACAGACCCACAGACTTCCTCCTTAGTCCTCACCTCCACCCTCAAATCTTTGCCTGCAACCTTCTTGTATGTTTGTGTTTCTGTGCGAAGCAAAGGGGACAGAGGCTGTGCTGTGTAAGTGCCGTATGTGATCTTTGGCTGGCCGCACAATGCTCCCCATTCACAACCATTCACAAAATGGACCAACAGCAGCTTGCCCGCTTTCCTGATGTGTTTTAGATCTCAGATTAAAACATCCCTGATATTGTGCTGCAGGGTCCTGTGGTGGGACCTGCACAGCCCCCTAACTCACGGTTTGTTACCCCATGCCTCCTGTTACGGAGCTGCAGTACTTTCTTGGATTTCAAGCATAAAGCGCTACTCCTTCTACAGATGGAGCCTGAGTGCACTCTGCCTGGCTTTTATCTGGCAAGTGAACCAGCATCTATGTCTGTGCTTGAAGTTTCACAAGTGAAGTATAGCAACAACATGGTATAGCCAGCACTAGGGTATGTAACATCCCCAGTTTGCATCCTGTCTGCATCTGCTTGGTCCACGCTCCACTCAAAGCCATTACCATGCTCCACTGGTGGTGCTTGGCTGGATGCAGCCTCTTGCCTGTTGGCCAGGCTCTTCATATCTCAGATTCCTTCTTCACACTTGTTCCCTGAATTTCATGCTGGAATGGAGTTTAGTGCATCCAACAGGAGCTGCCAGCATGACTCCTTCACAGATCAGTACCGTGCTTTGGCACTAACTAGCAGTAAGGAATATTCCCATCACCTGGCACCTCCTCTGTCAGCCTGATCAACACTGCAGACCAAACCTGCAGCTTCCCATCCTGCTAACAGCAGCAAGGGCTGAGTTGCCCTTCCCGTCCTGCTCAATCTCCTCCTATTGCCGCTTTATTCCTTTCATCCGCGTTTAGCAGTAGCATTCTTTAAATGGGTATTTTCTAAACACAGCTCTGCTGCACAAACCACTTTTTTCACCAAAGAACAGTTTCAAGATGGAAACAGCTTGTTTTAACCATTCAGTTGTCCGTCGTTCTTATTCAAACCCTTTTCTCTGCCCTCCTAGTAGTTTATTTCTTCCCTTTTCCCTTCCTGCCCTCACTAGGTCTCACCAGCTAGTACCCAGTCTGAGCAGTCCCTCACTGCCTGCTGAAGTTTCCCCTTCCACGATCTGTGGCCAGGCTCCGGCTCTCAGGGGAGCGAGAGTCACATTCCCGGGACCTCCCCCAGCCTGTGGGGGGGCCCAAGGCCGCCCGTCCGGGGGATGCTGCACGGGGCACAGGCTGCCGGCATGAGAACGGAGCACGGCGGCTCTGGAATCTGCCCCAGGGTTGTCCCAGCGGCAAGGAGAGATGGTGGCTGAAATCCCTCACGTCTTTCTGTAGCGGCGGAGCTCCTGACAAGACACCGACCTTGCCAATTTTAGCGCAGGTCGGCTTGTGGCCCGACTCCGCTCTCCTGCGAGGGCTCCTGCACCCTGGAGGCAGCGGATCTTCCCGGGCACTGGTCACGGCACTCGGCCCCGATCTCACAGCACCTAAACTAGCCCCCTTCCTGCAGCCTCTGTGCAAAGACCTGAGGCCACCCGAAAAACCCGGAGCCCGGGAAAGTGCTCTTCCCCTCAGCGAGTGGAGAAACAGCCCAGAAGCGGGGCGGCACGAAACCCTGCTCTCCCCGCTGCTGCTTCCCCCCCGGGGACACGTGTTGGGTACTGCTCCCTTTGGAGATGCACGGCCGCCTCCGAAGGAGCCCCGATGACCGCCCAGGTGGCCGGCTGCCCTCCCCAGCTTCCCCGGACGCGGCAGAGCGTGCGGAGGCTGAGAAGGGCTCTCCCCAGCACCCTCCCTGCTCTCCATCCTTCCCCAAGGGCTGCCTTACCTCCGCCAGCTTGGAGCTCCTCTCCTTCGGGCTGTTGCTGCGCTGTTTCCTGAGGGGCAGCCCTCTCACTGCCGCCAGGAAAGTTGTCAGAAAGACGAAGCCGAGGATGAGCAAGACTTTCCCTCTAATCAGAGGCATCTCTTCCTCCCTCTCGCCCCACCTCGCACGCCCAGGGCAGGCGGCCCGGCAGCACGCCCGCCCGCAACGCTGCAAAACTCGTCCTTCCCCGACAAAGTCAGAGGAGCAGCGAAAAATTTAAGAAAAGAATAATACATAAAACCTCGCAGACGGGAAGTGCAGTCCCCCGCGGGTGCGGGCAGGGGCCGGGGCAGGGTCCGCCGGCCCGGGCCGCTCCCTCTGATCTTTCTTGCAGTTTGCCGAGCACGTTTCGGTGTCGCTGCTCCCCCGGGCTCGCCTGCCGGTGCCACTGATGCTGAAGGATAACTCTGAAACGCTTCACAAGTGTGTGCGGGGAGTGGAGGGGGGGGGGGGGGGGGGGAGAGCTTCACCTCCCCACCCCCATTCCTAATCCTTTCGGCAATCTGATTTCTTTTCCTCCTCTTCTCCTCCCCCCCCGCCGAGTCACTCCCCGGTGCTGCCGCGGCTCTTCAGGCAACGCCGGCACCGGAGGGCGGGCGGGGGCTCCCCGGCGCTCTGCGGGGAGAGGCTCCTTCTCGCATGAAGCGCGGTCAAGCCCCTCCTGGGCGAGCGTCGCGGCGGCCAGTCCCGGGCACGGCCCCGCCGCGCCCCTGCCCCGCTCGGGGGCTGCCGGCGCTGCCAGGCCTCCCCCCGGCTCCCTCCGAGCGCTGCCCTCTCCGGGCCGCCGCCGGCCGCTCCTCCCCTCCCGGCAGCTGCATGGCCCGGGCGGCCGCGACCCCCCTCTACCCGGCGGTGCCCCGCGGGGCTCCGGCAGGGCCGGCCCGGCCCGGCCCGGGGCTCTTTGTTCCGCTCCCGGGCGGCGGCTCGCCTCGGTGGCGCCGGCCTTGCACAAGCCCCGCGGCACCGGGCGCTTCCCTCCGGGGGAGCCCCGCCGCAGCGCCGGGGCAGCGCCCTCCTGGCGGGGCGGGGCGGGCTCCGGCGGCTCCGGCCCGGCCGCATGAGGCGGGGAGGACGGAGGAGCCCTGGATGGAGGGGCGGGAGCCGGGCCGCGGCCGGGAAGCGAGGCTCAGCCGCATCGGGGCTCCCGAGAAGGGCTTTGGTGCGCTGAGCGGGATTCCGCTTGCAAACGCCGCCTCCCTTCCCTTTTCAGAACGGGGGCCGCGGGTCCGCAGAGCCGGGGCTTCTCTAGAGAGAGGGGACGGGGCCACCCCTCAACCAGGGCCAGCCCCTGGCGGGCAGAAACAGGGCTCCGTGCTCCCCCGTGAAAGCTCCGGCTGTTCGCGAGCTGTGGGAGGAAGTTCCCATCACTCAAAATAAGTCTTCTTTGATCTGCTCTTTCCTGCAGCGGCAGCATCTTTTCTAGCCCCCAAAGACCGCTGGAGACAGGGTGAAGCTGTTTACTTGGGGTCTAGAGAGAATCTTTTTCAGGATCTCCATAAGCATTCATTACCCTGTGAAGGAAATTATTAAGGAAATGACTACAAAGGAATTATTAGGGAAAAGCACTCAAAGGATGTTGTGCAGCCCACCGAGGAGAAGTGCCAGTGCTGGCACAGACCCCAGAAAGGGACGCCGAACGGAAAAACACAGTGCAACAATTCTACAGCAGCCCTGCAACTCACCTGGGCCCATTTGTACACCCACAGCTGCAAACAGGACCTGGCACCTCCTTTTCAAGTAACAACATCTGGTTTATGCAAACGTAGGGCTGAGATGAATGGAAGGAAATGTTAAAACAAGCCACAGACTGCAAGACAGATGTGAGGTCAAGAATCCCATGCGAGATGGATCAAGAAGCCCTTTCAAACATCTCATTAGCAGCATGACAGCTGATAGCAGCCTGACACGAACAGCGCCCAAGGGTAGGAGCCTGATTTCCGAGCAGAGCCAGCTTTACGGGGCTAGCACAGATCGACAGTGGGCATGCACAGGACTACTGCAGGTCAGACTCCAGTAGCCTTCTGCAGACCTGTGTCTCCACGATAGAAGCAGCTGCTCTATCTAGACTGTGCCTCAGGGCTGTTGCAATACAAGGGACCCGAGACAGATCAGAAATGGCTACGCCTCCAGATGCAAGGTTTCCTGTCTCTGGAGCCCAAGGCTTGAGGAGGACCCTATCAAACAGACTATGGTTTTACCCAGCCATTCCAGTATGAAACTCCTCTGTTAGGTTGTGTTGGGTTTTTTTCTTTTTTTTTTTTTTGGGGGGGGGGGGGGGGGGGGGGAAGTGTTGGAAGTGGTAGAGGGACTGGGAAAGCAATCCCTCCCTACCAGGGGAAAAACCTCATCAGCATTAAGGGGGGGGATAAAAAAATATCACAACATAGCATTTCTTTTAAAGTCTTTATTATGCAGAACATAGAATATAGTTCAATGGATTTTTTTTTCCCCAAGCAGTTTTTCCTCCAGTGAGTTTGTTTTGTTGTTTTTTCTTTTTTTTTTTAAACATGCATTGTTACCTTTTTAAAGCCAATGTACCATTCAATTATATTTTCCCTGTCCACAGAGCATCCAACTTCATGTTAATCCCGAGTGTAAAAAAAATTAGACATCTGGCATAAAATATTTGGGGGGAGCCCATTTAAAAATTTTATCTAAAATGTCTTATCTACAAAAAAATCCAATATATATGTACATTATAGCAACACAGAGGCATAAGAATACAGTGCAATTTAAGACAAAGTGCTATGACTTGGTAATTCTGCCCAGGGCTTGTGGAAATGTGGGCCACCATTGGCTTTGGGGCTGCTAGCCTAAAGCCTCAGGCTCCAACATTCTTCTTATCTCTTCTAAACTGGTCTGAAGTTAATAATTTTGGAAGGGCGGAGATGCATTTAGCTTAATATACCGTTAGGGGGTAGCAGAAATACTGTCTGAACAGGATGAGACTTGGCCAAAAAGAAGAGAATACTTTACAGTGGTCAGAGGGTTTGGTGCATGTTTCACGTCAGAGGGTGTTTTTGGAACAGCACCAACCTTTGGCATATTCAAGTGAGACCTGTTCAGCTATTGTCAAGGAAATTAGTTTACTAGCTGCCGCTGCTTCTGAGGTCCCTGACCCTCTCAATAGTTCTCCCGCTTCCAGCGGCCCGGGAACAAGTTACTGACGCTTGCTACGTTAAGAACATCGGTGCAGAGAACGGCACTATTTTAGGACTTCACATACAGACACCTCTTTTACTCCTTAAACAGTTGCTAGCCAAGGTCAAACACAAATTGAGTTGAACCTCTCCCTCCCAAGAAAACAGCCGTACATACTGCTTAACTAACAGCACAGAGTATTCTTCTATAGGTTAAAATCCACTGCATTCTTCAAAGTCAGTTTTAATTTCAATTCTTCATACCAAGAATCACAGTTTAAGGCCTTCAACACACACCACAGTCCTCATCTCCTTCACTCAGACCCTTTTAGGGATGTAAACACAACAGCTCCAGTGTCTGCACCAACTGCTTCTCTCTTTCGTGAAAGATAAAGCACAACACTTCACACAAATGCTTCACGGTTGTGCTTTAGCTTCACCTCCAAAGCCAAGTGAACAACTGCAAGGCTGGGGACATTTACCGGAATACAAACCAACACAATGGCATCTGAGTTATTTTGTTGTTTTTTTTGTTTGGTTTGAGGTTTTTTTTTGTTGTTGTTTGGTTTTCTTTCTTTTAAAACCACATTCAAATTAACACAGGTCAAATGACTGGTGCTTTTCCTAAACAGTGATCCAGTGCCCTTTGGGTGCCAGGTCCAGCACTGAAGCCAGTGACGGGCCTGGCTAGGGGTCATACTAGGCATTCCCAGACTGCTCAGTGCTTCACTAGGGTTAAAACAGAACCGACTGCAGTTACATCAGATCTCTGTGCAGAAGATGCCACCCAGATGCCAGCATGCTTGACACTTTCATAGGCTGAGTATAAACTGTAAAAATTATATATATAAACTGCAAAATTTTGACTGAGCATTGTATATTGGGGTTAATCTCCACAAGTTTCCTTCTCTGTGATGCAGCAAGGGAGCTCATGCTTAGCACTCCAGATCCAATGCTGCAAGGTGTTCTGTTAGATGAGATGGAGAGCTCATGCTCGGGGCTTTCTTCCAACCTTTCATCTGGTCTGCCTGAATGGATAACATGGCTTCTGCAGGAGCCAAAGCTGTAAGCCAAATGCTTTTCAGAGGTAAAGAAATTACATTTTGCACAGAAGAGGAGGAAGTATTTACTCGGTGTGGAAAGGTTTTAGAGGAGTGTCTCTTTGGGCATTGAAAGTTGCATTCCTGTCTTAAGAATGCTTGTTCAAGTACACATGAAAGATCCCTGCACAGTTGAGAGTAAGTGATGACTGACTGACCCTTGTCTGCATCTCTACTCTCTGTCCTTCATCCACACAGCACAGAGCTAGGTCACTACTTCCATGGGCACAGTTGGCTTTCCTGCTCTGTGTGAAGGTTTAGCTCTGACACTTGCTACCACTTCTGCACTCTAGAGAAAACAGCAAAAGGAGAATGGATGATCCTTTGCTGAACGACTTCATCACAGTAAGATGTTCAGTCAATTCACTCCCGAGTCTTTGCCTAAAGCAGAAGCATGCTACACCAGTAACCCAAGAACCAGAGCTCTTCAAAGATGCTACTTAGAAGGGAAAAAAAAATTACAGAAACTAAACAAAGACTTAAATAGACCACATACACAGATACTATACAAAAGTTTGTGTCTTGTATAAAAAAAGAAACTAAATAGAAAGCCCTGAATATTTTAACACAAAACCCCTTGGTTTCTTGTCTGCCAAAGCACTGAAGAAAAATTATGAATCAGGCTCCTAAAGACAAAGGTCTGCTTGGGAAGGCCAGTTTCTAACAAGAAGCAGAGCTCTCACTCTTTGCTGATGCTCAGTAATAGGACCTTCTTGTTTTTCTTAACAGTAAAAGAATATGGCCATCAGCCTTGAAAACTATAATGGTTCTAAACTCTTCACTCAGCAGAGGCAAAGTCTTGCTTGCTAAGTTCTTCAGAGAGGTACTGGTAAGGTAGCTATTGTATATTTATGAGTAAGTTTAGTCAATGTACAGTACAGGACAAAACCCTTTGTTCAAAAGCAGCCTTCATTTTCTTTTGAAATTCGCATCTCTTAAGAAATACCAGGAGTCATTTTCAATTAGAATGTCTCAGAAAAGTTGGCAGGGACTGAAGTCTATTTCTTAAGCAGCTTTTTTCTTCCTTTGTGATCTCTCAATATTGGTTCTTTCATTCACTTCTACTGCCAGGACAAAAAGGAGACACATTTCTGGCCAGTACATAAATATCAAAGCAGCAATCCATCCTACACATACCATGACAGTATACATGCTGTAGGTTTGCCCAGTACAAACCAGCAGTGGTCTGCTCCTTCGGTTGTGGGAGTGGAGTTTTTTAGAAGAAGTGAAAAATATTCCTGGCTTTCATGCTCAGTGAATTACTGACTTAGAAGTGCAAAATCTTGGACTTTCAACTTCTCACTCTTTCAGACGCAGATTCAACAGGTACCAGATTTGGCAAAACAGGCACCCTTGAATAAAAGGCCTCCTGAGGGGAGGGCAGGGGGAGGGAAGTTGCTTCCCAAAAAGCATATTGCAGAGCTGAAATGTAACCAAGCAGTTTGCAAATGTGACTAACTGCCTGAATGGTTTCTGAAATGTCTTTGCAATACAGAATTTGAAGTCGCATGCAGATAGTGTGACATAGCATAAAGATACTAAAAGGCCAAAGTTTAGCATGAACACAATTTCCTTGACAACTGCAACTGGAATCCCAATGGAGACCAGTAATTTTCACTGACAGTTTCAGCAGAGTTATACAGGAGTTATCTGAATTACTGAGGTTTATCCTAATGTTCTCCCTTCTGAAGACAAGCTGCCCTAAAACTGAATCCCAGAGACAAAATTAAGACTTGAGAGTTGTAGAAACGATGATAACCCACTTCTAACTTAATACATCACAGTTTTCAAACTGACTTGACTACATGGCAGACACAATCACGCTGTACATCTGGGAATGCTCAAAAAAGCTCTGTACTGACCCGCGCCTGTGCCTTCAAGTTGGTCGGTTTTGTCTGATTTTAATCCACTCTATGATCAAGTCAACAGGGCGAGGACTGGAGTCAAGGCTTCCCCCACTAACATCCTCTTGTTCCCTACTACTCCAGAAAGAGAAAAAAGCAATAATTTTTTTGAGGTAAAGCTTCTTGAAGTTAGAAAGCAGGTCATCTGCTGGAATGTTAGAGTTAGTCCTGGGCAGAATGCAGGCAAGAAAGTAAGCTCACATTATTGCAGTTTACTCACTCTGTGTCTGAACAAGTGAGATTGCTCCATAGCTATCAAAGTTGCACATACAGGTTACAGACTTCTGGAGCAAAGCATATGCACAGTCCAAGAAGGTGAGCAAATCATCATTACTGGACTACGACAGAAACAGTTATCTGGACCTATTTAGAAACAGTCAATTTTTGTTCTCATCTAATTACATTTCTGAAATGCAATGGTAAAGAACTGAATCAGTTTTGAAGTTCTGTTACACTGAAATGGAACAAGATCTATAAATGTATGAAGATAGATATTCTATAAAATAGAAGCCAGTTCTGCTTTAAATCACCAGATCTATTAGCAGAACTGCTCGGTTCTAGTGACCAAAGCACTTCTTTCCTGTTAGCTGCAGAGCAAACACAAAAGAAGTTTTAAAAATTTTGTTTGTTTTGTTTTCCAGCACCAGGTAAATAGCTTTGAGCTGCACTCTGCTTTAGAAAACTCAGGTCACCTGCAAAAAGCATCACACTAACCCAGATTGAAGAGCTGTCCCAGTCCAACTGATATGATGTTAAAGCTTTACTGTCTCTGCAGAAACCCTACATGTCCAAGGTATAAAATACAGAAACAAACTATATACTGCAACTGACTCCTGTTATAAAATTGTTACCTCTTCAATGATCCACTCTGTTCACTGAAAGAATTCAAGATGCAATGGCTAAGTAGCAGATTGCCTCTCAGGTATGCTACAGCAAAGGTGTCTATTTTAAACTTTTATCAGAGTAAGACAGTGTGGAACTTGCAAATGAAGATTCCAGACAGCAACTGGCTCAATGAACATTAATTTGATCTCACAGTAATAGAAAAGCAAAAGAATAAAGAACTCAAACTAAATGCAACTGTGAAGATACTGTCTCTTGAAGGAAGGCCTACACAGACACGCAGCTGCCAACTGAGACATCGCAGACTACCTGAAATGTAATGTATGATACAAGATCCATATACTGCCTATACTTTTTACATAAATGCCCTGCACAACACCAGTGAAGAATATCTCATATATGACAAGAAATAGTGAATTTGTGTGGCAAAGGGTAGCAATCAGTCTTTCACATATTTGCATGAAGTAAGTAGCTCTCCCCATAGTCATCCATTGTATAGGCCTACTTACTGAGGGGGTTCAGGTCTTAACAAAGAGCACAAGGCTTGCTACGGTTTACTTAATCACAAGAGCACCTTCTAGAACTTAGCAGTGACTTGTTCATGGTTTTGTAATTCTAAAGCCAGAGAAATTAACCTGAAGATGAGAAAGCAATACACTAAACCCACCTTTTTGGTTTGTTTTTTTTTTTTTTAAACACAAGTATGTCAGAAGGAAGACAAAACACAGCCAATTAAAACAACAACAAAAAAGCCAACAATAAAAAACCTCTCCATCACTTACCCTAAATCAAGAGGACAATTAGTGTCAAAACAAGAAGATGATCTGCTATCTATACTGGGAAAGAAAAGAGGCTAGAGTCTCAGAAGTCCTGTGGCTTACAAAACTAAATAATGTTTGTGAACAATGGTCCTGTCAGTCACACGTCAGCAACACATTTATTTTAAAAAGGCTAAATTCAAGTTTTTAACACAAGTAACTGCAAAAGAAAAAACCCAAAAACCTTTGGTTGATTATCCATCTTGTTAAATATGTCAAAGTTAGCAATCAACAGTTTCTCTAGAAAGTCTCCAAGGACAGACAGGTCAGCTCACTCCTTACTGGGAAGGTCAGACACCTAGCAGTGACACCAGAAATGCTGCCATGCCAGCGTCACACATGCTCACAACATCTCAGCCAGCGTTTGGGAGGATAATGGTGCATACAAAGTCTGAGCTGACTAGCCACAGCCAACGTGAGTTGCTATGAACTCAATGACACAAATAAATAAAAAAGCAACAAGAAAAAAAAATAAAGCCAAGCACCTCTAGGGCCAGACCCCAAAGATACAGGAATCAAAGCTTTTTTTTCTCCTCTCTCTATTTACAAAATGCCATTTAGAGCTGATGTGACCACTTCAGTATTGTGAGGAAATGTCTTTTACACTAAGCAGTCGTAAGTATGTTGTTCATGGATGCTGTGGCCTGCATGCCACAGAGTGTCCCATAAGGTGTGTCCCTCCCACCAAGGCACATGGAGGGAGTTCAGTCTTCTGTTTCTTCATATGTTGTCTCGTCAAATGGCCGGTCCAAGAGCGGTACCAAACGGTGACGGGAGTATTTCAGCTGCAAAAGGTCCCCAACTTCATTGATTTCTTTTAAAGCCTGAGAAAGAGACCACAGCAGATGAGCAGAAGAGACAGATGCAAGCAAGTTATCAGCACATCTTCCTTTTTTGCATACCTGCATACTATTCTGACAGCCATTTTACTCAAGTGAGGTTTTACTGTGATAGAAGTCTGTAGCTTCAGAGGTGTGTAGGATTTGGTTTTGATTTTAGCATTCAGAAGTGTTGAGACCTAGTGAGCCGCACTGGTCACTAAACTGAGAATGACTTTTCACCCACACAATTATTCCACTTCCAAGTCAGGATCGTAATATCCAGCAATGATAACTCAAATTTCACAGTCACTCCCAAAAAAGCTATGACAATTCATAGACATAACAACTGAGACCAATGTTCCTCCCTTCCTGGAGGTAATAAAGCTGAAGCAGAAGAAAAATGTACATGGAGGTTTGACTCCTCTTTGTGTATCATTCAGTATGATAACAACATGTGTGTTAGTGTATCATCTCTGACCTACTGTACTTTTAAAATCGCAAGATAAAGAAAGGCAAAATGCAACACTGTGCTAGCAAGTTATACTGACGCATTTATTACATCTACATTTGGTTAATTTTCATTAGCTATACACAACTAGAGATGCCAATTCGGTTTCAAAAACAGCATTGCACGGGAGATTCTTTCCAGCCAATCCAAGGGATGAAAACAGTAGTTCTGGGTAGCATCCCAAGCATTTTCTCCCTAGAAAGCAAGTCTCACTGACTGAGATTGCCCCAAAGGCAACATTCAGGCAACTGATGACCCAGAACATTGCTAGTGAGCTTAACAAAAAAAAAAAAAAGCAAAAACTTTCACCGTTGACCTGAATGCAAATGTTAATGAAGTTTACCAGAGATCAAACATCTGCTCTTGTAAGAACTGAGCCGGGACTTTCCTCATTTAATAATATTCGATGTCGCAATCTCTTTGATAAGATACTGGTTCACAATAGGGTTTCTTAAAAGCCAAACCCTAAACTTCAGCTCATTTCTCTACAGAACACTCCTGAAGCAAGGTACAAAATAAATCAGTTGCTGCAGACAAATCTGCAACATCATTATTTTATATAGGCAAGTGACAAAGAAATGAGTTCAGAAGATGACTTCCAAGTCCAATGTGATTTTTAAGTTTGAAGGCTGGAATTCTGCATTCCCTTGACTTGGAAATTTATTCAGATAGGTACCTTCATTATTCCTTCAGAATACAACTAATTCAACAGTAATGCTCTAAATTTAACATGTTCTGGGTCAAATGCCTGTCTCTTGAGACTAGTTGGCAGATGGGGGTTAATATCACTACATGCTTTTCCTTCCTGGATGGATAGTTCAAGTTTTTGTTTCTTTAAACAATGGCCCCTCATGCTTGTTGTATCTGGCAGCAAAATCCTCTCCACTCTAAAATCTGGGGGAATGACAAACCCAGAAGTTGGACCTCAGTAAAAACAAAACAAAACAAAACAAAAGCGTGGGCACAGTTTGCAGGAGCTTTAAGTAAAGATCCCATATGGAAACAATTTAAGGTTGAATTTCTGTTGAAAGAGTCTGTTAACTGTTATTCTTGAATGCAGATTTAGGATTTTATTAATTTAAAACAAAAAGGACCATGTGACCAGCAAAGACTACAAAGGAAATGGCATTGGTGAACTCTGACTTCAGGAGAGTGCAATATATTTTTCATCACTGAAAAGAAAGCACCAGCCCACAGGGATGCAGGTTATAAGGAACTTCACTCTGATCCTGAGCCAAATATTTCCAAGCCAGGAAGTTCTATTTACACAAAACGGTTAAATTTGTAACTTAAACCCACATGATGGAGAACAGTTCTATTTATTAAGAACAAGGAATCATTACAAATATCAGCATTTACAAGACAAACTTCTCTTCCCCATGCTTCAAACCTGGATACGCTTTGTTTAGAGAAATTGCCGTAACAGCCCTAGTTAGCAAACATGCACACACAGAGGGGCTAGCAAGTTCTCCTCTCTGTCACTGACTCGAAGCAGCTCTCTGACAGCTCTCTCCAAGTCTATTCATTTCAATTCTTTTTCCTCCTGGGTACTGTCATCAGAGTTCAGCAGAGGGATCAGATCTGAGGGCTGCCTTAATGATTAGCTACTTGAAATCAAGCCCACTGCACTGTATCGCAAGAAAACGCAACACAAAGTCACTGACACAAAGACTTGCTCCGTATTAACTCCTCTTCCCAGTGTTCTTGGTTCAGAGCATGCAGCTCTTTGGAACCTTAAAATGAATTACACTAACTTGGAACAAAGCCTTCACATACTGACCTAAATCAGTATTTCTCTGTTCGCCTCAAAATTCACACCTCATTTTGTCCTGGATTAATTTTCTTAGGCAGACAAGCCCTAATACATTAAACAAGCATTCTCTCAATTTAGAACATTAATCACCTACAGAAGTACTATAGAAACGAATTTTTAGACTTAAATGCACAAAACATGAAATGTTTTTTGGAAAGCAGAAAGATTTTTAAGTGAATTGACAGGAAAAGAGCTTTTTTAAGTAGAGTAATAAAAGTTACAGATTGGGTTTGGAAGAGAGCAAGTATAGTACTTATATAGACCCTGCAAAAACAGCTTGTTATGATAAAGACTCCAGCTAGTCACTAAGAGAAAAGACCAAGAATCCAGTGAACATCAAGACTGCATGATTGCTCAGGTAGTGCCAGCACATCAAATCAAGTTTGCTCAGTTTCAGCTATAGTTCAATTTGCAGCAATATGATTTCACAGACTTCAGTTTTCTTTCTTTTCTTTCCTCTCACCTCCTTCCCTTTCATCTCCCCATGTCCATCTAGCCAGACTTTACTGCTCCCTCATTTGTGTCAATGCACTCTGTTCTGAGCCAAGTCTGTGATACTATTCATTGTACACAGTGGGGAAAGGAAGGAGAAGGCCTTCTCCAAACATACAGTTTCAGAGTTTTTACTTGGGATAATTACAGGAAGAGTAGCAGGACAAGTAATTGAGAAGGAACTCCTTAAGCAGTCTGCTGTTGGAGTGTCAGGGCAGAACCTCTCAGGTCTTACCAGGCAGAAACAACTCACAACAGCAAGTATAGCACCACAAATACACAGCAGGTTGTTTAACTGATACACAATGACACTAGATATACATCATCAAACTGTACACACACCACTGCCTCACTACTTTTCCTAACAAATCTGAAATAAAAAAGCCATTTTCAGCTGTTGATTTGAAAGTTCTGTGGCAGTGAAGTGTGTAAAGTTTGAATATTTTTTTGGACAAGACATTAGTAAATACCTGTTTGTATGTCCCATTTGCTGTTCTTGCATTGAAGTTTTACTACCTGATCATATCAGGACACTGAGCATGATTTCCCCGTCACAACTCTGTGATGACTCTACTCAATCACTTTCTTACTCACAAAATGTTTGATAATAGTTTCAAGGATTTTTTTTTTTTTCTCCATCACCTTCACAAGGATCAAGGTGAGACTTCTCAAACTGCACCTCTTCAAATCACACTTCTTGCCCTTCCTGAAGTCAGTGGTGACATTTGCTTTCTTCCAGTTTTCAGGAACTTCCCCCGGTCACCATGACCTTCCAGAGCTGATAACCAAGAGTGGTCTTGCAGTGAGAGCCAGCTCCCTCATGTGAGTGCATGCCATCAGGTCCCACATGTATGTGTATGCTCAGCTTGTTTAAATGTTCCCTTACCTGATACTCCCTCACACCAAGGGTAAGTCTTTGTTGCTCCATAGTTTTCCACTAACCTCATAAGCCCAGAATTCCTGAAGGCAAGTCTTATCAGTAAAGACTGAGGCGACAAAGGTACTGAGAACCCTGGTCTCTTGCATGTAATTTGTCACATTTTATCCATTCCTTTTTTTTTTTTCCTGCTAATATTCCCATAAAAGTCCTGCCTGCTGCTTTCCATATCCTTTGACAGATTCATCTCCAGGTGGGCTTTGGCTTTCCAGACCCCATCCATGCATGCTTGGTTCTGTATGTCTCTATTACTCCTGGCTCAGTTGTTCCTGACTGCACCTCTTACATGCTTTCATGTTATGTTTTTGCTGGTTTGTTCATTTGTGCAGGTTTCTCACTACATTTGCTCTCCTGTAAGTCAGGATGGACCACTCTTCGGGTGGGGGGAGACATGGGAAAGAAATCAACCAGCTGTTCTAGACCCCTCCTCTCTTTGGAACCATATCCTATGGGGTTCTTTCAAGCAGGTCTCTGAACTGGACAAAGTCTACTCTCCTGAATTCCAAGGTCACAACGGTTCTGAGTTACAAAACAGCAAAGTTGGGAGAAAAATATAATGGACAACTAAGACAGCCCTCATACATGTCCATCAAAGAGGACTATTCAGAAGACTCAAAGATGAATGCAGTTACCATACCAACATGTAATAAGGACAGTCAGGCTTATTTATTTCAACCTTGTTAGCCAGAGAGTAACCTCCATCCATAATTTTTAAGGCAGCATCTCCTAAATGTGACACAGGCCCTCTTAGAGGGGACCTCCATTCCTGCTGGAACATGCTTAGGGCAGGCAGGAGCGAGTAAAGTACTGCATGTGGCACAGACTCAACTTGGACAGGACACTTAAGATATGGTGCTATGAAGCTGTAAACAAGAATTGTAATAGTAATCTTCAGAATAAAAATTTACTGGAAATCATGTGCTGAGGTTTGCACTTGCTTTTGAGAAGGTTATAAGTGTTTTGAAGATTCTTGGGCTTTTGTTTTTTTTCTCCTTACTTTCTGCATCTAATAGAATTGTTTTCTTCTAAAGGAAGTGGAAGGCAGAGCCTCTCCAGAGGGGAAAAAGTATGGTCTCAAAGGAATGAGACCCTCACATAATTTAAAATAGGAACAGAAAGTCCCTGGGATTTACTGTAGGCAGCCACTCTGTGTTGTTGAAGCAAGGAAAAACCAAGGAAATGCTTTGAACATTAGGTTCAACTAGTCTGTGTACCAAAGATTGGATCATCCTACAAAAAAATTACAATTGCTGTATCTGTTTATGGAAGGCATGAGCAAAAGGAAGACAAGATGAGACACTTACTGTATCGAGCATCTCTCTGGTATGAGCTGCTGACAAACAGAATCTGGCTCTGGACTCGATGATGGGGGTGGCAGGGAAGCCTACAACTACAACACCGATGTTCCGCTTCAGCATCTCACGCCCAAACGCGCTGCCAGAGAGAACAGGAAATAGCATCAAAACCATACCAGTGGAGGCAAAGCAGCAGCAGCATGATGGCCTCAACATGTTAACCCATACAGGCCTTTGCTGAAGCATGACTGTAAGACCACAATTTAGAGCTTCCAGTGCTTTCTTTTAGAGGAAGAACGCCTGTTCACAAAAGGGGTTTTTTAATTCAATCCCAAGGTGGTCCTCCTCAAAAGGTTTCAATATATTACGTTTTAACAAAGCCAAAAGATTATATGTGGCAGAGGATGGGTTTTCTCAGGCTGTTTCTACATGGATTTGTAACCTAAGCTTGGAAATCAGCAAGAAACAGGGATTTTGTCTCAGAAGCTTGACTATACAAGAAATTACCCCACGCTGTGATTCCCCAAAGCAGATGCTTCTGCAGATTCCAGATGGTTTGTTTTCATCAATTTAATTCAATTAAAGTACATTCTGGTGTCATAGAATGTACCACTTCTTAAGTGCCTATCATGGCAACCATTGAATTGTCACAGTAAATCGAGAACATGTAATCTGCTACCAAGTATTTTTAAGGAAGGTGCAAAAACCTCATACAATTGTCACGCAGTTCATCTTCAACAAAACAAACTCTTCTGGGGATTAAAGAAATCAGTGGCTGTGACTTGGGTGATGAGAGGCACAAAGACCTAGATCCTTCCCATAATGGCAGTGCAATTGTGCATGTTTCTACGGGCCACAGGAAATGGTTAATCCCTTTGAACTGACTGTCTCAAGAAGTAGCAATGAACTTGAGGCTTATAAGGATGTATAAAAATAACATCTTTTTACTAGGTTTTTTTTTTTTCCACCTTTTACTTCTGCTGCAACTATCTTCCTTATACATAGATGCATCCTGATACACTTCATTTTGTATCTATTGAGTACTCTCAAACTATTTTAAAAACAGACTACAAAAGACAAAGAAAGGATGAAGTAGACCCAAGGTAGGTCCTAGGGGCCAATTCTCATCAGAGCTCTGTGTTCTTGCTCATTTTAAGGAAGTTACTGGCCCAACTGCTCAGCTAATAAACATTTCCATGAACGCTTCCAGGGAAAAGATTGTACTGAGTGGTAGAGCAGCTGGGCAGTGGAAACAGTATACTTCTGTGTGCTGGATGGCGCACACTGCAGACTCCGCAGCACTCATAAAGGCTACAGACCTTTTACATTTGCTTATATTGAGAAGGGTGGAGGAAGATTGTATCTAGCTTCATGTAGAGTGCTGGAAGATGTTTCTTTCCTCACAGAATCACGGTACTTAGACTGAAGCCTGACTGAACTAGAAGGGCACCAGAGATGTCCAGTAGGACTTAAAATGAAGCTTATGCTTTCCAAATTTGAACGGGTTATTTGAGCACTGCATTATACACAGAAAAGTAGCTATCAAAGCCAAGTTATCCTTGAAAGCAGAGTTTTGCTTATGTTGGGGAAAAAAAAAACCACCCCAAAAAACCACAACACCCCCATGTTACAGCCTTGTAAAATTTTAGCCTTAATTATCCACACAGTAGCCCACAAGTCTATAAGCATTTATAAAGGTGTGTATTTACAATAACAATGCCTTAGCTATTAAATCCAGACCTCTTAAAAAAAATCTGTATTCATCAAATACAGCTGCTTGTGTCTCATCATGTCCTGCCTCCCTGATTTTTCTTTTTCTTTTTCTTTTTCTTTGTTTTCAGAGCTCATTTGTGAAAATGTTGGCTGCTTCTGATCCAGGAATTGATTGAAAGCATCCTCCAGTGACTTTTAATGTTATTTTTCCATTCAATTTCAGCTTTTGTTTAGCATATATATATATATTTATATATATACACACACATATACATACACACATACATACATACACACACACTTCAAATATAAATAAAACCAAACTAAACAAACAAAAACCCCAAAACAACCCAACTTTTAGGTCACGGCAGGTAGTGGTAAAATTGCTTTCATGAGGTGCTTTCTTGCTGCCTCAAGCTACAAGCTTAATTTTCTCAAGATCACTTATAGGAAGTCCACATGTTTTATGACTTGGTAATGATCATAAAAGCAAAAATCAAACCAATTTTTTCTTATGTTTAAAAAAGTCTTAATATTTTTGTACCATCCTAGCTTTAAAGATGGATGAGAAGTTATCCTGTTAAACCTACCCAATTTTTGCTGGCATGTAGAGCATCAGAGGCACAACAGGGGAATCTTCATTTCCGTAGATGATAAAGCCCATCTCTTTCAGTCGTCTCCTGAAATATCTTGTGTTCTCTGCTAGCTGCTGCACCCGTGCTTTGCCTAGTAAGCAAATTAAGATAAGACCATGAACACAGCAGTCATAAGTCATGCAGGTAACCATAACACAAGACTTGTAGTTAAAGTACAAACTATGAAATGTACCGCTTGTGCTTATGGAAGTGTTAAAATTAAATGCAAACTATAATTTTCAGTTTCTTCTCCCTAATGTAATCACGGTTAATCACTCATTTCCTGACAAGGCAGTAGCTCAACGGACTGAGAATGGCACAACCATCAAGTCCAAGCACTCCCTGGTTTTTTAACTTGAGAGGTACTTCGCAAAACAAGACAGCTACCTGCTTTTAAACAAGATTCAGAATTTGCTCAAAATTCACTGGCAACTGCATTCTGAAGAAGAGTTTATTTTGACTTTCAATAATTAATGGAAACCTATTGAATCAGATGGAGCTGTTTGCCATGCTTTTTTCCTGCTTGTCTGTATTAATGGAAATGACTACTTTCAGCTTTAGATCTGCTTGCTGAACTGATCATGTGGCTGCTCCCTAACCTTTTTCAGTTAAAATGAGCTGGGTTTAAATTGAACCGATTACTTCTGATAATCCAGCTCACTTCACATAAGCAGCAGTGCCAAGTTATCATGTATTCATCCAATTCTATATGGATTTTTTTTTCTTCTCATTTGTCAAAATTAGTACACAGGAAATTACACAGCTAGTATAATTTAAATATTCTAGCTATTCAAATATGCACAGGATAACCTATTTATCAGCTAATTTAATTTTAGCTTAGCACAGCGTACTATGTTTTCTTACCACCCAGAAAGAGATCCACCTCATCTCACCTAAGTAGATGATAATGCATTTCTGATCAACTAATACTCTAATGTGTTTAAGAGATTAAGCACTATGCCATTGATGAAACTATAATAAATAACATTTATAATCACTTGTCTCTCATCCACAGAGTATAATTCTGGATAATTGATTATCCAACCATTGCCTTCACCAGCTGGGTGATGCATATATTGCAAGCATTAAATCTACAGCAGTCCTGATCTATGCCACATAGTGAAGTCAACTGCTAGATAGCAATCGTCTTCCTTTAAAGTTGTAGATAACATAAGGTGATTAACCAAGAGTAATGACAGGTCTCAAAGAAACATCCAACACCCACACAGCCCTGCTCCAGGCCAGAACAAATGTAATTTTAAGAACCTATACAGCTTTTGTAGTCAAGAGTATCAGACATTCCACCCACAACCACGCAATCAACGGCAAAATCCCATCAAAGGCAAAGCATGAGAAAAAAGGATGAAACCTGTTAAGTTTGCAAAATGTGGCCTATCATTAGTGGGTAGGAGTTGGCATTTTTAAAACAGCATTCACTGCCATTTAAGACATCTCTTCTCTTCCATTAACAGCATTATTTCTTAATCTTTCCTCCCCAAGAATTTCTGCAGAAGCTTAATTCCTCTTCCCCAAAAAGCAGGAAGATTACAGTAAAACACAAAGGCATCTTGTGCTTATGAAACTTATTTTTTAATTGGCTCACATCAGATCAGATCCTCTAGTGGAGGCCCGGCTTTCTCTTATGTTTCCCTACAAATTATTTGGTTATTTTAAATACCCCAGACTGCAAAGGGAAGTTGAAAAAAAAAAAAGTAAAAAAAAAAGAAAGAAACTACAACCCCCTCCCCCCCCAAATAAAAAGAAACACTGCTACTGCAAGACACTACAGATAGTGGACCAAAAGCCACTATCTGCATTTTTAACACTACGACAAAACTACAAGTGTCCAAAGCAATCTAGATTCAGAAAAAACCCTACTGCGGTACCTTTTGAGAAAGCTGCATCCTCATGTCTCCTATACAGAAAGACACAACTTCTGAAAGTATTTCAAGCCCATGGTGTACAAACCCATCAAAGTAAGGTAATGTACGCAGCCACATACAACTGCTGTGATCAGCCCCCTTCCCACAGCCAGCAACACAGCTTCTCCCATACATCCATTTTCTCCATTCTCCCATAAAGCATGGATTTTACAGTGCTTCAAGCAGAAGGAACTTCAGCACCTTTATAGTTCTCCCTACACCTTTTCCAAGTTGTTGGGAGGCTTCCAGGCTAAGGATTAAAGGGCAATTTTCATTCGTAGTCTGCTTCACGGTCTTCCTTAAACTCTTTCCCACAAAAAGAGTTTATGATTCTAGATTTGTCGTTATAGATTGAAGAGTGCTTTGAGATATAAGCAAGTTTCATGTGCAAAGCTTTCAGTTCTCTACAGAGATGTAATCAGCTATTAGAGCAACTGACAGTTTTGGAGAACTCTTGCCTTCTTCATTTGTGGGTCTCAAAAGCCTGTCAACTTTTACTTCATTCCAGAATCTAAAAACTTGCCACTAGGGCTACAACAATATTAGCAAGAACTTGAAAACATATTCTGTGGTCTGTTCTCAGTACCCAGCACCTGTCATTACCATCTTATAAAGAGAGCTGTAGTTGTGGTGAAGCAAAGCATCAGGAATCAATCTCGAACTGGGTGCTATTTCCTTGTCCTCTGCTTTCTTTTCTCCCTGCACCATGTGCAACTACTTTCCTTTGCACTTCAACATATTTAGCCTCCTATTCCACTGTAAAATCCTGCACCTGAAGAGTGATGCCACATGCTAACCGAAGAGGGTTTGCAATTTTACGCAACAAGCATACACACAATGTACGTTACACACAGGTCTGTTAACATTTGCTGGTTCAACCTCACTGGTGCACACTGGTGTAACAGGCTGTTAAATGGTACTACAGTTTAACCATGTTTTCTGGGACCACTAAGACAAACCAAGCAGTGCCTGGGGACAGCAGTGCCTAAGTACCACTGCTAATCCCATCTGTACCCAAACAGTACTTGAGCATTGAGACAGGACCTCAGAATGCCTTCCCTGCCCAAACATCTTCTGGAGCTTCTGTGTGGAGTTCTGTCCACATCTGTTCAACTGTAGGCCTAGAAAGACTGCCAGGACTGCAGCAATCCTCCAACAGCTGGCTTTCTTGGCACTATGAAGCTTCATTTTTAAGATCATGAAAAAAAGGCCGGCTCAGACACCACCCTGCCAATTGTTCTCACATAGGAGTTGTGCAATGATTCTGGTAACATCCTTTCATCTAGGAAACTGGAATGTGATGACTTTCAGGGAGGGAAAGAAAGGGAGGATTACTGGAACTGAGTTCTTCAAAAGGCTAAAAAACTAGAACCCCTTATCAGAGCAACTGATCTGAAGTCCCTATGGGACTTGCAAATGCCTTAAACTAGCTACTGACAGACCTACACTGGAATTAGAGGATTAACTAATAAGTTCTTCCCTTTTATATCCCTTCTGCAAGTTTACAGCAGTCATAACAAGATTGCTTTTGCAATTTAGTAAGTACTTCCTTACTTGTAGCAGCCTGGGCATCTTTTAGTCTACAGCCCACACGTATACACTAAAGAACATGCTGCCATTGTATCAGAAAAGGCCACATGCCACCTAAAGGAGAGAAACAGTCTCCCTTTGCCACCCTCAACTCAGAGCTGTAGCTGTGTGGACTCAGCAGAGAAAGAAAGAAAAAGAAATAGTCTGCTTGGATAGCCAAGATGGGATGAATATTGGTATCTGACAGTCTGAGAAAAGGAATGTGCTTTTACTTGACATAACCTTATACCAGTCCAAGATAACAGGCAGTCACTTTAAATTGGCACTGCTCATTTTCATACTTTCATACTGACGTTTGTTTTACTATACACCTTAAGTCCAGAATACTTGGTACTGTAAAGTTGTAGCCCTCCTACTCCAGGCACTAGTAATCAAGTGTGAACTCCCAGATCAGCAGCAGCTTTGCTGAGGACATCACTCAGAGCTCCTCTCAAACCTCTTCTCTAAGGCATTGCCCATAACATCATGGTTGTTATCTACTCTACATGGTCAAAAATGCCAGATATATGCTTTTACACTCAAACTCTAAGCAGCTCAACTGCAGACTTATCAGAACAGACAGGTCAGGCTTTACAGTTTCTGTAGTAGATGGATTCAGTACCACCAGCTGAACCAACGCATCAAGTAATGAGTGACTGACTGTAGTATTTTAGCAATCTTCCAATACTTAGCACATACTTCCCAATATGAACAGCAAACTTTTGTCCACTTCCAAACAAGCGTCAGAAGATGGTGTTGCTAGATTTGTGCTGAGGGAGAGTATTTCTTTTTTTTTCTGACATTTTACCATATGGCATATGAAGTCTGATAAATATGTAAAAGGTAAGCAGTATTCTTTAAAAAATGCAGCTAGCATGTCCTTAGGAAAAAAAAAAAAAAAATCCAACACCATAGAGAAAGCACTCCATTAAGAATCTGAAGGCATTGAGATACATATTCCTCACAACCCTAGTGGAAAGTAAATTAGTATCTCTGCCAGGACAGAGTCCCAGAGGCTAAAAGAATGATACTTTATGACTTGTGAAAGCCTCTGCTTTAGAGGTCAGATTGCTCAGAAAGAAGTTAAAATTAAAACATTATTGCGGAGATATTTAAGCAAATTTCTTCTTGAAGCTGAAATTAAGTTGGTACTTACCATAGTTATCTGCAGGCTAAAAAGTGAGCTGCACATCCACCATACAAAATCTAAACTCCTCTTTCGTTGGGTTTATTAATGAGGAAGATAAACACAAACACAGAAACTCACCTGTATTTAGCTTCATTGTTCTTTACATCATAGAAATTCATGCTTAAACTAACAGTCCAAATACTGTAAGGATTCTAAGCAACCCTTATTTGCAAAAGGCAGTTTAATATATACCCGGCAATTGCTCAGGAATTAAAAATTTATGCAAGGCTAGGATGAATTTAGTCTTTGAAAAGAAAAAAAGAAAAAAAAAAAAAGGAGAGAGAGAGAGAGGAGAGCACTGATATCTGCTTTTCTATTCCCTGTAATAAAAAATAATTTTTACAAGGAAGAAAGAAGATCTAGAATTTGTGGAAGTTACTCTGCCACTAAGATACAATATTTTTAGCATCACTGTCATCTATCAAAGCTGATGAATAAACTATCATAGATGGTATTGGACTCAAAAGAAAATTTAGTTCAACCAGGATGTATTTGTTCTTCCCCCCTCCTGTGATCTCTAGGCAGTAATTGGAGAGGAATCACAGATCTGTCCTTCTAAACAATGCCACACTTCATCAGCAAGGCTTCTTGAGAAATACAAGGCATGTTGCACTGTACACAAACAGACTACTGACTGACAGTGAACTCCAGAGGGGCAAACCAACTTTAGATGGGGAAAAAACCCCACAAGCTGGATTTTGTCTGCTTGTCATGCTAGAGATCACTGTCACTTGGACCTAAACCAAAGACACTTGACGCAATATATAGAAAGCTAAATGTTTACATTTTTAATTAATTCTTAAAGACCTTAAAGCAACATAGTAGAACACATCTTTAAAAATGGTTGCCGAGCAGTGAAACTGCATAGTATGCACAAGCTGCAATACAGCTCTTGTTGGTTGACAAATACCAGTTCCCATTAGATACCTATGATGAATTCATTATCTAGTCTCGTCTTGTAGCTGTTTAACACAGAGTTTTAATCTCACAATCCATTATGAAAGCACAGAGAACAAAGTGATGCTATCATGTCCTGTTTCCCAAACAGAAGATAAAATGGCTAAATACATCCTGCATGGAAGGGATATGGACCAGGCTGCAACATTTCATGGTTGCTTTTTTGAGAGCATCAGCATCAATGACAGTGAAGATAAAGCACTATTTCGTTAGCATGGAGAGGGCTTTTTCTTGCTATCAATGGGCCAAACAGAAGAAGTTAATTTCTTATTTTGATAATTTCCACTTCAAAAAGCCTGTATTTTTGGACATTGGGAAGTACTGAAATCCAAGTAAACTGGTCATGAAAACTTGGTTATGTATATAATTCTTTAGAAATTTCTTCAAATCAGAGTGATACTATCATATATTTGAGCTTGTAATTTTTTCCACATTAAAACTCCCTTGTTTTTACAAAGATTTATATGTCCATTCTGTTTATTATTCCTACGTTTCTGTCTTTTGGTTGGCTTTTTCAGTGGAAGACATAATTCAGCATACTCTGTTTGGGAAACAAGCATTTTTCAAGTCTCAACTAGGAATTCAATATTCTTATGCTGATTTAACAGATTCTCCGCTGTGCTTTCAGAAGCTAAGTTACCTCCTGAGGTCTTATGAAGATCTTCTGCAATGTTAACCTAATAAGTCAAGTTGTTTTCTGGACACTGTACTTGTAAACACCTCATCATTAAAAAACCCACAGAAGCCACTTCCTTTTTTTGAGAAAGCACAAAAGCACTACTACTCTCTCATTGCCATGAACATGTTTTTCATCTAAGATACAGCAATTTCTCTATGGCTTCTCCTGAAAAGCACAAGTCAACTTGACTTTTACCAACATTTGCATAGTTTAAAAAAGTAGCAAAATATTTTTAGATTTGCCAAGTACCAGAAAGGACAAACACAACTGAAGAATATCTGACTGGAAGTAAGGGTCAGACTCAAAACAAAGTAGTACCTATTTAAGGGCTAGAGTAAGTAAACTGACTACTTACTAGAGAAAGTAGAGTGAGATTTTAATTAAAAAAAACCCACTAGAACAGTAAACAAAATTCCAGTTCAACACAAATTAAATGCCAACACTTTTACATTTTAAGGAAAAGTTGAACTAAGAGAGACAGGGAAAGTATGATGCTGTTAAAAATACTGTAATAAATGTTTAAGGACCTGGGATGGCAAAATCTGCCAGATTTTAAAGAGGTGATTTTAAGAGGTTTGTTAAATCATCTGTCAGAAACAAGACCCATAGTGTGAACTCACACCCCAAGACAGAAGGGAGGATCAAGACCAATTCATGTTGCCAACCCTGCCAAAGGCAGCACTCACCTAACACAGTCATGGAAAGATCACCTCCTACAGCACCCTATTTTTTCAGCCTCCAAAAAAAACCCAAACCAACACAAACAAAAAACACCCCAAAAAAAGTGATTTCCAACAGGTAAAAAAAATGAAAGGGAGGTTTAAAGCAAATTTTCACTAGTCTCTTCCGAGTGGTTGTACTGTAAAAACTAATAAGGAAAATTTTATTAAACATTATTCTGAAAGATAAGAAATCTGAATGTACTTTTTCTATCTCGTTGTTTAAGTTCCAGGGACAAGGTGGCTCCACATGTACAGATCTGCTTCCTCTAAGATTGCACATGTGATCACTGCACCACTGCCAATATTTACAGTAAGAATTTTACATCCTTCCCTTCAGATGCCATCTGCAGATTTTCATTACAGGTCTTCAGAAAAGTATTACATACAATTATACAACGTAACCTGAGATTACACAGAGATGTATTAAAATGTATGGGTTAGAATACTATACTCCCCCAGTTTTACATTATAAAGCACAAGCTCACACAGGCAAATGCCAAGAAAACCTGCCAAAAACAATGAGAAACTTAGAAAGTAATTAGAATAATTCCTTAACTCAGTACTATTTATTACTGTTTAATAGTTCAAACTCTAGTATTTCGCAAGCCAGTCAGGAGACAAAAGCCACTCACTGGGCTTTTCCTGCAACGCTGATGGGGGGGATCCAGGTTTGAAAAAAGCTTGAAAATAAGGCAAGTCATCATGGGAAGAGTCTTTAGGCTTTACGCCTAGTCTGGGGTCAGCAGAAAGACCGAGCACCTTCCACTAGGGGCCACTGCTGCACAGAGGGAGCGAGGACCTCTGCGGTACCCGGGAGCGGCTCCTCTCCCTCGGTCCAACAGCGACCTGCTCTCGGGATGAGCTCACCCCGATCGACTGAAAAAGCCTCTACCGCACCACGGTACAGTCATGCTTACTCCATCCAGGAGACTCTGAGGAACTGCTAACTGGACAGTTGAGTCAAGTTATTTATTCTTCTGACACACTTGCGCGCTTCTCAAGTTCACCGCTCGGGAGATAAACTACAAATACCAAGGGAGGAGAAGCCCGGGTTAAGAGCCAGTGCACTTGAAAGCATGAACGAGGAAATCAAAAGACTTCTGAGAGCTCATGTTCTTTGGCCATATGGCAACAGCATTAGCAATGATTTATTTTAGGAGAAGCGGTGAAGGGCTTGGCTCATGACCATTCTGAGTTAACCCCATGCCCACGGCTTTTTAACTAGACTGTGTGCAGGGGATTTGCCTGGATTACATGAGTACCAAGAATGGAGCCGCTGCAGAGGTGATGGTGAAAATGCTCAGTGCTTTAAAAGAGAGAGGAAACCAGTTAAATTTCATTTAAAAAATTGGCAGTGGTAAAGCCAGGGAGATTCAGACATGGAAAAAGGAGAATAGAAAAATTATGGCTGAGGTTCTTGGCACTGCAAGGTCTCCAAGAAACAAAATTTATGCCAAGTATCTGTCATTGCATTTGCTATCAAGCTAAACAGTTCCAGTGGAGTCTAAAGGCATGCCAAAAAACAGCTGGGTGCATGTATTGTGTACTCATTGAGTTTATATATACTGGTGAGATTGAAGCCTTTGGCATATTCCAAAGCCCGGAGGAGTATTTTTATATTTACAGTTTCTCATTTTGTTTGCAACTACCAGCTGCATATAAAGAACTCCAAGGCAGCCTGCTTGCACCATGAACTTCATCATAAAAGGGTGCAGCTCTTACCAGGAAGAGATCATGTCTCTTGATGTGACTGGAAAGACATGCTCTGTTAAAGAGCTACCATTTAAAATACACTGATTTAAAGTGGTTTTTAAAGAACTTTGGTCAACTGTGTAATTATAGAATGCTTTGGGTTGGAAGGGACCTTTAAAGTTCATTCAGTCCAAACCCCGCTGCAGTGAGCAGGGACATTTCTAACTACATCAGGTTGCTCAGAGCCCCATCAAGCCTGACCTTGGATGTTTCCAGGGATGGGGCAGCTACCACCTCTCTGGACAACCCGTTCCAATGTTTCATGACCATCACTGCAAAAAATTTCTTCGTTACATCTAGTTTAAAACTACCATCATTTAGTTTAAAACCATTATAACAAGTTTTACCAAAAAGTTTGTCCCCATCTTTCTTATAAACACCCTTTAACTATTGAAAGTCTGTAACAAAGGCACTTTACCAGAAGATCTTACTAATTGTTCAAAATCACAGTTTATTATTCTATGAATAGAAACTCTACATTGGTGACCACAAAAGTAATCAACTGATGGGGCTGCACTCCAAACATCACAGTGGTAGGATAGCCCAACCTCATTGTAGACAATAAAATAATGCTTGCAGTAACAGGGTAAGTCTAATTTCTTCATACTACTCTCATCTGTGTATTATTTAAGCTGTAAATTCTCTAGAGCAGTCACGATCTCTGTAAAGGAGTGAGCACAACCATCTCAGCTCATGTCAAAGGTTTTCTGCAATATGGTGACACAAGATGTTTCAGAATGACATGGTAATGGAATTGGCTAAAATGGCTGCTCATCCAAGCACAGCCAGGACAGCGCTACACTTACTTGATTAGTCATCTTTTGCCTCAAACAGCAGGCTTCATTATGTGAGCAGAGAGACATTGAAATAAGATACATGTGTAAAGAAGACCAGCATGAATAAACATTGTAAGGAGTTAGTAAAAGCAGTATTAAAATCAATTGATTTAAACTGAGCAAATGTTTATCAAACTACAGGAGACAGCTTTTCCACAGCAAAGTCCCTTTTTTAAAATCCTGAAAACTCAAGCTTTAAAGAGACTAAACCAGTGCAATGCTACTGATGCCACAGCAAGAAAGACAGATCAACAGACCACCCTGTCTCAAATCTGGATGGTGTTGGCTCATAAAAATCAGTGTAACCAAACATTCTGTAATAGCTGCAAATACATAAAATGAGTAAATTCCATTAAATATGTTTATAAATGCTGAAACTTTGAAATTATTAATCCTTAAAGTGTGATTGCAAATGTTAGCATTCTGCGTAGACTCGGTGGCATTTTTGCACAAACGGGCAGCTAACATGAAGCAGCAACAGCAGAACTCCAAGCTGAAGCACCTCCAGATATCAATTTTTACAGAGCTACCGTGTGGCAGATCAGGATTCACATACATCCCAGCCAGGCAATTCACAGCTTCTGGGTCGTACAGTTCAAGTAGGTACCTCAGTGCTCAAAATCCGATCCAAACTACCCTCCAGGTCCTATCCACGAAGGTGGCAGTGGGAAGTATCCAATATGTCAGAGATCAGTCCAGAGCAAGGGTGTACCAAGTTGCAGATATTTTGATGAAGCTGTGACTGAAACATGAGATGACTGACTGCTGACGTCTCAAAGACATTTCAGTCGCTCAGGCTATGACAGAATATTTTAACGGAGTATGCCTCTGCTACTAGGGAAGTATCCTCTATAACCAATCCCAATAGTCCGTGGAGGGACTGCAGCCACTGATAAACTGAAGTCTTGGACAAGACTTGACTGCTCTCCATAGTGGGAAGTAAAGTTTCAGCTCTGAAATACAAAGCTTAAAACAAAAATGCAAGAAGGTAATATCCTCACCTGGGTAAAGGTCAAACACCATCGGGAAGAAAGAAACTACTACTGTAAGATGTCAGTCATTCCTCTGTAGGAAGACCACAAGAGAAGTAATCCTCATAGAGGGGAGGAGAAACTAACTGTTGCCCTGATGAGGTATATTAGTAGGAATGAAAATTGGAACTTGCCTTAGAGAAGAACCTGTTTCAGCAGGGAAAATACTTTTTATTGAACCACTTTGGTACTTTAGGGGTGCAGGGTAACTGAATGTAGAGAATGGCATCTTGAAGACATCAGTGACCAAGACAGATGCAAGAAACCTATCTAGCCAACGGGTAACCAGCCAATAGACAGTAACCAAACAGCTATTCCAGAACTGCTGAGATAGGGACACGCAACAGCTTGTACATGACACAGAAAAGCCTACTTAGCAAGATAAGAATGTCCCCTTGAATCCTGCCTGCTTACCAATTAGCACATCCTTTAGAAATGCATCAGAGGTGTTCTAGACACAATCATCATTCAACTCTAGAGGTTCTCAATGCTTTGATGAACAGCTCCTGAGTTCTGCACAAGCAGATCTTGGAGTACCTAATATGTCTGTCCAAGAAATGAAGTGCCAGAGTTATTCTCACCAGCCCAAGTGTATTAGGATGGCTACTGCCATGTTACATTGGTTTGTCAAAGAACATCAGAAGGAATCTTATCAGAGGACAAGTCAGCTTCTCTGATCACAGTCTGGAAATGTGCACAAGCAAATGGACATATATCAGCTATGAAGCAACAGGAATCGGTGTCATTAAGAAGTGTTGATGTAATGAGATCATTCTAGGATGCATCTTACACAGACGATGATTCTGGAAACACCCACTCTGCACCTTTCCCAGCATTGGAAAAGGCGTTTGTGGAATGTAAAAGAAAATCTATGGGTTTATTATTCTCTGTTTAAAAAATATAAAGTGAAATTTCAAGTCTGTCAGTTTGAGAAACTAATAATAATGAGCACTTTGCAACTTTTGCTCATCAACATGCTGCACATAATAGATATGAGGCATATAGCCTAAATGGCTCAAAGCTGCTCAGGTATTTTGCCAGCAAAAGGTGAAGGCTCAATCTTGCAAATCCCAGAATAATAGACATGTGCTTGTGATGCACCCTGGCAGCCAAAGAGCAAGTCAAACTTGCCAGGACACTTTGCTCACTACACATAAAATGCTTGACTGAATTTTAGTAACAACTCAACATGGCTGTAGAGTTATTTTAACCTGTGTCCAGTACACACACGGATGTCCAAATTGCCTAGCCACAGAAGTAACAAGTATAGCAAAGCTAGGTTCAAAGTGTTTGCTCTTTACATCTAAATCTAAGGTAAATGTTATTCATGCCACACTGTGCAAACATAACTGCAAGGACTCCAGCTCTAAAAATAGAAGTGGTAGGAAAGTAAGAACTAATAATGAGTGATATTACTGCTACCTCTGCCCAAGACTAAAATGCTGTGCTTAGTTCCCTCTGCTGCAAACAGCCTCACAAAACGTATCAAAAGAACTTGACAAGAATAAGGTTCATTGTTGCGTTGCTGTGACAACAAACTTCGAAAATTTCTAAAGCAAGAGCAATAATGTGTGGGAAGACAATCTAAAATTGTGTTCCAAAATAAAGGAAAATCTGGAAGTGGAGACCAGCCAACATGCTCAACAAATCAGACACTACAGCAATGTCACATTCAGTATGTTCTACTTCCAAGCATTTAAACCTGCCTCAGAATGGAGTTACAAATTTAGATACTACGAGAACCAAAACTGCCTCTTCCCTCCCAAGAGTCTTGCAAACATCTCTGTTTAACAATCATCAGTGACTCAGAGGATTGTTGGGTTTTTTTTGTCAACACACAGAACAGGGCCTAAATGTAATTAGGCAGGTTAGAAGCAGCAATACTAATTTGACTGCAACAGCAGGAAAAAGTAGCTGCCAGGAGGACCAATTAGCTAGGAAACTACCTAACAGCACTCGGAACTTTTACTTACAGATGCCAACCGACTTCTTGGCAAGTTTTCAGAAAAGGAACATACCTAACTGAAGCTACAGGAACCAACAAGTTTAAATACAATCACTCCTTGAGAAAAACCCTTTAAAAAATCTGCTCTGTTCTTACTAGCTATCCTTGGGTGGTAAAGAACAATAAATGGCGCCAATTACACCCGCAATACTTGAGAATTCTGTTGTCACTTTTTCAAGCTTTCCCTCAACAGCTTAGTGAAACTGAAACTTGCAGCAAGAACTAGCTCATGAAAAATCTCACGAGCTATCTCACTTTCTGAAATTTTCCTTCAGCGGTACATTTAATAGACATAAAAAGAAGCAAAAGCATTGTGACCAATGACAGGGAAGTATGTAATTTCCATAAACAATATTTATTTCTTATTTTCTACCAATCTGGACATGAAGTCTTTAAGTCATCTATTGCCACCAAAAAGCTGCAGCCCCTCCAGGGCTATGTAACTTATCACAACCAGATGGTGTGCTGTCAATAAAGGAGGGGCTGCTATCATTCCAGGGCAGAATAATTACCTTCCCTTTGAACCAAGGACAATGTTCTCAATAAAAACCTGAAGCTGCTTAATGCAACTTCCAGTCTGTCAGACTCCCACTGTGCAGCCCCAAGATTCATTAGACTCACAGAAGTGAAGGAGACCATTTGTTAAAAACCAGCACAAGTTCCCCTGAGAGGTCAATGATGATATACAATTAAAAAAAAAAAAAAAAAAAAAGAAAAGAGGTATTTTGAATTTTCTTTACAACTTTTTTTTTCCCTCGTAGATTTTTTCCATCTTTCAAGCTTTACAGGAAATGTAGCTGTACTGCATTAAAATGCCACCTGTGTCCTATGCCTTTTAAATGAACTATGATAAGTCTTCATTGCTCTGGTGCGCTCTGCATTTTTGCATCTCAAAAGCAGGAGTAGCAACATTTATTCTGTGAAGAATAGGTAATAGTAATGGTTGTGAAGCACGAAGAATTAAAGGTTAGCTATCAGACAAAGCTAAAGAAGAACTGAAATTTGTCTCTTCCAGATCAAAACACCACTAGGTTGACATTGCTCTGATGTCTGGAAACACATCCCAGTTATAACAGAGTAATTCAGAGAACTGGACCTTGCAATGTAATTAAACAAGTTACAATACAATCAAATAATACCTTCACTTTGAACAATGTAAGAGAACGGATGAATTTCACTAAATTTCCCCTAGAGTTTCAAACCTAGCCAAGTAAAAAGCAGCAATCATTTGAACACTCAAAGCATTTTCTGAGTCTGCTTCCAAGTAAAATTTTGACTTTCAGCTTCCCCTTCTTTCAACAGTACATATTTAATGAAGTGGTTAAGAAACATATCCTATTTTCACAACAGCAGAACATTTTGTTCATCTTGAAAAGTTAGAATAACTATCAAGCCTGAGAAATTAAAGGTGAGCTGCAAGCCCTAGTGTGATACTTTCCAGGAATTACATTTAGCAGAACAGAATGGAAATGTCCATGTAGCTTTAATTTCAGAATGGTAACAAATGTTATTAAAGGATGGCTTAGCCCAGTTTACTCTTGATTGACCTCTAAGATCAGAATCAGCACATTCTTTTCTTCATGCAGCCTAAAGGAGGCTATTCAGATTCTACGATATCTTAGATGTGATTTACAGCCTTAGAAGAGAAAGATACTCGTGCAAAGCGTGACAGAAGAGAAAAACGAAACAAACAAAACACAATTGAACAGCAGTTAAGATTTTGCACAAATCTCAACTGACATGCATTTCTGTTTGTCACCTCCAGGAGTTGCAGTCAGTATCTGATAGCTTACCACCCAGAAGACCACAACTAATGAAAAAGGGTAAAAGATAAAGCACAAGATCTTGAAGTCCTCCTAAGAAGCACAGTTATGTTCATGAACAAAAAGCTTCACAGGGAAAGGTTGTCTCCTCTACATGAAAAAGCAAAGGTGGCTCTTACTTTAGAATATTGGGAGTCCATTTCCACCAGAACTTCATAACAAGAAATCTTCAGTGGATATTTTGCAGGCTTTTCCAAAGCCCACAGATACAGGCATGTGGCAACTCACGCTGAGTGTACAAAGGTTCATGCAAGAGAAAGCTCAACATCCTTTACAAGGCAGAGGCCTCTCTTTTCCAGTGCATGCCAATCAGTCTCATCTTGATAATGAACCATTTCGACTGTTCTTGTTTTGTACAATATTGCTCTCTCCAATTCTGCTCTATTACACACAGAGTATAATACAAAATCATCGGGTAGGAAATCCCCAACAGCTAGTGTTGCCAATGCTATTAAAGCCATTTCATGAGAAAGTTGTGAAAACTGAGTACATACTACATTGTCAGAAACCAGTCAATCCAATCAATCAAGCCAAAGACAACTGAAGCCATTTGTGCTTGCACGAAGAAAATAGAATCTTAGCGTTGTTTAGGTTGGAAAAGACCTTTAAGATCAAGTCCAGCTATTAAGCTAATACTGCCAACTCCACCACTAAACCACGTCTCCAAGCATCACATCTATGTAATACCTCCAGGATGGTGACTCAGTCACTTCCCTGAGCAATTCCAAAGGAACTACCAGTATTAACTGATGCACAGTACTTGGAAAAATTAAGCTACAGAACATAGGCTACACCACAGCATAGATAATCAGCTGCTAATTATGTCATCACTTAGACCAGGGCAGAAACAGACTGTAGCATGTTTAGAACCTTCCCCTTGAGCAATGTCCTCTCCTGTGACTGAAGGAGTGATACCAGTTCAAATTAACACCATATTAAATAACGTAATACAACTAAGTTCTACCAAGATCTAGTAATGTTTTGCTGTAGGTTTTACTATGACTCTTTCTTCTAGTTTGCATCTTAGCTTTTCTAATTAATCTGAATTTTCTGAAGCCAGCAACAGAATTAACCTATTTTATTAATTGAAACACCTTTGTCCCTCTTGCCACACAGACGGATTGGTATCTGCCTTGAGATGCAATTAAATAAAAAAGGAGGGGGGAACCCAAAACTACAACCACCACACAAGGCATCAACAGTCAATTTTGCTGAGCTTTGTGAAGTGAAATCACTTCTGGGGAATACGTATTTTTAAAGGCTCCACTGGTATGCAACAGCATGGGTACACAAACTAGCATTTTTAAAAATACCAAGTACTTTCTGTCTTGTGATAAAAACAGAGACAAAAGCTCATCCTTGGAAACAGTCAATGTATTCATTAAAATCTCTCTCATTTAAAATATTGCTCTGTAATAGGAACAACACACAAGTCTTTGGTATACCCAAGAGACAGAATTGTTTGTAATTTAATATGGAAACATTCCAGCTATCTTAATACCAGGATAATTCCTATGCAAGTCTGACATTTGAGGCATGCCACATATTTGCCACTGAAGTATGTGTGTTTTTGTGCCCTTAAGTGAGGTCCATCAGTTGATGCATTGCCCATAACAGTACCCTCATCCCACATATTTGCTCTCAGGTTGCTGAAGAGATTATTTCTTCTCTGAATCTGGAGCTGTTTCGTCTATAAGCAACCATACAGTCCTTAGGAGTTCATGGCTAAAGGGAGACCAACAGCCTAATCCAGCTGTAAGCAATTCATCAAAATGCATGTGTTTACATTTGTCAGCCCTTAAAAGAGATGTTAAGAACTACTGGGTTTGTACCAGTAACTTTCACAAGGTTTAACAACTAAGCTGCAGCTACTCCCGACCCTCGTCTGATTTTAAAAGCTGCCCTTTCCCTCGGTATAGATAAGAAAGTGACACACAACAAGGATACAGAGCCATTAGCATCTTAGACTCCCTGTGTGATAATTAAAGGGAATGTTTTGCTGACCTCAAGCAGTCTTTGAAGTCTGTATAAGCAGTAAGTAGAGAGGGAAGGATAATTCAGCAGGACGTACATCCCCTTATGCCTGCCTCTGCAAAAAGTTCTGCTGGACCAATTCTTCTCTCAAAATCTGGAAACATCCAGGCTGCCAAAAACTTGTGGTTATAGACAATGTTCAAGGACTGCTATAGAACTTTGCGTAACAGTGTTTTCTTTAAGCCTAATGTAAAAAACTGTCATGAGGTAAGCATTGTTTTGCAGAACTCTGAATTACTAATCAGTTAGCATCAAGAGAAAAACCCAACCAAACAAAAACCAAAAAGCAAAACCATCAAATCCAACACAAATTAAAAAAGAATCCCCAAACTTATATAGCTCTTCTATTTAGAAAGCTAACTGTAATTACATTCCACACTTACACAAACTTTTGTCTTGTGTAAGACACTATACAAACTAAAATGATTTGCTAATCAGCAGCCCTGATTTTAAAGATACAGAAATTACCAAATAGTAGATCCATATTGCATAGAGTTTATTTGAGTTAGCCATGTAAAAGAGAACCACACCCTCAAACATGTCAACAACTTGTAATTTATTCCAAGAACTCGCTTCCAAGAGATGGTGAAGTGCAATACAGTCTCTTGCCATTTCTCTCCCTACTCAAAAGGTACTGTGTATTACAGAAACCTGCTTTTTTAAGATTCGGGAAAGTCTTGGAAAGACTGCTGGTTGCTGGTACCATCAGATTCTTTAATTGCTAGTAGAATTACATTTAGCTGGTAATAAGCTTTTAAATTGTTTTCCAGTATTAGCTACAATGGTATACCAGATCCAAGTCAGACTGCAGAAATAGCAGAAGTCCACCTAGACAGAAGTAGGAGGATTTGAGGTCTTTGGTGAAGAATGGGTTTTGTGCAGAGGAAAACAAACAAACAAAGAAACCCCAACCCACCAAAAAACCGAAACAAATCAAACCAATGCCTCCTGTGAATGGCTGTCAGAACCACACAGGCACTTTCCATTTCAAGTAGAATTCAAGATACTGACTGGTCTGGTGGAGCTGACAAAATATCCATGAACTCTACCATTAAAAAAAGGACTGAGAAAGTGAGAGCATGTGTTACATATCTAAAAATCAATAAGACTGACTGAACACAAAATTACTTCATATGCAAAGGATTACGTAGAAACAACTACTCTATCTCATGGCCACATTATGTCCTCTGATATAGTAATGTCGCAGTGAGAGACTAGGCTCATGAAGAGATCCAGAAGGGCACCCTAATGCCAACCTCACAAGCCACCACAGTATTTTCCCCATACGGAACTTTTTCAGAGCCTCAATTTCTCCTGAAAGCAACTTAAGTTCTCTCTGGAGTACCACAGCTAACTGGAATAGTTGTACAGACGGGACCAAGTAACTGGCATGTGAAAGAAAGTGAGAATGAAAGCACACTACTACCTCAACTTCACTCTTGACAGTAGGCTGAAGGGTCTGCTGAGGAAGAGCAGTACTGCCTGCAACAAGTAATTCCAACCCCCACCCCCCCCGCAGGGAACCCAGAAAGCAATTTCTGAAACAGAATTCAAAAGAGCAGTACTTTTTAATGATTCATTTTTATGGTTAGCTGTTCATGTTTGTTTATACCTTGCTCACTGCTGTTACCTGGGTGAAATTCACTGCATCCCAACAATTATGATTTACAGTCATCTTTATTTTGAAGTTGAAGCACTGGTTCAGATGAATCTATATTTTTTAAGTATGAGATTAGGGCTATCCCTCCAGAACATGATGATCTCAGAGGTCTTTTCCAGCCTCAGTAATTCTGTGAGCAAAGAAATTAAGTTTACGTTGCCTGGGTACATGTATTATCTAACTCTGCCCGTTAATTACTGTGAGGATTTGTGGGATTAGTATTAACACTACTTATGTATTAGCTCATACAAATTGCATATTATCACTAATGTATGGTTATGATAACAATCATAATCATTGTAACGATGGTTGTACATATCCTGTTTGACAGTTATTCTTGTGCCTTGCTGAGAAGAGATGGGAAAAGAAATGTGTGCTGGTCAGACTACTCTTCTGAGCTAGTTATGGTGCCTCCATCATAAAGAAGTCAAAAATATTTGAAAAAATTATGCAGTTTCAATAAAACTTGACAAGTTAATGGAATTTTAGAGAAAAAGAAGCATTTTAAAACCCCTATTTTCTTTTTATCATAGTATCTTGGATGTTGGAACTTAGAAAGTACATCTTTGCTCTTTAAGTCATAAGATTTAAACAAAGCATCAGTGAAGGAGAGACAGCAGGAGTGACTCAAATCTTTGTACAACACAAACAGGTTGGCACGCCTTTACAGCAGATTGAAGCCACAGAGAGAAGAACATCAGGAACACATACAAACACCACATTTCTTTACAAGCTAAGGAATGTGCAAGCTTTGACAAAGCATATTATATAAAGGATGTTTATAATATACTTCCATGGAAACAGTTCAGTAGCTTTACAACAGAGCAACAAAGAGTGTGAACTACATTTTCCATCTGCTTTGTGAAGACTGCTTTCCTACAATGGAAGTCAATGTCAAAACTAACTGTTCTTGGGATTTTAAACACAAAAGAGTAGAGAAATGCTCTTTGTCTCTGTAGTACAAAAGATGATGATCAAGGATATGGTTTCTTCATGTGTTTCAACCAGGAAGTGTTAAAAATTACTTAGTAGGCACCTAGTCTCAGATGGCATTACTAACTGCCTTTAGTAATTGTAAAATATCACACAGATAAAAAAATACCTTACAGAATCAGACAGATCATCACCTCCGGATGAACATCTGCCATAAGAACTGCAAATCCTAGAATTGGAAGAGACCTTTAAGATCATGAAGACCAGCTGTTATCCCAGCACTGCCAAGTCACAACTAACCATGTCCCAGCACAGTCAGGTCACCACTAAACCACGTCCCCAGTCACCACATCTACACATCTTTTAAACGCCTCCACCACTTCCCTGGGCAGCCTGTTCTAGTGCTTTACAACCCTTTCTGAGAAGAAATTTTTCCTAATATCCAACCTAAACCTCCCCTGGGGCAACTTGAGTATGTTACCTCTTGTCACCTGGGAGAAGAGACTGATGCCCACCTCACTACAATATCCTTTCAGGTAGTGGTGGAGAGCAGTAAGGTCTCCCCTCAGCCTCTTTTTCTCCAGACTAAATAACCCCAGGACTCTCAGCTGCTCCTCATAAGACCTGTTCTCCCGACCCTTCACCAGCTTAATTGCCCTTCTCTGAACATGTTCCAACACCTACCTCAATGTCCTTCTTCTAGTGACGGGCCCAAAACTGAACCCAGTATTCAAGATGCAGCCCCACTAGTGCTGAGTACAGAGGGATGATCACTTCCCTAGTCCTGCTGGCCCCACTATATCTGATACAAGCAAGGATGCTGATGGCCGTTTTGGCCACCCGGTCACACTGCTGGCTCTTATTCAGCCATCCAGTGACCAAAGTGAGCTGCTTCAGAGCCAGCACAGTCTGCAGTGGATCAGTTGATCCTGGCATACACAGGTTTTCCTGAGGTTTTCCTTTGGTAGTGAAATGCCAGAGGAGTGGAGAGACTGAAGGGTAAGCTCACTTGCTCATTTTAAGACAGGTATAGCCAAAAAGGAAGGGTATGGTCAGTATAAAAGACGAATCCAGATTTAGCTTAAGCATGGGAAAAACAAAAATACCAGCACTGTAGTAACTCTTATCTCCAAAGCTGACATACAGGGGTGGCTTAACATTTCTTCTGAAGCTGTCCACCTCGAAAGAGATAAACCAAAATAACAAATAGCATCTATTGTACTGTCATCTATCATTAGCACAAGTTCTGCCATGCTGCTGCTGTTAGGGTGGAGTTCACCCTACATCATATGGCATAGATGTTCTCTACATAGCTAGAGCACTAGAAATAGTGTGGTAAGCCACATTTCTTTTCCTGGGATACAAAGAAGCTGTAGTGCACACCAGCTTTTCCAAGAAAAAGCACAATGCTCCAGTTTAATAGGTTTGATCTACACAGACACCATAAGGAAAAAGGCACACAAAACACTCCACAAGATATTACTACTATAGAAAAAGAAACGTGTATGGCTTGTGCAGCCCTCACTGATACAGTTTTAAAAATACTGCATCTGAGCAAAGTCACTGAACATTTACAACCTGTATTAGGAAAAAGTCCTGCTATGAAAAGATTTTCAGAAGTCCCCCATATGAGCCTTCAAACAATCCTTCAATCTCACTCAAAACATCAAACCCAAAACTTAATCAAGCTTATGTACACCACTACATGGATTTAAGACTCGGCCTGAGCTGCACTGGTTTCTTTCACCACTCCACCAGATACCATTACAACAGAAATATCAAAACCCCTGGATCCTGCACACATGCTTCCCAAAACACAGTGTAATTCCTCCAATTTACCAGACATCTACAGAGCTTCCAGAAAGACACTGTTATGAAAATCCTTCATTTCATGATGGATTGTCACAAGAATTTATCCTGAAGACAAGACAAACACTTGTATGGGAGTGTTTTGCTATCTGCATAGCACCTTCCAAGGGTTTCCCTTAGTACTAAAATTTCTAAGTTAAATATAGAAAAAAAAAATATCCATGGAGTCAACCAAGATAGTAGGACACAATCTCCACAATCAACAGGCTACAAGCTACTGCCTTCCTCCTGGTAGAGAAAATCCTGTAACAAAAAAATGGCCATGTAAATACCGCAAACTGGGCTACTTTCTCTCAAAATACGGTGAAGACCGCAGGTACACGTATGAGGTATTATAAAAATTAAAAGGATTAAATTCCAATTAAAAAAAAAAAAAAAAAGAGTGCATAAAAGCAGGCTACAGCAAAAGCTTGAGGTTCAGAAAGATGAAGAGTCTGACAGCCATTCCTGTCACTGAATGTCCTGTGTTAGCAGATGAGCTGCACAATAACTAGATTCCAAGTTGGTTTGTTTGTGCGGGTTTTTTTGCTTGTGTTTGGTTTTTGTTTATTTTTTAAAACTGACAGCTGCATTTTTCACCTATATGCTTTTTTTTTTTTTTTTAATACTAGATGCAGTACTCTGGAAAAACACCATTTCTATAGTTTGGATTAAAAGTCAGTAAATGTTAATTTGAGATGTTTCAATAACCCGAGGATGGTGAAAATGAATATACTTCAGTCCAAGTCAGCAACGGTAAACAGAAGTAAATGTTTCCATAGGGAATCTGCACACCTAAATTTGTGACAGTACCACTACAGGTGTATTATTTATCATCTGTAAGCAGTTTTCCATGTTTTAATTACACAAAACCTGTTACTTAAAAAAAGTCATAACTAAGGCAAGCATAACTAATGCTTAAGTGTGATTTTTAATTACACTGAACTGTATTTGTCTCAAAGGCATTCAAAACCAATTTCTAGCCTTTAGAAATGTTATTCTTTATTTGCAGCTTGGTTTTTTGTTTGTGTGTTTCTGGTTGGGGGTTTATTGTGTTGTTTGTTTTTGGGGGTTTATTGTGTTTGGTTTTGGTTTGGTTTTTTTTTTTAATTAAGTAATTCAATTACCCACTGTAATTGTCTGAAATTTGTTTGAAAATGTATTGGGTAATTTATATTTATGTAGAAGTAAGACTGATTATGTTTTGCAAGGTCTGCAGTTTCCCATATATGATGATTTAACTATGAATAAACATATATTTATGTATACATTTCTCCTTCAACAGCTTAAAAGTTTCTAACAGCATTGTTCCTGAACTAGACTACTGCTCAAGCTGTAGCACAACAAAGGCTTGATGTTCAGTGGAAGACACATATATACCAGCCAGCTATAAAATGTCCACTTTTGGTTAGAAATAGCCAGCAATCAGCTTAGTCTAAAAAGAGACAAATGGAGCTGGGGCGTCCATTCTCGTATATGGATAGTGAGAAAGGCTGAGGGATAAGATGTGCATACTCTTTGGCTAACTTCTTTGGGAGATGGCAGCCATAGACACTGGAGTACCAGCTTCTGGTCAAACTGAACAGAAATCAACTCCATAAAGAAATGATGACAGGGTAACTAGGCAACAGGCTCCAGAAGCTTGAGATAATAATGAGATCCTACACAAAAATAAGCTTTGACCAGAAGCTGATACTGGAAGGTACTAGGAGAAGTATTTAATCTTTGCGTTAGCATTCATTCTGAAAATCCAAAAGAAAATGAATAAAATTTCTGACAGACAGACCACCCTCTACTAACAGTCTCAGGGTAGGAAGATCCCTTAAGGGGTAAGGAAAAGGGAACACAATAGTCCTAAATACCTACTTTTCCTCAGTGGTACTCAATGAGATCTTATGGAATGCAGCACAGTAGTTTCCAAAAGTATTTTTGTTCCTCAACATGACTTTGATATGCCTCCCAATACTGCTAGAGATTTCACCCACCTAACACAAAAGCCATGGGAGAGACAGAATGCTGCATATGTGTATGTGCTCTTTACTAATGTGTCCTAATACCAAGAATTTCCACCCTGGAAGTGCTGGTTTCATTTTGTTTGTCTGCTTTTTGAAACAGGAAGTTTATGTGTAAAGTCACTGAGAATGCAGCATGTCAATCTTTTACAGAACACATTCTTCATACAACTTTTTGTGAAGACCATTCCCATAAGAAGTCCTGTACAACATCTTAAGACATCAAAGATGCTTATAATGAGTAAGTTAATTTCATGATAAAAGCTATAGTCTGCAAGCTGGCCACCATTATGGCTGTTATAGCAGCCATACTTGACCTTCTCCAGTGTGCTCTCAGACACACCCTTAAAAAGAGCATGGCCAGCAGGTCGAGGGAGGTTCTCCTGCCCCTCTACTCTTTGCTGGTGAGACCCCACCTGGAATACTGTGTCCAGTTCTTGGCACCCCAGTTCAAGGAGGACAGAGAGCTACTGGAGAGTCCAGCGCAGGGCCACCAAGATTATTAAGGGAGTGAAGCATCTCCTTTGAGGAGAGACTGAGGGAGCTGGGTCTCTTTAGCCTGGAGAAGAGGAGGCTGAGGGGAGACCTCATTAATGTCTATAAATATGTTAAGGGCGAGTGTAAGGAGGATGGAGCCAGACTCTTCTTAATGACATCCAATGTTAGGACAAGAGGCAATGAGAGTAAGTTGAAGCACAAGAGGTTTAGGGTAAACACAAGGAAAAACGTTTTCACTGTGAGGGTGTCAGAGCACTGGAACAGGCTGCCCAGGGAGGCTGTGGAGTCTCCTTCTCTGGAGGCATTCAAAACCCACCTGGACATGTTCCTATGTGACTTGGTCTAGGTGATGCTGCTCTGGCAGGGGGGTTGGACTAGATGATCTTTCTAGGTCCCTTCCAACCCTAACATTCTGTGATTCTATGATTAATTTCAACAGGAAGTATGTTGAGCCTTCCCATGTTAGTAAGTTTTATTTGGCAAGCAGCTCCTGCCACCTGGAACTGCAGTGAGGTGGAAGACTAGGCTTTGTGCCTGAAATGGCCCAAACCCCAGAGGCCTTGTCTCTGCTGTGATTTTTATAGACTTGTTTTTCCTGCATAACTCTATTTTCCAAGGATCCTGGAAAGATCAAAGCTTGCATATAAACCTCACAATTGTCTCTACAACGCCAGATCCTGAACAAAAAGTTACTTGTCTTTTCTAGAGCTATTGCTATATTTCTGACAAGCTATTTTCAGTAAAAATTGGAGGTACTAAACATTCTGCTTCCAGTTCCTGGTACAGAGAGTTATTCTGTAAGAGTACCACACATGTTTGTGCAGAGTACTTAGTGCTGGAGATCCTGGTTACAGGGCAAATGAGTTCTCCACTGCTCACTTAGGGCCTGAGTTTGGCAACACTTATACAGTATGATATTAAGCTGACCAGGAGGAAGGCAAGCTTGAAAGCCTTAGGAAGCTTCAGAAATATTTTACTAGCTTTTTTTTTTTTTTATTAACTCCAAGTGTCCATAGGCAAACAATTTAAGAAATCTTGGGAACTGCTAGCCAACATGAACTTGAAAAGCACTTACCTTCCACAATACATTCTCCCCCAGACAGACAGCCTTGCAACCACAACTTCTTCACTATGCAACAACTAGGCAATAACCTGAGCATTAACAGAAGCTTACTCATGGCAGCAAGAAGCTCTACAGGTTGATTTATCCTGTCCTTGATAAGCCAATTTGTCTTAAGCTAAACCCCACTGTTGAAGGTGGATTGCAACAGAATCTGCACAGTGTCATTTAAAGTTATCTCAAATCTCTCCAGTAGTCATATGCTCTCAAAACACATTAATGGGCATGCAGGTTTTCCAGCCAGCTTCTTCCTTTAGAGAATAAACTGGTACTATCTAAGGAAGTTTTTTAATTCTGGGACATTAGCAAACACCTGCACACTAGTAGGACTAAAAGTACACATTACAGATTATCAAGATTTTCCATGTTCAGGAATTCGTGGTAGATCAACTGCACTGATGTGAAATTACATGAGCTGACCTGGTGCCAACTGCATTTTACATTAGAAACTGCTAAAGTAGGCAAGGACAGCAGTTCAACTGGTCTGTGACTCCCACACAGTCTAATACACCTGCACTTAGTCCCAGAAATGGTTTCTGCTACAGACTGTCGCTCATTTCCAAAGCAGCTAGAAACATTTACATTGTACGTGTTTCATTCAACGAAATTTTGCCATGTGTCTGTACACTGCAGACGCTATTGTATTACCAGTATTATTTTTTTTTACATGGAAAATTGCTGCAGTTACCAGGGCTGATGACAGGAAGTGGTGCTTATGTGGGTCATTCGGGTATTTTCAAAAGACTGCTCTAGGAAATCACATATCACAGCAGGAACCGTGCACTCTATTTCATACTAACCTAAAGACAGTGTGCACGTCACCTAATTTGTGATCTCTTGTTCAAATGCTTTACCTTAACATTCATACCGATTCAAAAGCACTTCAATCATACTATGGTTAACAATATACACTAGTGAGCTGCTCTCCAGTATTTTATCCTTTCCCTGCATGAGCAGCACACCAGCATTCTGTAGCTATGTGGCACCTCAAGTACTATCAAGAGTAAAAAGCAGGCCTTGCATTTTACATCAAATGTAGTATATGAGATGAGACTACTTCAACAAAGCCACATTCCTAGTTGCATTTCTGCTATTAGAGATCAGTATTCAGGCTACGAAGATACAGGATGACATGTCGCTCACACCTGAAGAGAAATAGCAAGAACCAGAACGTTATGAGAAGAAAGCAGGTGTACAGTTATAAAGGTTTATGAGCTCTTGTACAAACACGGCAACATTGATTAAAGTCCAAAGGAAGAGGCACTGAAGAATTCTCACATTCCACTGCACAACACAAAGGGTAGAGCTCTGCTAATGTCTGTAAACACCCTTCAAAGCACCAAAAGCTGACAGATTTCTGCAATTTTTCTGGAGGCTTGCCATGCTCTGTGGGAGGGAGGTTGGGGTGCAGCAACAAGCTGGATTTAAAAGATCCCCAGCTGGAAGCACAAATACAGAGAGTGATGTTTAAAACTGTTAGTCCCCTGGAGAGAAGCAGGAAACTCTCTTTATGACCCCCAGAGTATTTGTTTTTCCAACAGTTTCCCAGCTCAGCTTGAGATTCTCAAGGGCAGCAACAAAAAAAGTTTTCACTTTGCTCAAATTAAGTTTGACTGGTCCCTGGGTTGGCAAGGTGATAATTTAACACCCCATTAACAAGTGCATTATTGGAGGAAATTCAAATGAACCGATTTTAATGCTAATTAAATGTTTTCAACCTCAGCTTGCACAAGGAGTATTTATTTCCCATTTTGAGTATAACAGGCACTGCTTCCATTTGTGGATCTACTGATAACAATGGCAAGATACAAACTTCATTTATAAATATACTATTAACTACTTAAAATTCAATTCCACGTGGCCTATTCCTTCGTTACTGCTTACACTTCATAGTTGCATCTACTTCTGGCTTGCCTTTGGACAGAAAAGGGGAATTTTACAAAGCATCCAACTTGAAGAAACCTACTGATTAAGCAGCTGATTGAATTACTGAAGTCACATCTTCAGTGAGGGCCCGATTGACCATGTGGAGATTAAAATACTAGTTTCAGTCTTTTCTCCCCTGGAATTTAAGCAGACCAGGCTTAGTTTTGTTTCCAACACGCTTCTCCCTGTGCATATTAAGAGTATAGCAATGGTCCTGTCTTCTTGACAGCTCAGTTAGGCTCAGTTCTCTGCCAACACAACCGTACATTCTTATTCCCAGTGGCTATAATTGGTTTAAACTACCTTCTCTGATTTTAACTCACTCAAGTTTGTTGCACACAGCAATGGCAAGACCAGAATTTTTTTAAATTTTAAGGTTTCCTCTGACTAAATGTGATCAACTACTAGCTCTTCACAACTGAACTGCTCAGATAAGACAAACGCCAAATTATGTGCAGATGACTAGACTTCAAAGCTTAGTTATTAATTTCTGATAGTTTAGGAGCTGGAGTGGCCTATGCAACTGCTACCTCTATTGCTTACAACATTAATGCTACATAGAATAATAATCCTTGCTTTCTATACAGTGCCCAAAATAACCTTCATTCAAAATTTAAGTGCCATCTTAGGCAAGGTTTATCCACAACTTATTCTATACAAGCTATGTATGGCACTGTGATTGAGTGTGGGATATTCGTCTCCTGAAAGTGAGATGAAATACAGTAAACTTGTTATAAATGTAAACATGTATAATTACTATTATTGAGTTAATGTCCACAGAAGGCAGTAGTTTACCTCTTTTGCAAGCCATTAATACTGTTAGCTTTAGGTCAAATTTAAAAAGCTCCTGGATTTAAGGCTTACCTTCAGTTTTTAATACACAGGACAGCAAAGTAAGTTTCACCTCTGAGGTTAGTCAGTTCCTAGACTGGTTTCACCATGCATGTTTTGATTTGCCCACATCTCAAGTGGGTTACTTTAGGGTTTTCCTTCACTTGACCCCAGTGATGTTATCAGACCAATAAACAGGCTGGGTCCTGAACACCAACAATGCTAACAGAACTTGTTGCACAGGATATGTCATTGTCTCTTATGTAGATGCCAGAAAGGAGTCAATTCCCAGTCCTAGTGAGACTGTCACAACAAAAAAAAAATTCCAGCTTTCAACTCAAACCAAATCAGTGACGCCGAAAAATTCATTAAGACAGGTTAAGTACTTCGCATCATAAATCCCAATATTGTTTCACTTACCTGGACAAGCACCAAACTGTCTCATTTTTCCCTACAGTCAATTTAAATAACTCAAACACGACATGAACAGCAAGAATCAATTGGCTTTACACTACAACTTTCCATAACTCCATTCCAGAAATCAATTTGTCAACTTTGTGTACACTATGACCCCAAGAAGTCTGCTTATTGTGCCTTTTTATTATTACAACAGTATGTACAAAACTATTTTAAGTTCATTCATCCTTGTGACTGAACAGAAAGAGCAGCATCCACTGAACTGCTGACAAGCATCTGCAACACTTGCTTATTAACTCTTTCAACCATAGTGACTTCGAATTGGAAGGCCATCTCCAAAAATTTGCTTTTGTGGAAAGAAGCCTTCACCATCTCATTATAACCTTGCTCTACTATATATCAAAACTAAATATGATGATGCCATGTGTATGTGCAGTGTTGGGTCGAAGGTTGGACTAGATGATCTTGAAGGTTTCTTCCAACCAAAGACATTCTATGATTCTGTGATATGCAAGATAGCCATGTACATTGTCACTGGAGTTCTCTGAAGACATTGTATGTACTCAAAATGTTCACCACTATTGAGGATGACCATTCCTTTGAAAAAGTGATAACAATTCAAGTATTTTTTGTTTAAGAACATGTGATGGTCAATTACATGCAAGACAAATAATGCAAAGTAAAATGAGACAGACATACAATATTGACCTAATAATACAGAGGAGTTTCAAAAGCAATACTGGAAGCACCACTATCAAGAACTTGTAACTTGGCTTTGCCAAGTGGCTATTGGAGTGGCTATTGGAGTGGTTTTTGCAGTGTGGATGAAGGAACAAGTAATATTCTTGTATTCATATATAATTATATTCCCATAACTGTCTTCAGAGAGACTTAGGCTTGCTAGTCACTTACATGTATAAACAGTACAGAGAATTAACAGATTACTTTGAGCAGAAATCAAAGCACAAGAAACCACTGTCCTAATTCAGCCAACACATTTGCATGCCATCCATCTTATTTTCTCTATAAGCAGCCATTCAGCTCTTCATAGCATTTGTATTTTGTCTGTGCTGCCTTCTACGAATATCCTACTTAGTCACTGGCAGCTTTATGGAAAGATCTCAAAGGAGATACATTTTTTTTTTTAGTTACGTAAAGTTTTAGTAACTACAATGCCTTATATTGTAAGTTTAGAGCCTCCAGATGTTTCATTAGAAATAACCTGTAGAGGAGAGAATTAGCTTATTCTTGCAAAATAATACACAAAAAAAACCCCTTTTGTCCTCAAAATCTAGTTGCTTCCTACTACTTATTCCTCAGCTATCAGACTATCTCAATCTCATATCACAATTTCCACAAAGGTTTAATGCCATGAAGGACAGCAGCTTTTACAAATAGTGTGTGGTGAACAGAAGCAGGCAAATACGCAAGCCACAAAGGCTCTTTTCAAGAATACATTCTTGAAGCCATTAAAAGATGTAGCTGTGGCCCATAAAACATCACTGGGACCTAACCGTCTACTGTTCTGATTCCAGCTATGATTCCTGTGCCCTTGTAAAACCATTCCTATATCTCAGTTTCCCTTCATCTATTAGTTCAGTGTGACTAATTTAAAAGCAGTGCAATTTTATTAATACACAGTCAATTCAGAGGTGACACAGTGACCCAGTTTAACACTATTGCTTTACTTGTCTCCTAAATTTAACAACTCTTACCAGCACCACTCTACTCCACATCTACTCATAGTCAAACCAACTGCAGGCAGTGATCCTCCAGAGCCCATCTGTAATTCCATGGAATCCAACAGAAGTTTTTCAACCAAAGGAAAAAACTTTGTCATACTATCACTAAACAGCTGCTCAATTTACCCAATTAAACTTTTTCCAACTTCATCCACAGAAAATGCCTACAAAGTAATATTATCTCTAAAGCCTTAAGGCAAATAAAAAACAAAAAACCCCACATGTCTGGGAAACAGCACAGTGCAGAAAATGAACAGAGAAGCACTTTCACGTAGGAATCATTCTATGAGGTGCTCATCCCAGGCTAAAGGCTGACTTAGATGCTTAGAAAGCCAGTAACATTTTCACAAGACCTGCAGCTGAGACTTCCTTTCTGTGCATGAGCAGACAGGCTGTCCAGCTGGTATAACCAGCCCTTCCAGAAAGCACTACAGATCGCGTAGAAATCAGACATACAGAGGCTTCTTTCAAATGATACAGCTTTCAAACACCAAAGCCATTTCTTTTCTCAATAGAAAGAGCAGGTAGGAATTCTGGCACTCCTTAGCACCAAATTAAAATTAGCAAGATGTAGCGCGACATTCATTTTAAGCAACTTGACAACAAAAAAGGCCTTTATTTTTTTGTCAGACTGGTTCCTGATCTGGTTCACCTTTCAGCTCAGATAGATCTTGCTGGCATAACAGCAGGAAAACAGTCTGAAGTGGAAGTTGCTTCCATTCTCCTGGCTCAAACAAATAACACTGTAGCCTCAGACTGAGGCAAAACTGCCTTACTTTTGAGTACTGGAAACAGAAATCAGTTACACATTCCTTGCTTTCCACTTCATAAAGCAAAACAGATACTGGAAGAAACCCAAAACAAGCAACGCCTGAGCAGACCACAGACTGTTGGCAAATCATCAGCTAGAAAGAGTTCAAACAGACCCTTTTAAGACAACAGCAAGACCCAGCCCATTTGCACAACTTTTCATGTCGTTTGAAGCTTGATGAATATCTGTTCTGGAGAGGAGCACTGAGGACAACTCTTGGCTGGTACAGGTGTCTCACACAGACCACTCAGAAGCACTCGGTGGTATCACAGATACAGGCTGCTGCCTGGCTATGCTTGCCTCAGTGATGACTTCTCTATTGAGCAATCACCAGCACCAATTGCAGGCACTTAACTCTGTTCTCAGGTAGTGTAGGCAAAATGAATGAAACCTGTTCCAACAGAAAAATTCTGACGTCATTTCTCCAAAGGAGCTTTTTCACAGTAGGACTTATCTGTCAGGTTAGTTGGTCAGATGATCTGTGTTGAAAAGCGAGTACAGTTCTTCAGCACACACCACCACCTCGTGGTCAGATGCCTGAAACTCCCATAACTGAATGTATTCTGCAGTTTCAGTATCAAAAGCCTCTGAACTGAATGCCACCAATAGATCCGCAAACTCATCCTGTGTGAGCTGCTCACAACTCTTTGATTGCCTGTGAAGGGGGAAAAGTATCCTACATGCAAAGAGCTGTACCACTTCAGTTTCAGGGCAGCTTACTCATCACATGTGGAAGCTATTACTTCATGCTATAACTGAAGGAAACTGCTACCTCCTAGGCAAATGAAACATGAGAATTTGTGCTTTTGACTTTGAATGCATTGAGATTAGCACAGACTTCTCCCTTTCTTACTTTCAAAATGAAAAAGAAGAACTAAGACAATAAAGACAGATATGCTTGATTTCTTCTCCTGGTGCATTAAGTCTATGGATCTTGAAAACGGTTTCTAGCTCCCCAAGAGGTGCAAACATCAAATTATACTAGAGATAAAAGTCAAAAGCTTTGCCCTGGCAGTAACCTGCACACAAGGCTGTAAAAGATTCACAGCAGAATACTCTGAAAGCAATCTAAAAAGTGGGGCAAATAACAAAGGGCAGGCAATGGGGAAGAGAAAGGAGGAGGCTAGAGAAGCTAGACACAGAACAAAAATCAAATACAAGACAGTACCATGGTCTTAGGTAAGACCAAGATGACTTACCTCTAGCTGAAAATTCCTTATGCTGTTATTAGGCTGATCTACCAAGTAGGCTATTAAATTGGTTTATTGCTCAAAAAATTCCAAGTCTGCATGTACTAACACATAATAATGAATGTGTCCACCAAATGAATTATCTGTGAAAGTGATAGAGGCTCCCTTTGGCTTCCCCCTTTCATGTCCTTACTGTTAGAAAGACTCACCAACAGTTGTACCATCTTCACCCATAATGCACTTCATGGAGGTGATAATTTGCTCCACAACAGGAGGCGATAGTGATGTTGCATACACAGCACTGTGAGAGTATGTCCTGAGGTAATCAATCAGTTCCTAGCAAAACACAAGAGGCATCAGACATTGACTTCACAGCACTCAGAGAAATGCTTTATTGTTTTGTCTTAATCACACAATAAAACAGGCCACCACAAGAAACCTCTTCCAGAATGTCCGGGAAGAGAACAGTTATCTCAAGGACTGATTTTACGATACAAGTAATAAACAGTTGAAAAGCAAACAGCAGGGACATTACAACCCATAATTATGTCACAGGGCAAGAATGTGTGTCGATCAAAGACAAATGCTTATGACAGACATGTTTAGCCAACACCACCAGTACTGGATTGCAGCGAGGTGTTTGCATTACTCAAGCTGCGTGCAGGCTGTGTTTCAAAACTGTTTATTAGAACAGTGAGAGTATAAAACAAACAAAACAGTGGAAACCAGGATCCACAGATGTTTATGTGTCATGCCCAATATAACTGTTTCCCCACAAGAGTCACCAAACAGGGGAGCAGATCACAAAATATTCCCTCATTTGTCATAATATAAATAATAGCAGCAGGTGTAATCTAGGAGTGCAAGAACCACAGCCTACCCCTTCCTGCCTTTCCCACTTAAACACAGCTTCTACCTTTGTTAGCAAGCAAAAGAGGGTCATATAGAAACAAAGGACCAACACACTATAGATCTAGGCTGCTTGCTGTTGACTGTAACAAAGCCACTGTAAAATACAAAGACCACCCCAGCAAAACATTCTAAAGACCAGTATGAGTACCAGGACAGATTCTGTCTTCTGCTATCACAAAACTAATAATGATAACCCTGTAGATAGTACAGTCTGGGAACATATTGCAGGAATATGTGGAAGTATTCAATTTTATATTGCCTGAAGTCAGACTTAAATCAAAGGAAGACTTTTAAATAAACAATGCAAGAAGATTTAAGGCCTTTTACCACTGAAGGAATCCCTCAAACAGTAGCTAAACCACAGCTGCGAAGGACACTTCAGCTGGCTCACCTTATGTCAAGGGAGTTAATCCCCCTAGCTCACTACCTTTGGAAAAAGATTTATACAGTGTTTCCTTCTGGGGAAGATGTCAAGAGTAATTTTAATCCAACTGTAGTAAATGTCCTAAGAGCAACATCTGCAACTATCTCCATTTGGACAGGCTGAAGTAATTATCACTATAACTAGCTAAAAAAAAATTTCATTGTCCTGGTAGGAAAATGGTAGAATTTTACTCTCAAATAAAGCTTAGAAGCCTGATCTGCAAAATACACTTGAGGATATGAGAAAGGGGGCACATGCAATTGTCCACACAATCCCTCCCAAGGGGAGGGGTTTGGCAAGGCCAACATTTTCTAGCAGTATTTTCCAGTCAGGGGTTAAAAAAACCCAACCAAACAAAAACCTAACAAAAACAGAACAGTCAGAGTAAAAAAAACAAAAAACCCAAAACAAACAAACAAAAAAAAAACCCCACCAAAACCCCACCATCAAAACCCAAATAAGTGTCTTTTTAAAAAGCAATCTGAGTTCCGAGATAATTAGTTCTACCAGACTGCAGAGGATTTTCCTTCAAATAGACTGTAAAACTTCAGCTTTTGGCATTTTTCCTTCAAGTATCATAAGTAACATTAAGAAATACCTGGTTCCTAGGTGTTCCTAAAAAAAATATTACACCACTACTGTACATTCTGCAAGCTGGGATCACCACTGATCACGTGAGAACTATCCAATTATGAGGTATTTTCCTAAACTAGACTCTTCTGTATCACACAGACTCTCACTGTACTAGACAATATATAAAATTACGAAACAAATGGACAATCAGGGTACTTGAGAAATACACCAACTTTAAAATGCTTAGTGAAGAACTGTACCACCAGACTGAAACACCCAGGAGATTCCCAGCTTTTTACCTTCTTGCCCCCAATGTATCCTCCAGCAGCTCCAAAGCTTTTGGTGAATGTTCCCATCATGACATCCACATCTTCAGGACTGAGTCCAAAATACTCCACCACACCCCGACCACTGGGACCCAGGGCACCTATACTATGAGCCTCATCAAGGTACAGATAGGATTTGTACTTCTTCTTAAGGGCAATCACTTCAGGCAAACGGACTATGGATCCCTCCATACTGTTGAGAAACAGAAATTCAGTGTAAGTGGATTTAATGGCTGAGATCTCCTTATAGAGCCTAAAGTCACTAAGCTTTTCTTGCCTTCACTCTTCAGGAATTATGAACACATAGAATTTGCTAGACTCAATTGTTTTCTGCAGAGAGATGAAAGATAATTTCTCCTTGCACCTGGGGCCCAGATGTCTACTTTCTACCTGTTTAACATCTCTAGGATGCTGACATACAGACAAAATAGCAGCAGCAGCAGTAAATTAAGGCAAAGGAATGTGTTCAGTGAAAATTTTAGAAATGAATGATCTCATTTTTACTTCCACCCTAATGTCAGTATTCTGATCTGATATCTACTTACCTGTTGCTTTTAAGAACTTACTAGGCTCTTATCTGTAGCACTCCAGAACACCCCATTTTGTGCTGAAAGTCACTACGATTTGAATGCCTAACACAGCTAAGTCTATTACATGTTCCGCATGTAATATTCTATTACATTCACTCTCCGCAAAAACATGTGCACAATTCCATTCACACTAACATCACCTAGTGAGCACAGAAAGAATGGAATGGACAAGCAATTTAAGACCTCAGCTCTGATGTAAATAATCAGTTTAGATTAATTAATCAGGATATGAGAAATATTGCGATAGCACCAGGTTCAGCTACACTATTAGCAACAGAAAGTCCAGGATGTGAGACATATACAGCTCAATTGAACTTGCAGATGAGATTAATGAAATAACTATGAAGTGATAATATTCATAGTTGATTTGGCAAAGGAACCCAAATACTAAGCAGCTAGATCTCACGTGGAGGGTCTTAGGAATACAAAGAATAGTTTGTACCTGTATATTCCTTCCACCAAGATAAGAATTTTTTTCCAGGGCCTCCGTGTACGAGGTTGCCCATGCACAATAGCATCTTTGAGCAGCTTCTCCAGGCTTTGCATATCTGCACCAGAAATTACTGTTAAATGGTACCAAAACAGCTACTAGCTTGAGCTTTGACATGACTAAAGATAGCAATACTCCAGAAACGCACAAATTGCTCCAGTGTGAAGGACAGACCATACATAAGTAAATAAGCGTGGGCTTCATCTATCTGTGAGCCCACAGATAAGATTAAAGGGAATGGGTAGTCACCCACTGCCACCAGTATGAACTCCGAGGAAGAATTTCCTAAGCTAAAAGCACAAGTTAGAGCATTAAGCACAAACAGCAACCAAACAAGGAAGGATATTAAAAAAAAATACAAAATAAAAGGAAAGATATCTCACTGTGAGGAAGAGAGAAAGCAATTTAGATAGTGTGTCCTTGGGGAAAGAAAAAAAAGAACAAGCAAGCTAAAGAACAATTAACTAAAGCCAAGTAGAAGATAGACCAAAGTGCAGGATAAGAACGGTAACAAGTTTTATTACTTAGTTTAAAATTGAAGGGACTGGAGGTGTGGAGCAGGAAGCTATTAAACAAAAAAAAAAAAACCAAACCAGAATGGAATTTAAAAGGTCCACAGGTGCAGGAAAGAGGACAGTGCTCAGTATATCAGAAACTACACAGATGTTGTTGGCAGCAATATATTCTGAAACCCTATTAGCTCTGGCTATGAACACTTGACACAATCCTAGAAGACCTGACTAATGTGAGAAAATAACTACACAGGAAATCAGTCCTGAAAAAAAAACCCACCCAAGGAAAGGAGTGGAGATGAGTAATCAAACCATTACAGCTAAAGTGCTAAACAAGAGACAGATAAAAACACTAGGGCATGAAAAATAGCACACAAATCATGAAAAGAGGACGGATAGACTAGGGCAGATGTAGCAATGAGAGGAGCTTTTGAACTAGAACTAAACTAGAAATTATACTGCAAAATAGGTCAGCTAGTAGACTGTTAAAAGACAGCTAATGCTCAGAAAAAAGACAAAGATGAAGTCAGCAGTGGAGTCCCGGCCTCCAACAAATCTCTCACGGAAGAAAGGACAAGTTTAGCACAGTTAGGGAGAACAATGGAATATCAACTTCTGCTCTGATCTCTTAGGAAAGAGGGAAAGACTGGGAACTAGGTCTGACCTTAACAAAAATGACAAACTGCAGAATGAGGTAGGAAAAAAATGGAACCATTGAACAAGTTTTTAAGGGGGATTCCCCCCCCCCCCCCTCTCCATTTCTAAAAAGCAGAATATGAATGAAGCCATTAACAGCTCAGGAAAATGAAGTAGGACATCATAGAGTATAACAATAGAGCTGAGAACACACACAACTATGAACCATCTTGACAAATCAAGATCATTGCTTGCATTTTGCCTTCTGATTCTAATCTGCCAGTCCATTCTCTTTCACAGATCCCCACGGTCTGTAAGGCTTCTAGAATATCCCCCAATCTCACCACTGCTGGTTTGTACCCCATTCCCACAGATCACCTGTTCTTTCTCATCACACCAGAGCTTCTAAGTCCTTCTCCTCACACCCAAAACTACGCTTGTCACCAGCATTCTCTGAAATTCTAGAACTGGATGCAGTGTTTAGAAGCATGTCTATACAAGTGCAGAAGTTGAATGCAAAGTTTTTGTGAACTTGTCCAGCAATTGAAATTTATGAAGAATTAAAGGGAAAAACAAACAAACACCAAAAAAAAAAATTAAAAAAAAAAATCATTGAATGTTAAAGATCTATACTTCCGTAAAGAAAATTATTCAAATGATAGAGGATGCAAAAGGAATAATAAGCACAGCAGAGGTTCCACTATCAAGTAGGGCAAAGAAAGGAAAATAATTGCAGCCACCCAAGCTTTGTTGTCACACACTTCAAAGACAGCAAGAGTCATCATCTCAGAGATTAGTCCTATAAAGAGTATTGGGAGCAGCTGAAGAATGAAGGTAATAGCTTTACTAATCAAGGCCAGAAAGGTACCTCTTTCACTGAGAATAAGAGAAGAAAATACTAAGTATTTTTAATATGACAGTTATTCTAAATACCTCCTTTGGAAGAAGCTGAAGCTAGCAAAGCAAAAATTCTATGCACTTGGAAACAAAGCAAGTTATTCAGTGAAATTAATCTGTGCTTCACATCCCAAGAATTCCTTTTGTACATTGCACCAATAGTGTCTAGTTTAGCTAGGGCATCTGCACTCATAAGCTTTTGTTACTGTAGGATCACGTCAGCATCTGGTCCTAAAACTAAACTTTCTTACCCTCCAAACTGTAAGTAAACTACCTAGCTTGTAATAACAGCTACAAGACTGCATTACCATGTGACACAGAACAGTCTAACCATGCTGAGCTATACAAGTAACAAGAAGCCATCTTGACATAGTAGTGCCCCTAGACTTGCCAAAGGGCAGCATGCTCCTCTTCATATACAGAAGAAGTGAGAACAGCTTCAGGATAAAAAGTTGTTAGTTGACACCGAACATACCAAAAAATATCCAATTCAGGATGATTAAATTCTCAGTAACAGCAGTATTCTGACCTTTCAGGTAACCAGCAATTGACTTCCTTGCATGAAATTGGATTTCCAAGTATGAGAAGATGGAAGAGATTGTATCTGATCTATCTGCAGAAAGGCAGAGACCACCATCTGATACTTACTGTTGTGCTTAAAGATTCGAATCGTTGCTCCTGACAGTCTTGCTCCAAGCACTAGTGATGCATGATTCAGTTCGTCACTCAAAATCAGACAGCCCTGAATTATAGGGGAAAGAGGAAGACATTGAAAAGGTTATGTTTCACAGCCAAACGTATAACACCTTTCAGCTCTGACCTGCTTAGAGATCATTTAAAAGCAAACAAAACCCAAAAAAATATTTCCAACACAAATGCAGGTAGTCCAGGTAAAACTTGCTGAGAAATGATTTGCAGCCTTAGTACGGCAAATGAAAATACACAACTGCTGTTAACTGAAAGAACCACTTGAGTTTCCTTTGTCCCAGAAGTTCTGCAGCTGAATCTGCTGAATATCTCATGCTGATGATTAGTATTCATCCTCCCATGCAACCAGGGAAAACAGAGAGCAGAGCATATTGCTGCGGTTTGCTCGACAAGTCTACAGTGGTGCTAGGAAACAGGCCATCAGAGTCCTAGATTAAAGATCTTATCAAAGTGGAACTATTTCTTACATTAGGAGGTAACCACTGACTAAACCCACATGTGCTCAGTGGTACCAAAGGGACTAATTTTCTTAAATGAACAGAACTGTTCGGTACTTTGTAGTTGGAGATAACATACAACAGACAGGAAGTGGGAAACTAAATTGCACAGTGAAATTGGGAAGTTTTCTGAAGCCATTAAACATTACACTGAATTTGTTTTTTTTTTTTTTTAAAAAAGGAAAGATATATCCTTGGACAAATATTAAAACAGAATACATGTGCTCTGAGAGCAGCAATGACTGCAGGTCACTAGCTGATATGCTGAACATTCAGTCAGTGTTATTATCACTGGGGACAACAGGAATGCATATTAGGGGATTAGTTTGTCAAAAAGCAATAATACTTCTAAATAACCTTGGTCCGATCCAATTACTATGCAAATCTACTGCAATTCCAAAACTGACTTTGTTAAGTTAAAAATCCAGAAAGCATGTCAAGGTGAAGATTTGACACTAAACACATGCTCATTCTATATTTCTCTATTAACAAATGGTGGAGGGAAGAGACAAGAACATTTCTGCTATGAGATTTCCTAGAAGGAACTGTGAAAAGCACTGCCTACAATTACACAAGCAGGTGTCACAGACAACAGGAGTATTTTCTCCACAATAAAGGAAATTTTGCACTGGAATTGTAATGTTCCTAGAAATATTGTGCATCCTGGGAAAGCTTGAGACTGGTTTTCCCCAGAAACTGCACTGAATTTCAAGTGTTCAGGATGCTATTACAACGATTCGTGCTGCATGTTTCAGAGACTTTGTCATGAGAAGCATGGAAACCTTCAAGTATTTGAACTTTGGAATTACTGTACCAGACAAGGAGTATGTATACTATGTCAGAGGGCATTGCTGTTACACACTACTGTATCAAAAACTGCACATAATAATTCAGTATTAGTGTCCTTCTTAAGTGTCAGGAACTAGAAAAAGTGTTTAAAAAAAAAAAGAGATTAGTAGCCTAGAAGGAGCTTCTCCATAAAAACAAGTAAAGATTTTGTTAGAGAAATAAAATTTAAAGTCAATGAGCAGCTTCTTTTCACACCCCTGTAATAGGACATTAAATTAGACAAAATAAATTAATTTTAAATTGAGGAAGAAATAAAGAGTCTAGTATTGTCTGCCACTAGAGATAGGGCAAAGGACCAGAGAAGCCACTGGTACAATACAGCAATCATTGATATCACTGATGCTGCTGCTACAGTTGATAAGCTGCATTTATCAGCAAATTTACATTTGAAAGAGTATCCAGAAGACTAGGGCTAATTGGAGATCACACTGCTGGTATCAAGAAAAACATATGCTAGTGAAGATCAGACTTACCAGTGCATCCTACAAAACAGACACGGAAATTGAAGTGAATGCCACATTTTGCCACAAAGTGCTGCGTTCTTGAATTGCATCCTTCAGTTCCAAGCACTTAATTTCACAAACTAACTATACATGGAAATAAATTTCTTTTCTTAGAACCATAAAAAGATCCTTCAAGCATCATTGTTCTAACTTCTGTCAGTCCAGAGGTGTGATGAAAAGCTCTGTGCTACAGGCAGTACAGAATGCTGCTATTAGCTAGTTACAGCACCTACATTAATGACATTTACTTCTGAACAGGCAAGTTTCAGGTTCTAGCTTAGCCTCAAATGGTCTAACAACTTCTGACTATATAATACTAAAATCTCACATTATCTGTGGTCCAGACTCAGCATATTTGGCAGTGACTGTACTAGGCAGCCAACAACTTGTCTGTCAACAGCAGGTCTCTCCTGCTGAAAACTGCCAAGTGCAGAAAGACCTGTTTTTAGTGATGCTGTAACAGTGCTGAAATATAACTTTCAGTGTACACCAGCTATACCTGTTGTCACTGTCTGCTTAGTAGAAGCTGCTGTTAACAAGGCATAGTGAATAAAGACCTACTAGGTAATGCTGGTGAAGCTTTTGAATTCCAATGCTTGATCAGATTATGGGGTAGAGTTGGATCCCTGTGATAGAAAAGTCGTATTTGTTGCTATTTTAAAAGGACTCTGAAGCAACATAAACCAAGTGCTGAAGGAATCCACACAGCAAAACCAGAACAGGTGGTCCAGTATTACATATCTCTGAGTAACTTTATTGCAATGTTTTGTGTTATAAGCCAATTAAGTTGCAATATAGGGGCACAGATACAATGTAAGTAATGTTTGGCTTCAAATCATATCAGTGACTGTCAAAGAAACTCATTCTGGCCAAACGCATATGCCATTACTGATTACGTTTGACAAGTCACCAAAAATTCATGTTCTAAGCAGCTTTGCACCCAAAAACGTATGTAGGACGTGCAGAGAGACAAAAACAGTAGTTAAAAAAATGAAAGCCCATAAGTTCAAACAAGCACAGGAATCTCTGGACTTGCTCTACTGAGGACTCTTGTCAAAGCACTGCCAGAGAGGCTGTGCACACACAGTCAGTTGTGTACCGGGTGGTGCCAGAATTCAAGATTTATGTGAGTCCTTATTTGCAGACAACGAAGAAATCAGAAGTGTAGCGAGAAGCAACTTCAGGCAGCCAAATAAGGCATTTATTCAACATTCTAAACTGCAAAACTGTTTATTTGACAAGAACTCTTTCCTTTAGAAGAACATTTTCTGTTTGGGAGTATTCACCCAAGTATTAAGTGTTCATCTAGAGTTAAGAGGCAGAAGCTTCTTCGTACTTTATTTAAGTGTACAAAACTAAGTATGGTCATTACTAACACAGTACAGGTTGCCCTATCAATTTGTGAAAAGAGTTGGCTTAGTAAATACGCAAGGTATGCGCATGAAAACAGGTATGTTACATGCCTTGGAATTTACTGTTTAGATTACCTCAATGGTTGTAAAAACTGTTAAAGTTCAAATGCGAAAACTAAGGAGCCAAATAAGGTGTCTCAAAGGTATCCTCATACGGCACTACAGTGGGATCCAGATAGAAAGAAACAAAAAAAAATGAAAAAGATTGAGTAATTTTGCAGTTTGTATTGGGTCTAACTGATCTGGAGTTAATTTTCCCCATAGCAGCCCTCCCAGTGCTGTGCTTTGCATTGACAGCTGGAAAGGTGCTGATAACACACCTGTGTTGTGGCTGCTGCTGGGCAAGGCTCACACAGCACCAAGGCTGGTTCTTTTTTCAGTGTTCCCCCTGCAGTGGGATGGGGTGGACAAGGTCTTGGGAGGGGACACGACTGGGACAGCTGACCAAACTGACTAAAGGGATATTCCATACCACATGATGTCAGCTGAGCTATAAAAGCTAGAAAAAGGAGGTGAGGGAGGGCCATCCGTTTGCCCTCCAGAGCAACCGCTACACATTCACTTCCCAGAAAAGGGGCCAGACATCGCCTGCTGATGGGAAGTAAAGAATAAATCTTTGTTTTCTCTTGCTTCCGTGCACAACATTGCTTTGCTTATCATTAAACTGCCTTTGTCTTAACCCATGAGTTTCATCTCACTTTCTTCCCCCTTTGCTCCTTCAAAAAAAGATTTTTCAGCTGTCACTCAAAGATAATAAATTCTGTATGTACCAACGTGCAGTTCATCTCATCTCTACGTCTCACTGCCACAGTCATTTCTCAGTGTCTCAAGAACATCAAAATACTTTCATCCAATCATCCTGTTAATCAGTCACCATTTCATACGCTAACAAGTAGCCTGAGGAAGCAAACCTTCAGATGCTAGCCTCCTTCCCAGAAAGAGGATAAGATCTGACTGCTGTTGGTCCATGGATGCCATTTCCAAAAAAGATTTTTGCAAAGGTTATAGATGCATACTGTGACCTATAGTTTCCTTAAAGAGTATCTGCAGGGGTTGCCACTTAAGAAAAACAAAACCAAACAAGTAGCTTTTAGAAAGCCCAGCCAGCAAAAGTCACTGGCAAAAGCTCACCTAACAAAGATTAAGCCATACCTTGCCAACTAAAGCAGGAATGTTCATAGAGTTGGTTGCAAATCCCATTCCATATGCCATTGCCGATTCCACACCTAGGAACCTGGCAACTAGCTTTTCCAGCTCCTCATGTTTGTCCAAGTTTCCTGCACATAAAACAAACGAGAAATTCAGAGTGAGGAGAAGCTTTCACTTACGCTATACTCTACAAAAAGAATTTCCAACAACCAGCTGCTCTTTATTTAAAGGCCCATAAGGGAACACTGAAAAAACAAAATAAAATATATGATGTACCATGTAAACTAAACTCAATCAATTTGTCTTCACTAAATTAAAAGCTTCTTTACTAATTAGTCTGAAGTTCAAAAGCTGGAACAAGTAATGTTTCAAAGATCTGCAATCAGATTACAGATGTCAAAATATACATTTGGGGAACATCCTATCTTGCTCCAACTTACCCATCTCCTGCCTAGTGCTGCACACCCCAGCTCCATACTGGGACAGAACTTTAGCTGCTGCTTCTTGGCAAGTCCCAGCATTCTGTGCAAATCCAAGGTAGTTGTAGGAACCCATATTAATTATGTCCTTTATCACTCTCCCCGTGTACCTGTGTTTTAAAACCACCACAAGTTAGGACACCCACAGTTAAAAAAAGTTAACTACATCAGAAGATTCTTATTTCCGTTTCCTAGAACATACACTGAAATGTTAAAAATCAACAGAACCAACCATTAGATTACTTCAGTACTGCCCCTCATCATCAAACTGAAATGATCAGTGAAAAAGATGCTTTCCCTACCTTATGGTCTCAAACTAGCTCCCAGAAGAGTTTACATAAAAAGGTGAATTTGCTATCATATCTAAGACTGCTTGAGGCTGCTCAAACCATTTGTTGTTTCTTTGACATGTCACCCCCTCCAACACAGAAACATACAACTTGCGTTTCAATTACAAAATAGGATCTCTAGATCAATTAATTTGGCAGCCCCTCCAGCAGGATATCCTTTAACCACAGAAAGGAAACACATCTGGCGCTACTGCGCTAACAATGTGTGACAAGGAGATTAAGGAAGAGATTTAGTGGAAAAAAAGTTTTAATTATTTTGCCCTTGAAAGCTAAGGAGGGACATGACTAGTTTCACCAAATACTGTGCTGCAGACCTCTTCCCATCAAACCTGTGATGTCATTTCCAATTTGTAAAAATCCTTATCCTTTCATTTCTGTTTTTGTTTTTACAGACTACTTCAGTTCTGACTCAAAACAATCATGTTAAATTCAGTTTCAGACATTTACAGAGAATTTCCTAGACTGGAAAAGACCTTTTAAGGTCATCAAGTCCAATCACTAACCTAGCACTGACAAGTCCTCAACTAAACCATATCCCTAAGCACTAGGTCTAGTGACTCTTAAATACCTCCAGGGATTGGGACTCCACCACTGCCCTAGGCAAGTTATTCCATGCCTGATAACCCTTTCAGTAAAGAAATTCTTCCAAATACCCAATTTAAACTTTCTTTGGTGCAACTTGAGGCCATTAACTTCAGGTGTCAGGACTGATTCTAAATCAACACAAAGTCATAAGCAGCAGTGTAATCCAAAGTTATCTTCTTCCGGTTCTGCTCATCACATCCAAAAGTGTTAATATTATTATAGGTGTATGCCCATGAAATCTTAGCACAGTCAGGATCTTTAGTAAGTAGTCAAAAGATTATAGACAAATAATCACCTGGAAAGCTCAAAACAAACACAAATCACTGCTCCTTTAACCTCACAGCCTGCAACTTGTGCTTATAGACCATCTACTTAAAGACAGAAAGTTGCTGGTAGCCTTTTCTTCAATTGCGACTCACGTGAAGGTCCAGTTATAGTCATAGGAAACTCTCTCCATCATGTCCACTTTGGCCCCTGGCACGCTGCAGATGGGACGGTTCCAGCTGTCCCGAATGCGCATGTAGAGGTTTCTGTTGTAGAAATTTTCAAAGTCCTGGTACAATGGGACAAAGTCCTGAAATACATCAAAAGCACCCAAAGTTTAAAAAAAACACACATTACAACAAACCAGGAATAATAGGAATAAGCTGTTTCTGTCGTTCAGGTGTAATTCATAAATGAAAAATATGAAGAAAACTCAAGAAGCTACAGTTCTTCATTACAAGCCCTGAAACTAATTTCACCCAAAGGGTTTTTAATCTTGGAAACGTGCCAGTTCAAAATTATTTGAAGGTGAGACAGCAGCAAAACTGAAAAGATTCATCTGATAGTGCAAAATCCATCTGCTAGATGCAATTTCTAAACCTTATCAACCTAGAAATATACCATGCCCCCAAGATTTCCTCAAAAGTAGGTGCTTATTTGTATACAACTCAAGTAGCTCATAGAAACTAATAACCATCAACCACAACTAGAAAAAACGATCATGGCATTAGGCCATGCTTCAAGTTAGAAAGCCTCAAAGAATTGTAACATGTAAGAGAGGGTGTAAAAGCAACACAAATTGAACTGGGAGTTCCTAATGACACAACGAGGTCTCGTTCTTGGAATTCAAATGGGACTTGAAATATCTTGTCTTTCTTTCCAGCTCTTGCTGGATACTGGGGAGAGCATCTCTCTCAAAACATACAATAACTCCCTTCCTGAAATGTGTGGGCATATCATCTTTGCATGAGATTTGTATTCAGCCTTCGGAGTTAAGCGCAGCAAGGGAACATTCAATTGCTTTCTGGCACCAAAGATTATGCATTGCTCTACTGAATGAATTGAGAATTTGAAAATTGAGGTACTCTGCTGTATTTTATTCTGTACATGAGAAATGCATTTAATACAGCAGCATTAGAATTATTTATAGAGGTTATGTTAACTTCACACATTTTTTTTGTTTGAATCCAAGAAAGTAAGCTACATTACAGCACCTCTCTTCTGCACAGTTTATCGACTCTTAAGTTCCACAGGATTTCTTTGCATGACCATTTCCTGAATTCTAGCTTCCCTTTCAATGTTTTTCAGGAAAAGTAAGTAACTGTCTTGAATGGATAACACACAAGAATGTCAAACTAACTATGACAACAAGGACATTTGAGCACTCACAAACATTTTTTTTCTGGCCTATTTAAAATGCTTCAAAATCATGAGATTTCCTTATTACTATTCAATTAAAAGGAAGTTTGACATTCAGTAGTGATAAGAATGTGTAATTCATTTGCTGCTGTTGAAAAACAACACAAAACACAGTAAACAAAAAAAACCCCACCATTTTTTAATAATCCACAAAAGGAAAAAGTAGACTTCATGATAAAAGTAAGAGATCACCACAGCATTTCTTCCTGTTTTTCACAAGATGAATGCAAACATGGTGAGGGGCATTTTATTTTTGGTGACAGGATAAGCAAGACAGAACATCTGTCTGACCAGTGTAGACATAGCTGCACCTAAGTCCCTTTCTGACTTCCCTGTGCATAATGACATGTCCAAGCAGCACAAAGATAATAATTTTCATAACTTCATCTATGGAAAAACCAAACCAAATTTAGCCAGTGATCACTCCTCCTTTCTCAGCAAAGACAGACAGCACGAACAAGATTTACATGAACTAAGATGCAGAGTGAAACAATCATTTCTTCCACATTCCTCTACTTAAGAATAGTTTTGTGCTATTTCACATGTGCCAGGTCTTCTCTGAAGGCTTTGTCAAAAGAGGTTAACAGGGCTAGTAGGTCAGCTAATACAAAGACGTGATCCCCTAGAAAAATCATTAATTTTCTGAAGTAACTACACAGTTCTATCCTTCCTCAGTTTGTCTCATTGTTCCAGGCAGAAAGTGGGTTTCAAGATTCAATCACTAACAAGCTGGTCACTTTGACAATGAAGAAAAACATCTTCATATGGACTAATGCATTTGAGAACTTCCTTCACATGTGAAAGTCACATAGCTACTGTACCCTATTACAAACTGGTGATTTGCTTGTAGCAATACAGTAAGAAGTCCCAATTCATGATATAAAAGTAGTTATCTACAAGTGTCTGAGACCTGCTGCATCATTTGTAAAGGGGTGGGGGAAGTGAGAAGATCAAACAGAAACTCTGGAAAAACAGAAGATCAAAACTTGAGAGACTTGGACTTGCTATGTCTAATTATAATCTCCTGAGATCCTTTTAAGCGTTTTCAGCTCCTCTTAACCATCTCTGCATGAGAATTCAGCTTTGCAGTAGTAATTCAAGCACGCTATGTGACCTGGGAAACAACTGCGACTTTAGCCATGGTTCTTGACTAGGAGCAGAGGCTGGAAATGAGTCATTACACAAAGTCAAGCAGGTATGCCTGGGCTGATACAGTGCAATCCCACCTTAGATTACTGATCAGATAGAGCATGTTTTATTTTGAAATCCAAGCTGACAAAGCAGGAAGAGTAACGAGCTCAGCTAGCGAGATAAAGCAAATCACCCACAAAAGGCTGACACTACCAAAATATATAACGCAAGTATGATCTTACAAGCCAACAGTATAGCCAAGTTTCAAGTGATTTAAATGAGAAGTTCTCCGGACCTAATGGATTATGATAAGGAAGAAAAGGTGTCTTAAATTTCAACAAGGATTCAAGGAACATATTATGGGTAAGGGAACTAAGGTCTAATGCAGGACAGTAGCCTCAGTTTTTGGGGGTACCAAGCAGTAAGATTATAGCAGAGGGCTTTAAATGAGGAACCATCTCAATGCCATTCCCCCCCACAACACACCACCCTCAAGCTAAGTCTTATGAGAAAGCTCCTTGGAAGAAGACAGGCAGGAAATGTTATTTTGGCATAAATCAAAACTGGATTGTTTATTTCCTCAGTAATCTGAATCCCATCAAGAGATACTCATGA
>JANVCC010000033.1:4057180-4281399 GCA_025345505.1 Todiramphus chloris collaris | reverse complement strand
CAGCATACGGGACCAGATGCCTTGCCTGTTTGTTTTGGGGTTTGTTTTTTTTGTTTCTTTTCCTCTCAAATCATTCTACAGTGCGGCATTTCAGGTGGAGAGTAGAGGATAATACACAAAAAAGAACACTTGGATTCCTCATGAAAATTAAACATTTTCAATCTTTGAATCAAGAAAACACATTTGGGGAAGGAGGATGAAATAAAATATCAAAATAAAATTTTTGGCAGGTGCAGCCACAGTGCTGTGCTGCAACAGTATCCTACTGCTGGAAGCAAATTGCTGTCACCTTTCAATTACCTTCAGTGCTTATTCCTATTTTCCATCAAATTCTCATCTTATCTCGGGTCCTTCTAGCCACAACAGACACTAAAGCATCAGCCTGAGAAGGAACAGCTTCATTTGGAAAAAAAAATATTGTAAAAGGGAGTTGATTCTTTGAGTAATCTTCCGAGTAAGGGCAGTCAAACAACAGCAAAGGTTATACTGTTTCCAATGGAAGGAGCAAAAGCACTGTGTTCTTTCATTTGAATTCAGATGAACACAGAACTCAGAAATCCTACAGACCTCTATTCCTGTCAATTCAAGCCTAGAACACATCTACTAGTAAGGTGATGCCTGATGAAGAAACCTAAGTAATAATGGTCTCCCAGAAGCCTGAAAGGCAAAGAAATTTCAAGAAAGAGCAAAACAAGAAAAGAATAAAATTCTCCCTTGGGGTGCAGCACCTTTGCGAAGGTGTTTTGGGTATCTAAGATTTTATCGTACTGTAAATTAATACTACAACAAGTGAAGGTCATAATGAGAGCTTTGTAACCATCAGCTTGGGGCACAATGATATGTAAATGCAGCGATTATGCTGTGTTTAGAGCCAAGTTTTCACAGTGTTGCACCTAAGCTAACAAATGGTGCCACGAGCACCAGCCAGGCTTATCTGCAATTCACATTACGTGTTCCCTGATAATACAAAACTGACTCTGAACAGAAATCAGGTAGACAATTGCAACAAATTTCAGGCTTCTAAAAGGAAGCAGCATGACTTAACTCCATCTCCCTGCTGCATGAACCAAGAGAAAGAGGAGCAGTAACTGTGGGTAGCCTTTATACCATCAAGAGTCCTCTCATGAGCTATACAGATGCCAAGACATCATTGGCCAAAAGTCTCCAGTTTACTGCCCCTAAGATAGTCCTACATCTGGAAGCTTGTGAAGATGTGTTTGAAGACCCCAGATGCTAGAAACATGTTCTAACTGGACAAGCTACTGAGCATGAAGAGGTGTTAGTTACTGGCCCCATTTGCACAGCTGCTCCTGTATACAACATGTACAGGGTAATCAAGAGGCAGATCAGACCGAAAGAAAGGTAAAAGCAATTTTTATCCTGCCAAGAAAATCCTACAAGTTTTTGGCAGATTTAACTACATTGCGTGACCACACATTACATTAAACGGGGTATGCCTAAATTGATTCCAGGGTAACTCAGAATTGTTGATCTTGCCGCTTACCCATGCCTAGAACAGACCGATAGCTTCAGAGAGGATGTGCTACACAACACTGGTTTCCAGGAAAAGTCCAGCAGGACACATTTTAAACAAAGCCCAAACCCACTGGACTATTTCCTGGAAATCAGTACTAGCAAAGCCTGTCCCTTTTCACCCTTCTGTGTTCCAACAGTGAGTGAATATTTTTTTCCTGGAGTAATTTATTTCAATGCAAGGCTCTAATAAATTCCAAGGAATTCACCCACCATCAGAGACAGCCCTAACACAGACCTGTTTGGAAAGCCTGCTCTTTAAATTAGTTTAGTCACTTCCAGTTCCTATTTCTGATGCACAAACTAAGATTACAATATTAAGTAACAATTTAAGGAAGGATTTGCTCTGCCAGAATAAATCGCCCTCCAAAACATAAAAAACTGAAAGTGGCTTTTTTTTGTGTTTGTTTTTGATACTACATTTTGGACCTACTTTTACACTGTCACCTTCAGAAACACACCACAGATAAGCCATATAATTCAATTCCATGATTTTCACCAAAAGTTTATTCAGCCCTTTATGAAATACTTCCTCGCACTACATAATTTTGTTTATCTCACAAAGCAGGTCATAACACTCTGTTCATCACACACTACACAGCCACTCCTACTGCCTTTCCTTTGAGCTTTTCACCTAAGCAATAATGAACTATTTCATAAAGCTAATGCTAAACCTTTCGATTGATACTTAGGGTGTAAGAAAGATCTTAAAATGACATAATATCTAGTTGGCTCTTCAAAACTTAAATAATAAAAATGTTACTTTTCACACAGAGGTCACAAATCTGACAAACTACCTCATGGTAACCACAGTGCTCTGTTAATCTGCATGTATTAATAAAAATAAAAAAGAAGTGTGAGTTTTGAGCCTTTTCCATGCACTAGTATCCACATTCCCTTACCAAAAGATGATTAGGTTGTCAGCCAGCAGCTTGAGAGATTCCAATATTTGAAAGTTATGAGAAACTGTTTTAAAACAAGTCATTGAGCACCCTTCTCGCCCCAGCACAAAAATAAAACCTGGCTCCCACACTATACACACTGCAGCGTGCTTTCATCAATTCATTTGCAGGCAAACAAAGCTTAAAGCAGCAAAGTGTGAGGATAAGTACTGTATGTTCTAGACCTCACATGATCACTTTTCTACTTGTCACATATCAGAAACAGCTATGCCGACCTAAGCAGCAGAAATGTGATTTGGGGAAGTACACTAGGCTGAGATTTCTTCAACACTAAAACGTTTTTAAACAGGATTTCCTATTTTTCATTCTTACGCAATACTCACTGGCACTTCTTACCAGCTTCATCCACAGATAGCCTACGTACAAAACAAAAACAGCATACGTGCATCCCTTCCCTGCAGGTCATGATCAACACGCAAACTCAAACGGTTTTAATTCATCTGTCTGGGCAGTACACTTCTCAAGCAAATGTTTTTAAGGGTAAGGTGCAATGCTAACTTAATTTATAAATAATTTCAAGGCTCAAGTTCTTTTAGAACTAGAATAATCCGTTGCTAACAAACTCTGAGCTTCAGCATTGTCTGTGACAATCTTTACTAAGAGCCTAATAGAAATAATCTACTCCCAAATTAAACCTACTGCCTGAGGTCCTCCTTTTGTACACTCTCACGTAAGAGTCATGACTGCTCCCACGGCAAAGGATCACTACAGAACAAGTGTTTCACAAAAACACTACAACAGAAACATAAAAACTACAGTACAGAGTAACTGCACCAACACTTCAGTTACCTCTTTATAATCCTCAAGTACTACGAGTACTGACCAGTATTTAAACCTTTAGTCTAATGTCTTGGTAGGTATCTGCAACTATTTGACTCTTCCCTTCTGTATCAACTTCTAGTTTATGCACAGAAAAATACAAGGGTGTAACTTCTCAGGTGACATAAACCCGATTAGCTAGAATGACATTAATGAACATAAGAAGTTTCAAATTGAGATTTAGCCAGTAATCTTTATTCCCATATTGTAGCTGTTAAAAGGGATCCAAGGCTTTTAATTCCAGATTCCAGAAGTCAGTTTTGGTAACAGTGCAAATTTAAGCTTCTCCACTTATAGCCAATATGAAACATCTAGTATTCATTGAACTCCTTTGAGAATGTTTCTATTTTGGATTTAAGTGCCTTACTATGAATCAGCTTAATTCTACCTCATGATGCTCACTCAAAGAAGCTACTACGAAGTGATTTTAGGCATGGGTTAGTTTACTGCATCTCAGATAATCCAGTATAACACACACTTTAATCCAGTGCTGCCTCCAAAAACCAGCCCTCAAAGAAGCCTTGCTTTTTTTTCTTCCTCCCCTCCCTTCCTTGATTATTTGTTTGCATTAGTGAGATGTCCTTCCTGCCCACCCCCTCACCTCACCCACACCCCAGTAGCTAACTGCTTGTGTGGCTGCACAAAGAATGAGAAACCAGCAACTGGAAAACAACCCCCCTTAACATTTTAATAAACCAGACTTTGGCTTCCCAAAGCAGTTGAAAAAAAATGGAATCTCGATCAGCAAGAGTAACTAATTCACTCCACGTTTGCAGCAAAGCTCCCTGGTATTCACACTGTGCTAAGAGGGCTCACACTAACAGCAGGAAATAGGTTGTGAGCTGTAAGTTTACTGTTAAGAAAGCTACTGATTAATTAACAAATAAGGGCCTTGTAAAACATTTCTCAACTACTCAAAATAAGGATTATGTATTCCAGATTAACTGCTAAAGCAGACAACATTTTTCAGCTGACAACAGACAAATTTGTGAATAGGTCTTATTATGAATTAATTCTTTTCAATTGCTATCAGCAAGTCAGGAGTCAGTACCTCAGATTACTCACCAGCTAACCTGCTCATGTTCTGAACTCCAGATGAAATTACAGTCATACCGCTTGTGCTCTGATTCTTACTCACAACTGCTTAGGCTAAAGAGAATTAAAAGCACGCTGCCGAATGAAAACACAGCCACCAGAGCAGCATCAGAAAGCCTCCCACTGTTGTTAAACTCAAACCAGATCCTTTGATAAGCATTTCTGTAGCTGGTGGCATACACAGCCTCCCTCCCCCCAAATGCTTGTTTCTGTGGCTGGGGCATTTCTCAGCATGTTGATGCAGCTTTGCAGTGAACCAGATGTGGGAACTGCACCACCAAAAATAATCCAACCAACAAAACATTATTTTATGACACAGCAGTGCTAGTATAATATCTGGGGCATTCAGAAGACAAGGAAAACAGCAGGAAGCTTTGAACAACACCGCTGCCTACAGAAATGCTCAGTCTACAGCCTCAGCCACATCATCTCCCACTGACCATTATTTCCCACTGACCATTACTCCCCAGTGCTTACCTTCTGTTCTTCTCTTTCTGTTGCATTTTGACACTTCTCAATCTTCCACTGCCGCATGAAATCTCGCAGGTATCCAAAGAGAGTGAGAACACCATAGCCTACGTAGGTCAGCACAGCAACCAGCATTGGTGTTTCTTCAAATGCTTCATTGAAGGGCCTTTTGTATAACCCTCCATTGTGCATAACATGATTTATCTATAGTAAAAATGTAAAGAGAGGCAGTTGTGAGATATTAAATCAAAAAATGACAGATGGACATTTCACGGTAGTTCCCTGTCTCTCTGATGACCCCTGCCCAGCTCAAAGTACTTCCATCTATGTTCAGCCATTACTGATAAATACTCCATATATTAGGTAATCTAAATAGATTAATCTTGGAATACAATTCTGTAACTCTCTGGTATCCAAATATATTATGAAGGATGTTGCCTGATGAGCAGAGGAGCAGCTAGAAGGAAACCAAGATAATACATTTCAATAAATGCCTATAATAATAACACCACACTGAAAAGAGGGCTAAGACAAGGATGTTGCTCAAATTTCTCTGGACTGTACTCAATTTGCAGCTTGTAGCCAGATGTAACAAGAAATGTATTTTAAAAAAATATTCTGATCAAAGCACTATCAACACCTAAAAAAAGAGAGTGATCCAAAACACATCAGAAAAGAACAGCAGCAAATAATTGATGGTGAGTGGGGAGCAGCAGCCAGAATAAGACCATTTATTCACCTTTGGCACTCATACTAGCATACAGAAAGGAAGCCAGAGTTGTACCACCTTCTGTAAATTAATCACTAAAGGGGCACACGCACTTGCTGGCCTCACCTCACCAGACACCGCGTTATTTGCAAAGTTAGACCTGCCTATCTCAGATGCTAGAGCAAGTCTGTATTCAAGCCTGGTTTGAATAAGAGCATGGGTCTGCTCTTCGGATACAGTTATACTACAGCTATGCAGTCATTATACAGTACAAAATCCACTGGCATTTCCCTCCTGCTCCTAATTTCTACCTCTTCCCTTTTGCTGACACAGACATCCAGAACAAAGTTTTAACCAGAGCAAATCTGTGACTTGATCATCACAGTTGCAAGGACTTCAGAACTGATGCAAGGGTGGAAATGAAACAGCAAAGACACAGTCAAATTTTCTTTTAGCAGCAGCACGTACCCCAGATGCAGATAACTAACTTGCAGCGCTTTGCGGCCAGCTTTAATACTGAATTAGTTCTAAGAACATACTGCGTACAGTAGTGGCTTAAGTCAGAAAATTACCATGCTTTGGAACAGGTGTAGGAACACTTGCTTACCACACTGCAGCACGGATGATGGCAATTTAAAGCTTTAAGGCAGGCCACAGGTTCATATACTGTTTTCTTCTGGAACAGTGCCAGCCAAAGAACTGTCCCTGCCCCACTCACTCCCACTCTGAGCCATCCGCATCGCACTCTGGCTTGCACAACTAAGGCTAATCTGATGTTTCAGCACTGAACTGATCCATGCTGGAAATGTAACACTTTGCAAAAGGTTATTAGGCCCTAACAGTCTTTACAGCACTGCTCCACAAACTCATTCGATAGACCTCAGCAAACAAGAACCAGCAGCTGCTGGATGCAAGAGGAGGGGCAGCAGCACCATGACAGTCAACAGACTCAGTGAGCCAATGCTGCAGTGGAAAAAACACGGAAATGTTCTCTATCGCCCTTGTGATTGCCCAACTGTTAGCACTATGGCTCTGGTTCATGAAACCATAGAATTTTATTGCAACCAGATCTGATAAAGACCACGCACCAAAGCTCCAATTACTACAGCTTCACAGCCTGATGAACTGAAGTTGAATTTTGTGTCCTCATGCTGACAGATCAGGCTGTGAACAGCAGTCACACGACATACCTGCTACCTGTGGCTGTCTACTAGTAGCTGATTCCTGGATTAGCAGACAGAAAATTGGTAGTAACTACTTCACAAATTACCTAGCCTCTAATACATAGACATCACATCAAAGCTTTTAATGTCTTTCCCACCAGAAGTTAATCTAGAAAAGACAAAAGGCTACATGCTAAGGGAATGGATCTGAATTTACGTAATATCAAAAAGTATCTACCAAAAATAAATCCCCCAAACCAACAACCCCAAACCTAGACACCATTTTAATCAGAATAAAAGCATACCATTTTTTCCCCAGGTCTTTAGAGGTGCCTCTGCTTGTGACAAGTGCTAAAAATAAACAAACTACTCCACATGGTCAAAACCAATGTTTCACTGAGAAAGGCTCTTTTGGGAATACCTGTATTGATTCAAAACATATTCCAACCAATTTCACCTCCCAGTGTTCTACCACGTGCTTATACAGCCTTTTATTTCCATGCTAGCTACCACGTAAGTTGAGAAGCTTCTATGGTATGCTATCTGGATTAACCATTAAAGAAATACTCTGCAGGGAATTTAACACACTTTTCATGAAGCATACAATGACTACAAATACACTTTAGAATTGCCTATAGAAGAGACATTTGTAACCACAGTTTTGATACAAGCCTATTCATTTTTCCAAGAATACATTATGAGCCCACACACTAGCCTTCAGATGAAGGTGTACGCCCTGAAAGCTCCAAATCTGCGGCCAAGAGCAGCAAGTTCAGTCCCAGAGACCAGGAAAGAAGGTGGCTACAGCTTAGTGATTCATTTCCTTTTCAGGGGGTAAAAAAAAAAAACAAAAAAAAAACCAAAACAAAACCTTGCAACACTAAAACTTTTGTGGTCTCACCAGGTGTTACAATAACAAAGGCTCATAGCTCATGTGATCTTTGAGATAGAAAATACTGCATATATAAGTGGAGACTACAAAGAAAAGTCAGGATTCACCTAAATGTGTGGTCCAAAAAAACTAGGTGTATGCTCACCTACATTTCTCTTTCCAGTACTGCCCAGATCACAAGCACACAGAGGAACACCATCACATTAAGAAACTCAACTGCAGGAGAAAAATCAGAAAGCAGCACCCAGCCGGTTACAGAAGGCAGCAAAGAGACGGCAGAGATGGCATTCTCAATCAGCATCAGGTAATGACTGTGTTGGACCAAGTTCTTGAGACATAAGTGACAGAAACCAATATTCTAACAGTTACTGAGCAGCAGCAGCAGCAGCAGCATACAGCTACAGCTAAACAGGACTGTGTGAGCAGAACACATCGGGAGTCTGATTATAATTGCTTCCCCAACCTGGTAACAAGGTTTCATTCACAAGACATTACATTACCAAATGTACTAAAATTTAGTTCATTCCGCAAATTAGAAACATTGTAAGTAGTGCGATAGCAGATCTAGGACAGACAGAGGATGGGATGGTGGATATAAGCCCATGCAGCACAAGCACACCTAACCTGATGTTCTTAGCCAACTACTGCACAGAGTTACGCTTTAAAGACCATGCTGGCCTCTGCACAGCATCAGATCTTGCAGTGCCCTAAGGTCAGGTACCATCAGAACGAAACTCCAGCTCCACAGCCAGAAAAGGTATCTCTGCCTATCCTGAGTTACTCAAATTCTTTAATGACATCTATGGAAAACATCTCATGTAACAAACCTTTTGCAGTTACCTTAGCGTGATTACAGGGCACCCGGCATTAGGGGCAGAGTAGTATCACATACACAAAATTAGTTCTCATTAAGCCACCCCACTGAGCATAAATTCATACTAGAATGTATCCACTTGCATTCTGTATTGACTACAACCTCCACTATCCTACTAGATGTGAAGAGAACTCCTTTATCAGAGCATCAAAAAACCCTGCAGACCATAACTAGCAGTTAGCAGTAAATTTGCTTTTACTTGTACACTTCACCATTTTCCTTTTCCTAAGTTTGGACAGCAGCATCTGCAGAGGACCATCACACTTCACCCTGTCAGGGACTTCAAATGAACGCAAACGAAACCAGTGAACAGATACAATTTTAGTGTTAAGTGTGCTTTCGCTGCCAGCGCCCAGAACAGATCATGACTTTCTTTTCATCAAAAACTTTTTTCTCAAAAATCAACAGGGAAAAGGGTTTTCAGTGTATTTGCTATACCGGCATCAGCTGCCAACTTGGATAAAAACTCATCTTAAACAAAGTCAGCATGGCAGAAATGAGTAGATGCAAAGGAGTGCACAAGAAGACGAACGCTCTCAGCTGAAGGGTACCATGCTTAACTTTCAAAAGCATTAGAGAAGAAGCTTTGTGGGAAGACAAAAGCCATGCTTAAACAGGAACAATTGCAGGCTCTACTGCAGAGAACACATGGGATTTGTCACAGGAATCTGGATACAGACCTTGCGTGGCAGCCATATACTTTAGGGAGAGAAGATGCTGCAAGTGCAAGGTGCACAACACACAGTAAGAGAGAACTACACAGTAACTGATTATGCTGCTACCCCAGGAAAACCCTAACGCTCTGTATTAAAGAGCCTGTTTAATTTCATGCTGCCAGGAAGAACAGTCAGATAGACCTGGCAGACTTTATGTAAACACCTTAAAAGGATTACTAATGTTAGAACACAACTTTGCTAAATTCTCATCAAAATTTATTAGCTTCTCATTGCCAGAAACCACCCATAGTGCAGACATTTTACTCGCAGCTTTGCAGCTTCTTCCCCCCCGCCCCAGACACATAATGCAGAAGATCACTCCCACAAGTTGCTTGCTCTCTTGTTAAAGATTCCTGCCAACTACAGGGAATAAAAAGGAAGGATATGGGATGCATCTCTGCTCTAGGATACACCTTCACTCTCAGAAGCAGCCACATTTATTCTAAAGGATCGAGGGAATCAGCATCACAGAAACTACAGCAGTAGGTGAAAACTCCATGCAGGCAGCTGCTCTAACCCGTTGGAGTATTCCGTGGTCTTTTTACTGTCACCTCCAGTCCTTTTCCTTGCACTGCTTTGTTCTTGGACTTCAGATCTCAGACTTTTGCATGGGTAAAAAGACCAAGACCAAGTATTTACTACCAAAACTAGAACGAACGGATTTAAGCCACATTTTAAGCATAGATAAAATAAAATCATTGTCGGCAAAACAGTTTTACAAAACAGACTTTAACACCCAAGTATATTCCTAATTAAATATTTGTTCTTGTTGGCAGATACTACCAAATATTTTGATGTGCATCTAGTTACTCCCAACAAATTTGGCATTCTTTTGTTAAGACTCACTTGTCACATCTAAGCAAATAGTATAAATCTTCATAATGTTTAAGTGTCATTTGGGTTGGATTTTTTGTGTTTAGCAATTTAGTTTGGGGCTTTTTTGCTTTCTACATACAGCTGACAATTTGAATACTACTGTGAATATATTTTTTTCTGACAGTTTACCTTAAATTACCTTAAATCTAATATATTACTTTATCTAGTATGTTCAGTAGATTTTAGCATTTTGACACAGAATTCCTTAATTTCATGCTTAATTACTAAACATGTTTTACAATACGGATTTTGAAAGACAGCAAATGTCTGTAGTAGTTCACCAACAAGTCAATCTCTAGGCTGTCAGATGCCTCTGAAAGTGTTCTTAATAAACTTTAGAATTTGCTCTCACTTCCTTTTACACACCTTAAGCCCCATTACTTTCTAAACTCTTCAACTCCTTTCTCAACTACAAGCATTCTTCAAGACTATACTTTTCAATAAGGAAAAAATTATTTTTCTAGGAATGATTTCTTAATGAAGGCAAAAAAAGTTGGAAACCTTGTTGAAGCTGGGCCAATGTTTTATGTTCCTCCTACACAAACGGAAGTCAATAGATAATTAAGATAAAGTTTTTTTTTCAACAATTTGAAAGCAGGACAGAGGAAAACAATGTTTCTGCTGCACAATTAAGACAGGAAAACGCATGACACATGACTCACCAACAAAAAAGTGAACTTACAATATTTATAACAATTTATTACAGAATTTAAGGCTTATCACCAGCTAAATTTGAAATGGCAGTCCTAACATAAGAGCTAGATTTTAACACTTTAATCAGACTGACTTCTCAGTAGCACATTCAAATTACATCGACAGCTACTGTGGGCAGGTTTTTTTCATACCAGTACAGATACACAAGTTCTCAACCAGTACAATGACATCTGCTAATTTAATATGATGGCCTCAAATATTCATTTAGCCAGACAAAACGTTGAGTAGCTATTCCTTCCACAAAGGCTTATAGTCTGTTATAACTGCATTTGGTGTTAGAAAAGTGTCCTCACGCACAGGTACACTTTTTCAGAAACAGAGTTTTGTCAGTTAGAACATCTGAAGGAGATCACAGTCTTTTCTAGGTTGGCCAAGTTTCTACTTGCTTCAGTTTTGTATTATTGACACAATAAATGTGGTCAATCAAAAAGCCAAGCAAGAGGAAGAAAATAATTTCTTTCCTCAGGTCTTATGCAAGCCTCAGAGCGCACGCTACAAGCCCCAAGGCGCACATTTTTACACGGGTTCAAGGATTTAACACTAAATGTCTAAACCTGGGCAAACACTCTTGCAGTCCATGAGTTTATCTCTGTAACCATGGAATAACCAAGGTTGAAAGGAACCTCCAGTGATCCTCATGTATAACCCCTAGCCCAAAACAGGTCTAATTACAACAGGTTGTAGAGAGACACATACAATCTAGTCTTGAACACCTCCAGAGCTGGAGGTTCCACAACCTCTCTGGGCAACTCCTTTGAGTATTTTACTGCCCTCATAGAAAATTATTTTCCTTAAATGCCATCAAAATTTCCCATTCTTCCAAATTACGTTAATTGCTTCTTATCCTATTGCAACACACTTCCAAGAGTCTGGCTCCATCTTCTCTATATCCTCCAGCCAGCTATTTGACTGTTCTCCACCTAAGGTTGAGCAAACCCATCTCTCTCAGTCTCTCCTCACACCTTATGCACTCCAACCTCTTCTGCTTCTTTGGGCCCCTCCACTGTATTCACAGATTCATGCAGCTATGTCAGCATCTTTCTGGGGAGCTCAAAACTCTACACAGCACTCAAAATGCAGCCTCACAAATGCTGAATAAGTAGGAATGAGTGCTTTTTTATAAATAAGTTAAAGAGATTTAGGGTTTTAGGGTTTGGGGTTTTTTTCTCCTTCTTTTTATCAGAAATATTTGCATTTTAAATTTGTGTGCAGAGGTGGGGGGGTGGGGGGGAAGCAAAGCTAAACACAATTCTGTACTCCAATTCCCTTTTATACCACTGGATAGGGCAATTATTTAACATCTTTACCTTATTTTAACCTTCATCTGAAACAAGGGCTTATTCACATTGCTGCTACCACTACCTCCCTGTAACATGAAAAACTTCCAGTATTTGTTGCACTCATCTTTGCAACTGTGCTCTCCCAAAGAGGCTACACTAATCTGAATCCCAGCAAAAGCATCTATAAAATCTAGATGAAGCCAACATCGCCTTGCATCCCGAAGCATCTCATGAGTCTACAAGCAGTTGTCAACAGATCAGAGGACCACACAAGCTGGTTTTAGCATGTACACACCAAAACTTTCACTGAAAAAAACAAAACACAAAACACAACTATGCTGCCTATTATAAGAGCTGTAAGAATTCGGGACTTGTGACAGTTTTAAAGGAATGCAAATCCCACAGTCCTCCCACTCTCTTCAGCCAAACTGCTCCTTGTCTTCCTGAGGAAGTAGTATGAGATGTTGTTTACAAAAGCATGTATGCAATAAGCTATCTGGACATTGTTATAGTATGGCATCTGAAGACCTCCTACAAACATCAGGGAAATTAAAATTTGTTTATAGCATTGCAGGTCCCATCTAACTGACCTGGAGATACCACACACAGCAGAGATAAAGAACTTGATACCTAAAACCCATCTTCCAATTAATTTTTTAGTTTCAAATTCTCTTCAACTTCTACAAGCTTAACGCAAGCATTCTGAAGTGAGAAGCTCAATTAATGAGTCCAAAATACCACGCTACTAAACAAATCTGTTCGCATGGAAAATAAGAGCACCTTTTCCCCTTAAATATTTCCCATCTCCCTATTTTATGTAAGAACTTTTTTTTGAGGTGCAGTATTAGAAAACCAATAGCCATTTGCTTCAGAGCAAAACACTCCAGTGGAGAGATACATTTCAATGGAAGAAAAAGCCATTTTCCCTGCACTTTTTATTATTCCCATAAGTGTCTCGATAAATCATAAATACCATTTTTCTACTGAACTCACTTAACACTCTCTCCATCAGACCAGAAGGACATAAGAAGCAGAAGAATGCACAACCTGAAGAGGTAACCTCACTGTTCTTTCATTTAGATTTTCTTTCTTTCTTTCTCCTGGCTGTGTTCATTTCCTCATGTCATGACAATACCCTTTGAGATGTCAGGCTTTCATCTTACATAGTGAAGTATTACACTGAAGCATTAAATTAGTTTTGAACCTATCTACAGATTACTATTCTTCCTAACCCTGCACCCCCTTAATTCTAGACAGTCAGAAAGTAAGTTAGTTACTTCTTGCCAATATTACACAATTTTTAATTGGTAGATGGTTTTTCAGTCTTTTAATTAAGGTGCTTACAGTGAGATTGTTGCATTCACTGAATTTAAATCTCTACATGGATTGTTAGCAGAATCAAGCAAGTTGAACATGAGAGTTCCCAGGTAAGCAAAAGGAAAACTTGTTATTTATCTTAGTATTTTAACAGAATGGGGTTTTTAAAATATGCTGAAACCCTAACTTCAAATTATTACTTTTGCCACCACCAGTGATACTTCACTTATCTCCAAGGTAGCCAAAGTCAGTCTCTGCACAGTCTTAGCAGGCAGCAAGCTCCCCTCTCCTCTTACTAAGGGGAAGGTTTATCAGTTCAGATCCCAGCAGGAAACGAAGTAATACAACTGTTTAAAAATTAAGGTGAACAATCTCACCCTCTTCTGCTTCTTCTGGAATACCAGAAAAGGGCCCACACTATGTTAAATAAATCTCTCTGTGGAGAGAGTTGTAAGGAAAGCCTGAAATCTGTGTCATAAGGATAATATCCTTCAATCAAAACGTTTTTGGTTTTGTTTTTTTTTTAGGGTAAAACAAAGGAAACCCAAACAACAAAACAAACCAAACAAACCAAAAACCAAACCAACCAACCAACCCCACAATAAAGACAAACCAAGAAAACCCCAAAACTAACTTAGGTAACCACAACAGAGATGTCCTTGTAGACTCCTTTTTTCACCTCTTTAAAAATTAGTAAAGCTTTCCTGCACCATCAAGCCCTACAGGAGGGCACAGTGATGTACTGCTCTGTCTTCAAGCTCTCCTCTCACAAGCTCCAGGGTTTTCCAGATAAATCGCCAGTGACTGCAACCCTTCTTTATACTAACGGCTTTCCTTCCCCCTTCTCTTCCCATCAATATATTCATTTTCTCTAGATCTCTCCTTGCCTCTTCTCTCAAGGACCAGCCATAGGCATTCTTGCAAAAGCACCTTTTTCCACCTCACCCTTACTTTTCTGCTTTTTGTTACTAAGTAGGAATTTCACTCTCCCATGTAACCTGCCTCCTTTCTGATACTTGATTACATTGCATCCCACAGAGCTCTTCACTTGGAGATTTATCAAGTGTTGTATGTGCTATGTACATAGTATAGGTATATACATAAACAGACAAACATATTCAACACAGAGTAAGCTTTAACTTTCTCCTGTGTAAGGGCCCAACAAACAAAAATCAGAAGCCAGAAGGCCAATCAAATAGCCAAATCTGTGATACACCAGAGTTCTCAGCTCCCATCACCGATGCTATTTCAGAAAGCTGTACATGGCTAGTACTCCCAATCAGTCTCTTCTTTCAGTCAGATTCTAACATTTTTTAAGTTAGCAATCCAGCCCATATAAAATCATGGAGAAAAAAAATGCAAGACTCCTAATTATAAATCTCTGCTTGACCAGACTAGGTGCTAGAAAGACATAAAACTTTATCTTATACTCTTCTTACATCATCTGACAATGCCACTATGGCTTTTTGCTAAGACTTCTCACAAACACTTCTCCAATGAGCCTTCCCCCCTTTTACAAATAGTTATCTCAAACGCCTGAGGCTTCCAGGACATATTTCAGCGTAGTATCACATGCAAGTTACTAATTGAATAGAATGTCTCATGGAACAACAAGGTTTTTAAGCTTTGTCGGTTTGACACTGATGGCTTTTCCACTCACATGCTGCATCTACCATGTTTTCCAAATACATATCTGAAAAAATCCTTGAGGAAAAAGCTTCCTTATTCCACTTCTCCATTCTTCTGAAACAGAACGTACATAACACAGAGATGGAAGAAATCACTTACAGAACACTCACCAGCACCATACTCGGTCTTGGCGCAAAGATTTACACCTACAGTTTTACAGTCTGCAGTGCTTGGTGGCTTGGTGTTTACAATGGAAGACTACCGATGCCATAGGGCCGCACACCAGTATAAGGTGACAGCACTGCCAAACAAGGGCATTGTACCCACCTCCTCCAGTTGCTCACTCCCCGTACTGTGCTGTCACTTCCCAAGCGCCAGGGCAAGACTATGACTGCCCATCTGGTGAAAAAATACAGTATATGTCTTGGCTTAAAGGTCACTCAAGAAAAAAAAAAAAAAATGTTGTTTTATCCTGCACCAGTTCTTAATCTGGTTCATGCCATGACCACGCAAGCCTACACAGCAAAACCAGAAGCAGTGGCACAGAAGTGAAAACAAGGAGCAACAGGAGCGATGCCAATGAAGGAAGGCTTTTCTCAAACAGCTTTAAGTGTCCAAGGAAACGTGACCTGTTCCATACTGCTGGGACTGCCTTCATGAGAACCATTAAGCACCTACAACACAAAAGTTTAGCGTTTCGCAGAGAAACACTGGGATAAAACTGGAAGCCTGAAAGCACAAACAGACACTCGCATCACAGGGTGTTCCTACAGATAGATGGGAAGTGCTGTGTCAACTTTTAACTCTTCTGCAGAAGGAAGCCCTGCTCAAGGCCACTTGTACCAGCAGCCCCCTGCACATCACACCTGTCACAATAAAACGGTGGTGAAGAACGGTGCTAAAATCTTTGCTTCTAAAGCACAGACCTATCACATTAGAGAGAGGTTTAAATTTAAATCTCTGCTGCCAACAAAAATCGTGCAGTAAAGTTACAGGCACGACCCGCGGGCCGGCGGCTCCAGGTAAAGTCAGCAGCCCGCCGGACACACACACGCCGGGCACCGCAGCCCCCGAGGCAGACCCGCGGCTGCGGCGCTACCCCCCTTCCCAGGCGAGGGCCAGGGGGCACAAACCCGATCCCCGCCGGCCAGCGAAGTTGTGCCGAACTCCCCGACAGCGGCGCCTCGGTAGCTTCCCGGCGCCCGCCTGCCGCCGGCACGGCACGGCGCGGGGGGAGGCTGCAGGCTCCCCGGGGGACGCCGACGGCTCGCGCAGAGGAAGGAAGCAGCGCCCCGAGGCACCGCTCGCCTGGCAGGGAGCGCTGGGGGAAGACCCACAAGTCCTGCCCGCCACCGGAGCCCCCGAGTCTCGGCGACCGCCACCCACCGCCCCGCCCCGGTGCCGGCCCCGCCCGGGCGGCGGAGGGCGCCCGCCGCGCACACCTGGGTGTCGGGCGCGGACAGGCCGCGCACGTAGCCGTTGCGGAGCGTGCCGTGGGCCGCGCTGCTGCAGCCGTTGGCGCGGGGCTGGGTACCCAGCGCCGCCGCAGCCCGCTCGGGTCCCTCCATCCCGCCGGCTCCGCTGCGCTGCGCCCGCTCCGCCGCCCCCGCCCGGCCGCGCCGCGCCGCGCCGCACCGGAAGCGCGATCCGCCGCTTTCCCCAATCGCCGCCGGAGACGTCACGCTCAGGGACGGGCTCCGCAATGACGCAACAGCGCGCGTGCGAGACTGGCGGCAGAGGCCAGCGAGAGAAGGCGGGGCCCAGAGAACGGGCCCAATGAGAGCCCTGTATGCCAATCAGATGGGAGGGGAGCGAGGGGAAGGAAGGGGCTTACCCAATAGCAAAGCGGAGCGTTCGGAGGGGGGTGGAGCCGAGCGGTGAACCTTATCCAATCACTTGGCAGAGATGGAACCGGGAACGCAGAGAAGGAGATGAGCTAACCAATCACAGCGCGCGATGGAGGGAGGGGCACGAGCGGACAGCGGGGTCCGTCCAATAATATGAGGGGGGAGCAGGGCGGTGGCTGAGGCTGCAGCCAATGGGCGGGCGCCGGGGCGGGCTCTCGGGGCAGAGTGTGAGGCGGTGGTGGCGTTTGAGGGGCCGCGGTGTCTGCGGCCGGGCAGGGGGTGCAGGGGCGCCGGGGCGCCGGCCGTGTGAGGCTGCCCCGCTGTGCCGGCTGTCCCGGTCCGTCCTTAGGCGCCGCGTCTGACGCGACGAGGGCATCGCCGCGGAGGCGCGCGGGCTGATGCCGCTTCCGTTACCGCCAGCGGCTCTGCCCTCGGGGCACCGCGGCCGCTGGAGTGGGGAGAGGACCACGGCGGGAGGAGGCAGCCGGGGTGCCCCTCGCGTGCCCTCGGTCTTTCGCGTGGAGGAAGATGATGAGCGAAGCGCGTCCTTCCGGAGCCGGGGCGTTGCCCCGGGACACGCAGGCTCGGGCTGTGTCGTGATGGGCTGTGGGAAAGATCAAGTAGCCCGCGGCCGCTCTGTCCGGAGAGCCCCTGGGTGAAACCCTGGAGGGTTCTTTGAGGAGGTCAGACTTCATTACTGTAGCGGCCGGTCCTGGCCGGGATCGGCTTGGGAAAGGTGTACCTACGAAGAACCTGATAGGAAACGCTGCAGGCGAGCTCCAGGCAAAGCTTAAATCACTAGGATTTAAATTCGGGCTTAAAGACAGTCAGTGGTGTGGTTGGCTGCCTTGCTGAGCTGGCGTCCCTAGCAGCTGAACCTCCCCGGCTCTTTAACTGCCTGTGGCTGTTTAAAAATTCGTTGTATGTTTGGCTATGAATTCGTGTATTTTCTGACAGGTTTGGAAATACGTATGTCATTCAAAGACTAGGTAAACTGAACACGATGTTTAGTTTGAGGGTAGGTATTGCCAACCTTAGGAAAGTTTGGGTTGTTAAATACCACACAGGCAACACCAGAGGAATGGTGCTCTGCAAACCACAAAGCATCTGGTTTTGTGTGCTGTTGTACAACTCGTACACATCTCAGGGAGGGAGTGGGGAAGGGAAGGCATCCAGAGGTTTCTGAGTCACATGTGACCTTTGGTTTTTCCAGTGTGATTGGGAGGGAAGGGCTGTGGTGTTCCTTAGAATGATAACCTGAAACAATCCGAACTAAACTGAGTTAACACAGTGGAAAGTTAACAAGTTTAAGCAAATGGATTTGAGACCACTCGGTCTTGTCCTTTTCTTTCTGATTTGCTACTACTGATAGAGTCACATCTTGGAGCCTCTTGTCATGGATCTCATTGCAAATTCAATATGAATTTTGGAGATTGGATCAAAAGTGTATTCGCTTCTGTGAAAGACAGTCATTTTTCTTCCCTCAGGAAGACTGGGGAGAGATTCACAGGCTGGTTTCAGCCTATTTGTAGGCAGCAGTGTGTGTTCAGTACGCTTTGTATCTCTGGGTCACTTTTGGACCAGAGGGCTTTTCGTAGTGAGGGGTACAAACAGAGGCTCAGGGGTAACAAGCACAGGTGAGGTGTGAGACCTTTTTCCTTTTCATTCTGTCTGTGGCCGCTCCTGTATCTTGACTGCCACTCAAACAGGTATGGACTTGCCTGAGAAGCGTGCCTTCTTCACTTGGTTTCGGTATGCAGTGAGACAGAGCCATCAGCTAAGATGGAATGGGCTGTGGCCCCTGTCTCATGTTGCAGGACAGGAGCATGGAGGAGACTGGTGTTGCTAGGAAGGACCTAGTGATCAAAGCAGCAAACACCCCTGTTCAGCACTTGCGTGCCTGCGCAAGTGGACTTGCTTCAGTGTAGGTGCAGTTAGGAGTGCTGGGGGGAAGGGGCACAGGGACCCTTCTTGCTGCTGAGCTTTTTCTGGATAAGGTGTGGAGGGGCTTTTGCAGAGTTGATCTGTAAGGGAATGAACAAATATAATGAGAAAAGAAAATGAGTGAGCAAGTGAGAGAGAAGTGTACTAGGGGACCACATACTGTAGTTTGGGGTTTTTGGTAGGACTTTTTTCATAGCTGTCTGTTGCCATCTTCCTCCTGTCTCCTATCCTGTTGAACAGCACAGATTGAATTATGCTGACCAGTTTGGGCCAGGGGGTGCAGATGGTCTATCAGCCTACACTCACAGGGCATATGTTGAGCAGCACCCTCCACTCTCTGCCCACCTGCATACAGAGGTGTTTCATCTGCTAATGTCCTCTTTCTAGAGAGGATAAGCTGCCTCACCTGCCAGACACTGGATCTCACTCCCGTGCTACCTGTCCAATTACAGCCCAAACCCCGTCCATGTGAAGGTACTCACCGACTGTTTACTTTATCTGTCCTTAAACCCAGCTAGCACGAAACGTTACAATGCAATGGTTTTGGGTTTGGTTTAGGAAACAGAAAGAAAAAAACATAAAGGGACCCCCCAGTTAACTCATTCAGGACTGGGCTGTCTCACAGAGTGGCTACAGTGCTTCCCTGCACATGGGACCTCATCACAGGCAACCAGGTTGCCCTTAGAGTGAGGCCAACATAATCTGGTTGAGGGGCATCTGGCCCTTCTGACATAGTACAGGGGGCGGGGAAGGCCATGTTCACCCTGGGGCTGCAGTGACAGAGGAGTCCAGGCTGTCCATGGAGACAAATCCCATCATGGAGGTGATATCCCAGGGCACAGCTGCTGCCATAGGTAGCACCTAGCACATCCCACAGAGCTCCCAGAGTCATGCCTGCAGGCAGCTCTGATATAGCTCCATGGGACACCCATGTACGCAGGTAGCTGCAGCTTGTGCCTCTGGACCACACAGTTGCAAGACAGAGGAACCAAACAAACTCGGAACAGCAAATTCCAGTTCTAAGTTTCCTTTTAGGTCTCAAGGGTGCTCTTCCTGTGAGCTGGCAGAGCAAGCAGCCTTACCCAGCCAGGTGAATAAAGCAAAGGATGGTATAAAAAAACTTAGTGAGTCGGGAGTGAATCATACGTAACAAGTCAGACAGGCATGGATTGCTGTGCAGCAGGCTCATATCTACAGAGACCTTACATCACTGACATGAGTCAGTGGGTACTATTTCTAACCATCTGTAGGTTTGGGAATCACGGAGTAGAGCTCTGAAGTTTGGAGACATCAGAAGGACAATTTCAAGATGGACCAATTGAGTAACCACTGGAATAGAAAAGTGTATCAGAAAAATTTTCCAGTCCAACATCCCAAACAGAGAGAACAAGGGCATTCTGCACTGCTAAGACATAATCACGCTCATCACTGAGATGTGACTGAGGAGAAGAATTTAATCTGAGAAAGGAGAAAGCTGATAACTGAGACATAATTTGGTATGGAGCTATGCAGAGTCTTGATGGAAGGTCACAACGTGGCTGTCGTAAGAAATAAACATAAGCCTTTGACTTCTGTATTTGCAATGCAGAGGCAGACCAGGCAGTGGCTCAGCCATTGCATTCAGGGCAGTTAATAGCAGTCAGGCTGCTCTGAGAAGGAAAGGTACATATTTTTCAGATGTCTTTCCTTTTCTTCAGTCTCCAGGTACAGGCTGAAGTAAACACAAAATGAGTGCTGAAGGTGTGATTGAAAAGGCTGTGATTTGGGCAGACTGATTCTGTGCTCTGAGGTGAGTATTGTTTCTGTTTTCTGTCTTTCTTTCACAGTTACAGCAACCTAGGAGTGAAACTGTTGGGACTGTGCTGGGAAATGACTCCAGGGGAGCGGTGAACCTTGTTTTTTAGCTCGGGTTTGAATGGCAGAATCACTGCCTGAAGCATGGGAGAGGAATTAGCAGAAATGTGGAAAGCTCTTTGGGGACCTTATAGCCCTTGAAGAAAGCTGTGAGGGTGCTCCAGGAGAATTTGTCAAGCCCCTAGATAAACTTCATGGAAACATGGCAAGGCCTTGGCATGGCTCATAAGAGGGAGTGATGCTGGATAGCCTGGTGTAGGAATGACCATCGTTTGTCCTCAGCATATCTTGATAAATCAGTAAACCATTAATGTCCACAGTGGCTTGCTTCCTTCTGATGGAGGCAAGGGGAGGCAGGGACATCTTTCTAAACAACAGAGTTGGTTTAAATTTAGCTAAGATGAGAATTGTGTTTCTGTGTCAGGAAAGACCCTCCATATCCTAACAGTCTTTTTGCTGTGAGTGCTACAGTTCTAGGCTCACCACAGTTTCTATTTCACTGATTCAAAGAACAATATTCTGGAATTAACCTCTAAAACTATGCAACACTAAAAAGACTCTGTTCAGACTATTTTCTCTTTCTTTTTTTTCTTTCTTTTTTTTTTTTTCTTTTCAGAGAAGCCTTGGCTGAACCTATCTCTGAGCACTAATTTGGACCAGACTTGGTAAATGTGATGATCTGTTTGCTGTTCAATGCATTTGTCTGGAGAAATGACTAGGTTTGCATAACGTTTTTGTGGTGAAATGGGAAAGGAGTCAGGACAGGAAATTTGTGATCAAGAGGTCTGAGAGGATATGCCAGGAAATGCAAGGTGTGTATGAACACAGGTCTGATGAGCCACAAGAAACCAGAGATGTAAGAGGGGGTGGAATGACATGTAGGATCGGGGTGTTGTCCAGCAGAATAGAACACAGCTGGGAATCCAGTGTGGCAGAAGGGATTAATGACAGACTGATTTAACCCCCTTGTGGTATAATGGCCTAGTTTGCTGTGAGACAGGAATACAGCTAATCTAGTGTACTTTGGGAGAGGTGGAGATGTTTGCGACCATGAGATTCTTGTGCTATCTCTGGGGCTGGAGATCCACTAAGCTGGCAGCTGAATGGCTGAAGGAGGGAGCCTTGTGAAGATATGACAGTCCTGTTTCGGCTAAACCACCAGAAGCAAGAAACTCTTACATAAATCTTGAAGGCCAGAGTGTCTGAGAGAAAACCTTTGCCTAATTACTGGAAAACTTAATATTAAAGTTTTACACCCCTAATATAGTAGTGACCCTAATGGAGTACATATCCTAAACACACAGACTATGTCACTCAACTCTCCACCCAAATCATGCTAAACGCCACCTAGAAAGCAGGGACAGACAGAATTAGGATATAAAAATCACAAAGGGAATACACCTCTCGGGAGGGAGAAGACTGAAAGTCTAGCAGAGATGGTCGACGGGCTGTTCTCTTCTTCTCCCACCCAAGACATGGACACCTTCTTGGTAAGAACTGCACCTTCACTGTACAGTAACCTTTTATTTCTGTTACCTGCTAGCACTATAACTAAGGCCTGCGCCTCCGACTGCATCAAATGTCACCTGGGAATTATTAACTCGAGCTCGATTATCCCTTTTGCAGTCAGTGCATTTATCAATTGTAATTCTGAACTTACCTCTCCCTTTAATCAATCAAACCTGCACGTTTGAACTTGTACACTGTTTCAGTGCAAGCCCTTAATTGGGCTCTGAAACAGGTCACTACTGTCTCAGTGCAAGCCCCTCAGCTGAGGCTTTGAGACACAATTCTCAGATACACCTTTGACTTTGGGGAAAACTGCTCAGTACAAGCCCTTGGGCTCTGACAAGCAAATGTCTCGCACCCTTAACACCACCTGCAGTTTTTATTCTTTTTGATAAATACACCTTGCTAGAAGTGTAAGCCTTCAGTTAGGAAGGAACTTTAAAAAAAAAACCAAACTTACAAAATATGTATAAAGTTATGTTTTCAGTGGTGTGAGTGAATCAAACAGCAGGACGTTATTTCCTTGCTCGTGACTCCAGCATTCTTTGAGCCAGTACCGAGGAGTTTTTCTCCAGGTTTCAGTCAGGGCTGACTAACAAGATTGTCCTAGCTTTGTTTGGAGCTACCTTCTCTGTCCTTTTCTGCTTTTCCTCCTGTCCCAAACATTCCTGTGCAAAACAGTACTTAGAAAGTCATGTCGCTGTCTGTCCCCATCCATCCTGTCCTCTCCCTGCCTGTTCAAATTTCTGAACATTTGCCTGTCCTTTGGGCAGTGCTTTGTGCAGTCTTTAGGAATGGAGATTGCTGGTTCTCTGCAATGGAGCTAGACTGTGTCCTATAACAAACTAAAGGCCAGCACTAACATCTGCCCACTTTCACTATGTTTCACTCAACCCCCAACAACACCTGCGTTAGCTGGATCCTGAGTTTTGAATCTTTTTGTGTGCTATCACAGTGGAACTGTGTGGTGAGGTGTCTTCTCAGGTCACTTACTGTCTCTGTGGGGCCTACAAAGGCTGTAGCTCCAGGTTACAAGTACCCTTGTACTTGCCCCTGAAAGAAGATGATATGGGTTAAACTTTCCTAGCAAAAATGATGAGTTTTGTCCTACTGTGCAATGCACTTTGTGTCAGTTACATGGTTTACTGGAGCAGGAGAGGAAGGTCTGTGAATGAATGGCTGAGATGGGATCAGTTATTTTATCATTCTTGGCTTATGTTGGCTGTTGTAAATGAAAATATGGCTTGTCAGAGTCTGTGGTCAAGATGCAGGCATACTGGCAGAATGGAGAGTCACTCTCTGTAGATTTGCTTGGGCAGTAGTGATTGAAAGCAAGATAATCTCAGTAGGTTCTAATCTCTTATTTAGCTCCTGTGGTATGTTGTTAATCAACTGTACTGCTTCAGGTTTCATGTCCATCCTCCATGCACATTTATTGTCACTCATGCCTCATCCTGGTGAGTGGAGAAGCAGTGTAGTAGAAACTTCTTTTAGATCTCAGGTTTGGTTACTTTCTGGCAGTGCCTCAGTCCCCTACATTGTGGGGTCACTAGTGCCTTCATTCCTAGCCCCTCTCTCTCAAACACATCTCCTCGCATAGTTGACATGCTGAGGCTCCTATTTAATATCTCGTTTGTTTGTCTCCCCATCTCTAGCAGTGAAGAAAGCCCTGTGGCTGTAGCCTATGGCCAGGGTCTCTGCCTTTTCTGCCACCCGTGTTGGGTGATATTCAGCCATGGAGTTCATTTTGTTAGTATCTTGTTTTCTTAGTCCATAAAATGAGAGTAGTGAGACCATTACCCTCCCTCTCCCCTCCCCATGCAGGGTGATGTGAAAGGCTGCATCTGTGCTGTATAAACAAAGGGCTAATTTACATGTAAATGTGTGTGATATCGCTGTAGCAGCAGAGTTGTACCAGTGAAGCATTCCTTGTGTGCAGGCAGCTTATGTCAGCAGAATAGGGCTCTTTTTTGAGCAGAACTTTTCCAAGCACTATCAGCTCTATCAGCAAAAGCATTGAATACCAATATAACTGTATCCTCATTAGGACCCAGAGCCTCATGATATTTTAATTCCTGACTTCTTTTTAGGTGATTAAATATTTTGAGGATCTGGGCCTATGACCTTTGGTGCTATGGAAGTGACCCCAAACCCTCCTCCCATCAGTACCCTGGCAATCAGGTTCGCAGCAGATGTGGTCTGGATTTATCAACAGCTGCAGAGCACTCCGAGAAACTCTGGTAAAGGGCACTGAGCTCAGCACAGCATGATCAGGCTGCTATGGTTAACTGCAAGGGGGACCACAACTGCTGCGGCTGCTGCTGCTGCTTCTGACAACATTGTTGGTATGGCAGGAGGCCAGAGAGGTTATTCACCTGGAGTGTGAAGAACAGAACTAAAAACAGTGTTCCATTGAAAATGTGTCTTTGTTGATAATCCCTTTCTGATGCTATTACAAAGAGGGCACATAAGAAAACAGCATACTGCAGAGAAGAAGAGAGATGGGGAGGACAGTACTCCTAGCACGGGAGGAAGGGACAGAAGGACAGAAGGAAGGAGCAGTTTGTCCCCTTTCAGATCCCAAGCACAGTTTTTCAGGTTCTCATTCTTCTGCCTCTTCTCTTTAGAAAAAGTGGATAAACGGAGACAGCCAAGTTGACAAAAGACATGGCTAAAGGAGTTTGGGTTTGATGGGTTTTTTTCAATACTCAGCTTTCTACCTGCAGAGTGAGTCAGTTGGACTCACTGATCCAACAGAAAATTATCCCATGGAAAAAAGACCAGTTTTCCTTCAGGTCAGTGAACTGAACAGATTGATGGCTGGGGAAAGGTGGCCATAGGTTGGATGTGAGGAGAAACTACCCCTTCTGTGCAGCAAATTACAAATCTGGTATTAGTGGTGATGGGAGCCCAGAGAGAACCATCTACCTGGAGCTCAGTCCAGCGAAAAAAGTCAGCATGGGAAAACAGAAGGCTGCTGCCTTGCTTTTTGGCAAGGATATTATTATTTGTATAGAAGAGAGAGAACTTTGCCATACAGTGCGATAGAACGAGGGAGTAATTGAACAGAATCCTTAACTACCCATAACTAAGTAGCTAAAAATTCTCTCTTCAAAATCGAAGTAAATAAAAGTCGTGCTGAACTTGGGGAAATGAAAGAGATTAGAGGATGTAGCCTATCATCGGGGAAATCTGTCCCAGCATAAGGATGGATAATCCCATGGGAAAGACAGAGTGACACTGCGGGCAGGACACACACTGAACACTCGCCTGGTCTTTCCTGCTCCCAGGGCTCACAGTGTGTATGCTGGTCAGCGTCAGCCAAACAGGGTGGCAGGGCTGGCTCTGTGCTTGCCCTGCTAGCGCAGGGGAAAGGCATCTGTGCCCGACAAGCGTTAAGAGGCAGCTATGGAAATGGCAATAGTCACAGAAAAATCACATCTCCAGTGGAGGTGCTGCAGGCCTGAGTGTCTGCTGTATCGGGCATGGCCATAAGAGGGAAGTGTGTGCTCAGGCATTAGCTGGTTTTCTCCGGGCTGGAGCAACCCAGCCGAGTTGGTTGTGGGCTCTGCAAGCAGCACGGGCTCAGCCTGGGTCCCACCTCCCAAAAGCAGGGCCTGTGCCTCCGGAGGCACCTGAGCTCAGCCACAGCCAGGCGTGCAAGTAGTGATGATGGGGATGAGAAGAGGGGGAAGCAGGGAATCACCATGTGCAGGTGTCTGTCACTTTCTCGAGATGGGGGAGGATAAGATGTGCAACCCTGACCAGTCCTGGGAGAACTGGGCTGCCATATCCAGAGATGCTGGGCAGCCAGGTGGAGAAATCTCATTTCGGTTGTCTCCTCACACAGGTACATCAGATCACTGATTGCATTGGCTGGATCATACTTGGATTAGGGCATTCATGCTTGAGGATGGTGATGTTGAGGTGCCTTTAGGAGGTACATCTCAGAGCATTTTGTAGCCCACATGTATAGGGCACACTAGCTATAGAGCAGTAACAAGCAGGACTTGGTTGTTAGCAACCCTGTTAGACTCAGGTGATTCTCACCCTCATGATACGGGCCATCTCTGACTGTCTGTCTTTGCTATCTGCTTGTTAAAACTCACCACAGCACAAGCAGAAAAGGACACTTGCACCATCCAGTATGGGAACTTGGAGCTCTACCAAGTCTATGCCTACTGGCTCCTGTGGACCCCATTAGCTGGAGCTGTCACATATGTATGGCTGAGGAGTTTCTACTTGCCATCTGGCCTGGCTGAGTGCAGGTCTGTGCCCACCTTGGAAACACTGCCCAACCCCTAATCACACCAGCACTTTCTGAAAGAGCTGAGGGAACCTGATGTGACTGTGGTAGCTTGGGAGAGGTCCCCAGCCTGTGTCTGATGGTATAAGATGAAGCTGAATTTCATCCTTTAATATGGGCTGATACCTGTCCGTTGTGTAGCAGAGGAGTTAGGGACTCAGCTCATGGCTCTTATCTAGCGTGCTTCTGCTATGCTATAAAATCCATCACTGTTTTTCTGGATGTGGGTTTCCCTGCTATCAGCAGGGAAGGGAGCCCTCCTGCAGGAACTCACAGAGTGCTTTGAGAAGAAATGGAATTGAGATTGGTTTCCTCTATTTACCTTCCAAGAAATGTGAGCAGCAGGGTCCAGTCAGGAGCACCCAATGATGTGACCACCAGCTTACCGTTAGTTGGCACTGCAGAGAGGCACACAGTCTTCGCCTTAGAGATCTCTTTCTCAGTTTTTTTTTTTCCTCAGAGACAGAAATGGGAGAAAATGAGACAGAGATTAATTTATTCCTTGTTCATTCCACAACATGAAAACAAAATGCATCCAAAAATAAGCTGTGCAAGAGCTGTAGGCAGGTGTTGTGGCAAGGCTGGGGAGAACAGGGTGGTTGCTTCTCTTGGTGGCTGTCTGAGCACACGTTTGATCTAGTGCTTCTAAAGCATCTTGTGCTTGTGCAGCAGGGAGACCTAGAGTTGTGGGAGTAGGGACTGCAAGCCTGGCTGGGTACCTAGAGGCACAGGTGATAGAAGTGGGAGAGAGCTGAGGGAATGGGTATTGCTCAGCTCATACATGTTGTGTGTCATACAAGGGCAATGGGCTGTGGGCAGGGAGTTGCTGTGCATGTGGATACCCGAGCCGTGCTGCGCACAGGACAGGGGTGCTGGGAATGGCTGCAGAGAACCACACCAGAGGTTACACTGCAGTTTAATGAGGCGAAGAATTACCATGGTGACCGCACTCTCCTCTCCCTGCCAGCTGCCAGGCTCCCAGGCACTAATGTTTGTGCCTCGTTCTTAAAGCCCCAGACTCGCTCTCCCTCTTTTGAGAATGGTTGAGGACCACGTTCCCTCTCCAGACCAGGAGAGTGATAGACATTGAGATAGGGGGGTGGTTTCTGCACACTCAGAAGGGGGCTGCTGTCTGGGTACCTCCTACACTGGTGGCTGCTGCTTTGGTTTGAATTACTGTGATATACTATGGTTCGTGCACTCTATGTCCAGACAGTGTCCTCAGGAGCAGCGAAGTCTGAGCCAGTTGCCAATTTTTAGGCACCTACTGTGCATGTGCAGAGAGCTGTCTGCTGGAGGACCCTGCAGCTGTGCTGCAAGAGAGGTGTTCTAGGGAGCATCACAGTGCTCCCTAATTCAATCCCAGCACCACTGGGAACGTGGAGCTCACCAGTGATAGGTGCTGCAATACTCCCAGGGTAGACAGAAGGCATACATGCAGCAGACTATAAAGGCACCTTGCAGTTAGTGTATTCACGCTTGCTGTTAGTGCCCACATGGAGTATGATTTCTGCTGGATCAGATCACTGCCTGTGCTGTAGCCCCGGCAAAGGAAGTACAGCTGCATCTTTCAGGTACCATAGGAGCTAAGGTGCATTCCTCAGAGACTTTATTCCTTTCATCTTCAGAGACCTTACTCTTCTCTTCTTCAGAGGCCTCATTTCTTTCATCAAGTCTCTAGGTTTAGTGCTCAGTGGTCCATGAGTCCATATAAATCATCTCTCTCCTGTGCTCTCAGTGAAAGGTTTGGGGAGATGGTTGTTTCTGTGGGGAAAACTTGGAGGAGGAAAGGCTTTGTGACCTAAAATGTGACCTAAAAATCCTTGGTTCGGGTAGGTCCTGCACAGACTCATGTGCAAAGGCTAGAAAGAACAAACCAAGTAGATGGTCACGCTGGTCATGTAGGCTGAATTGCCACAGCAGACTGGAGAGCTGCTCTAGACCAGCAAGAAGGGTATCATGTCACTTCTGCTGCACTGGAACACTGCAGAAATGCAGAACACAGCTCAAGGCAAAGGTCCAGTGCCCCTCCTCACCCATGTGCCTGTTGCAGCATCTAACCTTAAGTACTCATCTTTCCCCTTAAAGGGTTTTTGTTTAAAGCACAGAAGATGCTAAATGCTGAGAAACAGGTATTGTCATCTTGCAGAGGGGTGGCAAAGGAACAAATAGCTGCATTTCAGTGGAGGTGAAGCAATCTCTCCACACAGCAAAGATTTGCTAATTTGCATGGTCATGAGGTCTCATTGGTAAGATATTTTTAAATGAAAAAGCAAGGAAATGATGCAAAATTGATTTCAGCATATTCCAGGAGATAGTTAAATTTTTCATAGTGAAAACCAGTAATAGATCAGTCTGTGTGCTGTGAATGTCTCGTCACAAAAATACATCACAAGGATGCTTTTGCTATCTATTCTTGGCTGAGCACTGACCTTGGCTATTAGATCTCAATTAAGCAAATCTGAGACTAATATTTCTCTCTCTCACACTTTTCTGTTGCAGAAAATGATATTCAGTGAGACAAACACTGAGTACTTGCACGCTTACTCTCCAGATAGGACCCATGGTTTCTCAGTAGGTTGCATGTCACCTGAAAAAAACATCATTTCTTGGGTGAATTCCAGGGAAGAGAAGTAGTAAAGATCTGTGGAGTCAGGGAGTACAAGCTTCAGCATTGAGCAGACTGCTTTTCCAGAACATCATGCAGTGATGCTTGCAGCTACATGGGAGGGGTGAGTAGGCCACAGGGGTCAGAAAGAGCATGCTGTATCTTTGATGCTTTGTGCTTGCTCACCTGGGATCCTTCTTTCCTTTCATTTCTTCCTTTTCATTTTGTCCTAGGTGAAGGGAAGGAGTGCTAGTGGATTAAACAAGGGTAGCAATAAGACTATGCAAGACTTGCCTTACTGCTCAAGACCCCTGTGCAAGGCAGGAGATGTCTGCAGACTGGTTCCACTTTCAGCCCAGGTAAATGCAGAAGCATCACAACAGTGCCAAACTCAGCTGTCTCCTGGAGCACAATCACAGCACTGGGCCAGGAAGGGCTTGGAGGAGGTCATATCCCTATGCTTATGTTTGACATCCAGCAGCAGCTGTCAACGGCAGGAGCAGCCACAGAAACAGTTGTTGGAGAGGTGTGCTCCTGCTGTTGACAAGTGAGGATAGGCCGTTAGGGGGGATGCAGAGTTCTCTCTGCCAGCTAATTACATGTGTTGCCTACAGTTGGGATTCAGGCAGGGAACAGGTGACGTGGCAGCATCTGAGCTACAAAGATGGAGGAGGAGACAAGGAAAGGACAGATTGTTGTACTTGTTCTAGCACTACATGGAAGCAAGATGAAGAGTGAGGGGAAAAAACGGATTGTGGACAAGTACACATGGTCTCCTACAAACTGCCAGTCCTGTGGGGAGCAAAAGAGATGCCACTTTGTCACCAGGATGGTGATGAGGATTTGATGGAGAAATGTCAACATGAAGAATAAGAGACAGGTCTCCTACGTGGCAGAACAAACCCCTTGCTTTAAAAGAGCCTGTGGTATGTTTTCAGCTGTCTGAGCTGAAAAGGGCCTTATTTGTATGTAGCATTCAGCTGGGTTTAGAATGGCTGCAGATGCTTTGCAGTAATGCTGCAAAAATCTTCCTGGCCCCCTGTTAGAGACACCTGACAATCAGCACTTTTGCAAAGTCAGCTATCATCAGAGCAATGCGAACAAGATGACAAACTCAAATCAGTCATTACAAGATTGGTGCTGTTTTCTGACAGTCTTTCCAGGTGATGGCTGTATTTGACAAAAAGGTCAGACTAACACCTGACTTTAATCTCAGAGGAATGCTGGCTGAAAAGCCAGGAAGGGGGAAAGGCCAGAGTATATGAAAGCGTGCTGACTGGAGTGGCAGAAAGCTGTACTTAAGCTTGATTTCAGCCACTGGGACAAGGTCAGACAACGCCAGACCAATTCTCTCTGTTCTAGAAAAGATCAGACATGTAACCACTGGGAGTAAGAAGGGTGTTAGATCTTGGTGTTTGTCCCATATTCAGTCTGTGTTTGTTCCTTTTTCTCTGCCTGCCTTGGCTGTGAGCAGTGACACTTTTTTTTCTTTGTCCTTGGAAGAAACTATTTCCAAATGGTGTTTTTGCTATCACTACTGCTAAGAATTCCTTGATGCTCTACTCAGGTTTATTTTCATTTGGCTTTATCCCATGATTCCTAGCTCCACAATCTCAAGATTTGTCTAAGGAGCCACCCCGTTATGAATCAGCAAATCTTTCCAAAATTTAAATTCTGTCTGAACACAAAGTAGCTCTGAAGCTTTAGCAACAACCAACACCTCTGTCTGGAGTGATTGGTTTTTAAGCAAGAACAGTGTTTTGAAAGATGAGTCTCCTTTCCAGGCTGTGTGCTCTCCTTTGTCTCCTCCATCATTTCAAAATCAATAGCTGTCTCTGATTGCCCCCCTCCGCTCCAGACCCTGCTCTTTGCTACCTCATTTTGGTTTTAATTTGCCACAGCAAAATTGCAGTCATTTTTCCCCCATCCTAATTAAGAAACCTATCCATTAGGGAGAATGAAAACAAAAACAAAACCTTCTTATCTAAGCCCTCAGTGCAGAACAGAGACAGAAATGATTGGTGAGATGATCGGTTCTAGAAAGCCCAGGACTTTATTGATTCTTCTGGCCTTCCTCAGTAAATGCAGAACGAGTTTTAAATTCACCTAGAAGGTAGCTAAAAGCTAGGGTAAAGCACTGACTTCCCAACAACAGAGAAGAAAGAGGCATTATGTCTTCTAGGCTGACTCACTTTTTACTCTGTGCAGTTTCAACAAGAATATGTGGAGAGTGTTTTGTTGTACTTCATAGTCATATAATCATGTAGGTTGGAAAAGACCTTTACAATCATTAAGTCCAACCATGAACCTAACAGCCAAGTCCACCATTAAACCGTGTTCCTAAGTGCCACACCTACATGTGAGTGCCACCCCAACTTTATTTTTATTTTAGTTCCCCCACATCTTGGTATAAATTGGCCTTGCTCCTGACCTTCCAGGGGGTAATAGTCCTGACCTACTCTTTGGAAGAGCTTTGAGATCATGAAACAGACTAGAAAAGCTGTGCTGTGGGCAAGTGGCCTCCTTCAGCCCAGCCAGCCCCACCGAGCACTTGAGTTAATGAACTAAGCATTGAGTGCTGGTGAGGGAAGGCACAACCTCCATGTGTCACTACGGACACAGAAAGGAAAGGCTACACAGAGAAGCTCAGGGGAGAGTCCACTACACATGGGGATTCTGTGGAAGAGGACATTCAGTGGCACCACAGGAAAAGGTCAGAGACAGAATTGTGCCTACTGACTTGGGAATAACGACGTGGGAAGTGCCTCCACAAGGTTAAAACTTCCACTGTCCAGAGGAATAACCATCTATCTCTCTTCTGCAGAGAGGGAAAGCTACTGCCCGCTCGTCCAGACTTTATTCTCTCCCTCCTTCTACCTGTGTAGGGGAAGTGGTAGATACCTTGCATGATGCCTGTCTTAGTACGAGCCCTAGATGCCAATAAAACCCAGATCTGACTCCCTGGTGTACTTACCATCTTGGAGAGATAAGGGTTTAGCTGATTAACGAGTTCAGAGTCTCTGTGCACAGCCAGATCCTTCTAAGAGCAGACATACACTTAGAATAGCAGGAATCAGGTAGGGATAATGCTCACTGGGCTAAGATTACTTTAATATTCCAGATTGTTCCTCTCTTGTCTGGGACCCCAAGAGCAAAACCTCTCAGAGAAGAAGCTGCTGTGGAAGTCCAGACAAGTTTGCACTGAGAGCATAAAAGCAGGCTTTTGAGCATGTGGTGTGTTCAACTCTGTGTGTCCTCACATTTCTGTCCAGTAACTTTGAAACCTGTTGGTCTATTTCAATTAGATTCGATAGACGGCATAAATTTCACAGCTAATTAACTTCCTGCAGGTTTCAAGGTAGCCAGTTAGAGAAGATTCAGGAAAAGGGTGTGCTGTGCCTGTATTAAAGATGGGAGGGATCACATGGGAAAAATCACTCATCTGGAAGAAAAGTTTCAGTGAGAGGTCACAATTTTTCAGGAACATAAATCTATAGGGCACCATAGTACATTCATTCTACAGCTCACAAAACTACTGCTTTTGCTTTATTGTGATATAGATGGTAGAAAAAATTATTTTAGAAAATACTGTAACCCATACACATAGCCCAAGATCCAGTGGATTTAAATGGATCTGGTGGACTCTATCAGGTTTAAGAACTAGGATTCAGTAGTCCCTTTGTTATTGGCATCCTGTTTGTAACAGAAACCAACACTAGCAGAGAAAGTGGTGTGCCACCTGGAATAGGGAAAGGTGCTGAAGAGGACTAGCAAAGAAAGTCAAGGGCCCAGGGCACATGATCTATGGGGAAATGCTGTTGGTCCTGGGTTCCTTTCACATGGCACAGAGACTAAGGGAGGGTGCGTCTAACTGTAAAATTCAATTCTTTTAAAGGGAGTAACAAAGACAGTGGAACCAAACTCTTAGTAGTAACAGATGCTAATAAAAAGGCAGAAGGAGTTGTTTGTACAATACAAGTTGCATTTTGGGAAAGTCAGGCAGGACATAATGTGAATTGTCTTCATAAGGTGAGTAGGGCAGCACTGACACCTCTATCACAGGAGGTTTCTAAATCTCAAGTGGGCATCACCTTTGCAACAGCAGTATTCCTAGGGTGGAGGGTGGACTAGATACCTCCAGAGGTCCCTTCAACCACCATTTCTGTGGTCTTTTGCCTAGAGGCATCAGAAGATGATGCAAGGAAACAGCTTGTATGAACTAAGCTGTAACTTGCACAGTGCCAACTTTTATCTCACCTCAACTTTACCAGAGCATATGTGAACATATTCTTAGTCAGTGTTCAATTCTTTGTATTAAAAAAAAAAGGGTTTATTAAGGTATTTGTGATTAGCATTTGCTAAATATAAATAGTGCAACTTACTTTGTACTGTGCTAAACTTGTGTCAGGCACACTTTGTGCCTCTTGTTCCAGATCTATAGCGTCATGTCAAAGATTATCTTCAACCAGCTTTGGTTATTAGGATTTACAGAGGCAGCAGCAGACTGTGGATGACTGTCACTAGTTTTCTCTCAAAGTCTCTTCAGAGATTATAAAAAAAAAAAAGGCCTTTTATATGTGGGTCTTTTGAGGCCTCCAGCAACTTACGTTTCTGGATCATTAATCTCTGCAGTCCATATACTTCTGTTAACTTTTTGAAGTAATGTGTTCAGACCCAGGCAAGTTTTATGATTTCATCAGAACAAAAGTATGCTTAGAGCACACTAGATTATAGCTCTATTAATTTTGCATCACAATTAAGTAGAAGACAATCCTGTCACCTCCAAGTCTCTTTTCCATATTAAATCTATCCTGCTTCAGGACAGATGCAGAGAATGAGAATGACTTACATGAATAGATGAAGACAGAGTCAGGCTCCTGTCTGTACTCACCAAGACGCAAGCCAGCTTCACTCTGGACCTGCAGCCACATCAGAGAGATACCATGCTGCTATCTGGCTATTCCCTACCTGCTAGCTTCTCCCTGCCTCCTAGCTCAGCAGAGCACATAGCATAAATAGAGCTTAGGTGTATGTTACTACTATCAGCAGAAATACCTGATGTGGAACAGTGAGGAAAAAGTGTCAACAAGTTCTCAAAGAAAGGGAAGATACCCAAGATCAGAATCATTCTGGCAGCAGCCACAGCTCTAAGGGCTGCTTTGCCTGTTGGTTGGCATGCAGAGGACATGCAGTACATCTGTCCTGGGCACTAGCCAGGAGTCTGGTTTGTAGAATTGAGCTTCTCTAGCACCGTACTCTCAAGAGGACTGAAAATTTTAAGTTTGTACAGACAGGTTCCTCTTCTACTTCCAGTATTCATCACACTGTGCTTTTATTCTCATTTAACTGGAGATTTTTGTTTATTCTCAATTATAAAAAAAGCAGTAATTGTTTGAACTCTGTTGGACAGTTAGATTTATCCATAGATCACATGATGAACAGAGTACATGGTAAACAACATGCTTCATTTCCAGGTAGCCTGGTATTAAACATGAGATTATCTTCCTGTAATCAACTCATTACATTAATTTTCCTGGAGAATGGTCCAGATGACCTCTTCTTTCCCTCTGCTCAGCTGTGCGTAGCAGGACATAGAAACATAGAATAGTTTGGGTTGAAAGAGACATTAAAGATCATCTGGTTCCAAAACCCCTGCTGTGGACAGAGCCACCTCCCACTAGACCAGGCTGCTCAAAGCCACATCTAACATAGCCTTGAACCCCTCCAGGGAAGGGCCATCCACAGCTTCTCTGGGCAACCTGTTCCAATGTTTCACCACCCTCACAGTCAAGAATTTCTTCCTTGAATCTAATCTAAATCTACCCTTTTTCATTTTGCAGCTGCTACCCCTCATCCTACCATCCTAGAAGACTGCTGCCTATGCCACTGATGGAATCCTGTGATTGTGGCCCTTGGTCAGTATTTCTCTTCTGGAGGAATTATAAACTACAGAGATTATCTCAGCATGTACCTGTAAGAACACAAGCAAGTATCTGTGGTACCTATAGATAGAAAAATTTGATCAGTGCTATGAAAAAAATCCTGTTGTGTCACTACAAACCTAAACAAAAGAGATGCAGTGTTGGAGCCCGAGAGCTGTGTACAGTAGGTCAATGGTTCCCAATTGTTTTGTCCTAGAAGGAAAACTAGCATCTTGGATCCCTGGATGCAGCCCTATTCTTCGCAGGGCTGCTGCTGCCTCTTAGAAATCATGTTCTGGAAGCAGTTTGCAGAGCCAACAAAAGTCCTGTGGTTTGATCATTTGTACTCCGCTCTTCTGTGGTCACAGAATCAATGCTCCTGCCAGGCCAGCAGTTCAGGAAATTTGCCCTTCTTACAGCTGTTTCTCTTTGTACACAGATGACTCCCCCCCCGGCCCTGCCCTGCCCTGTGTAATTTCTTATCTGGCCATTTCTCGGTCATGGACTTTTCCTTTTCTGGGTCTGTGATACAGAAGTAGATGAAGGCTGCCTCTCACACTGGCATTAGAGAATAAAGCTTGACTGCAAGTCAGTAACTCAGCAAATTCTCACCTCCATCACATCTAAACATAAGGCTTCAGTGGACTTCTGATGACCAACCATTATTAGTAGTTTGGAGCATTTGCTACAATTTCAAACTGCAGAGGATAAACAATACAACTTCTTGTCCATGAAACACAGAAACAGTTGAATCCTGGAATAAATGATTGCTTGTCATTGGTAGATATTTGCAGGGAACTGAAGATGTAATAAACAATAACCATGGCCTTAAACCTCAGCCTGCAACACGAATAAACCAGCTCCAGTTCGCAACCATGTAGTTCCGCAACTCCCTCTTCTCTTGTCTTCAGTGCTGAGTGCACTGGCAGATCTTTGCTTCCTTCTCGAGAGTGAAGAACAGTCAGTCTGCCTTCTCACTGTCAGGAAAACAAATATTCCTCTTCCCTTCCCTACCTTCAGCTGCCACTAAGGGAGCTGTGCTGTTTTCTGAGATTTAGTCAACTTTCCCTTCTGGTCATGTTGTAACCTCTCTGTGTAACAGTATGCTCTCTCACAGGGATCAGCTGTAAATACACCAGGCCTAGGATACAGCGAGGACACATTTCTGGCATAGAGTAAGATATTAAAACCCCACATCTGATTATATCAGACATTAAACTGCTGGAGCTCTTTGCAGTATTGTATAAGGAACTGCACCCGGACACACATTCACCTGCTATGAGATAAGCAGATCAGACACACTTTCCCCACAAGGAAAAGCTGCCATATACACATTAAACCGGACTTCGATACTGCAGGCAATGCCCTCTGCAACTGCCCAACAAACCCTGAGCTGCCCCTATGCAAACCAGCCCTGCAGGCATATGCAGGGCTCCCCCACCACAGCCAGATGGCAGAGGCAGTAGATCCAACAGAAGCCTGGAGGGAACAGCACAAGGGATGCAGCAGCATTAACAATACATTGAAAAAAACCTAACAGGGGGGAGTTAAAAAAAAAAAAAAAAAAAGAGAGAGAAAAAAGGAAAAAAAAAATTAAAAAAAGCCAGCCCCAAACTGATAGAGATCTTTAATTTAAAAACCAAGTAAGTTTATTCATTGGGAAAGTGCAACAAAATACCCCAGGGATAGTGCATTCCACTCCAACAATTAAAATTGCATTAAAAAGCAGATAGGAAGGTCTGAGTCTTAAAGAGAACTGGCACAAAAGCTAGTGCTTTCCTTTGTTTCAGTATATTATCTTTGGCTGACAGAGATAGTCACCGATTAATTTTTTAGGTACTTAATTTACAACTTCATTGCTTCTACTTGCAAATCATTCTGTTCCTTAAAGATGCTAGCTTGGGACTGGAGTGCCATAATCTGCAGGCACTTAAGAAGGGCCAGTTTTGAAAAAAAAGGGATGTAGGGCTCAGTCACATACTTATTATTGGAAGGGACCCAGCTGGGAGCTACTAGATATTCAAAGTATACATCGCTCCCAACTGTTTCTCTCTGAAATGTGAGGTGTGCAAAACAAGTCTGTAAGAGCAGCTTCTACTGCAGCTGGGGGCGTGCAAGCAGGCAAAAGGAGAGCACAGGACTACAGCAGGTGTTGCTCGAGGGAGCTGCTAGTTTCTGATCACTGAACCGATTTTTGCTGTAGAGGCAATTCTCTCACGCCCAGAGCAGTCTGTTCTCGTTCATACTTGTTACTGCACTTCAACTGAGGTTTACAAGCCCAATAGGATTCTTTAGCACATGCCAATTAGTATCTTTTGCTAGCACTTTCTGCCCAATGATTTCAAAATACTTCATGAGCATCACTGAATTTTCTTCCATACTGGTATTTAAAGGGAATCGAGTACAGTAAGTGTCTGAAGCAAAATGGCACTAGAATCATCTCCTGAGTCCCAGTCCTGATTCTTCTTTTCATTTTAAATTATCTTTCTTCCCCAACCTGTTTCTTATGGCAAGAAGAACTACATGTATTCTGCAGAAGTTTATTCATCCCAATACAGACAAGTGACTTCTAGTATGATTCCATTAGATCCCAGTTCCATACAGAGGTTGCCTGTCCAATTCATGTCATCATGATCTCCTGGTCTCAGCTGTCTGCATAGGGTTTATGTCTCTTGGTTCTGCTGTTCTCCTGATGGCAATGGTCTTCAAAGGGTGCTTGGCCCTTTCTGTTTGTCCCATATTCCTCTGGAAATTTCTGACCCTCGGCCAACACCTGCCGAATCGTCATATTAATGCGGGAAGACTGCAAGTACTTGGCACAGACCTGCCAATCCTCATTGGAGCTGTGCTCAATGACTGAGCCGGCAGGAAGGTCTGAAGAAAGTGCTTGGTCCAGGCACGAAGGCAAAGCTGTCCCTTCAGGGTTGGGGAGCACCCGGGGAACAGCGTGGTAGAGCAGACGGCTGAAGCCGGACATCACCATAATGTCTCCACTGTGCATGAACATTGCTGTTGGAGCTTCCTCCCGCTTCAGGCCCCCAAGCAAAAATATTGAGGATTGCCCAAAACTAGAGATGGTAGGAGGATGGGGAGAGAAGGAAAAGCAAATTCAGGTAGAGAACAAGTGTATGTACAACAAGAAAATATTAGCAGCTAAATCCCTTTATTAAAAAAAAAAATTCCAAACAAGAAAACCAGATAGATTCCTAGTAGCTTTACAATGAGAACATGGGAACAGAGTAAGAGGCCAGGTTCAAGGTAGGCATAATATGACCAATTGACCTGAAAGGTTTGAAGCTCTGCTCAGGTATTTCATCCTTGCTGCTAGTAACCAATTGCCACTGCTTTAGAACAGAACTGTGCTCTCTGCAACGAGCTCTTCCACTCCAGGCGCCACATCCATGCTATTCAAGCAGTCTTCAGAGAAAAACCTATGCCCTTGAGCTACAGCTTCCTACCATTCAAATCTTCCGAGAGTGAAGATTATATACCCAATTAGCAAACTACACCATATCAACTTCCTATAACCATATGCAACCATAGGAAAAAAAAGCCGCCAATCCTTCCAGAACACTCAAGTGTGTTTCTTCACTCACCTGAATGATAAAAGGGGCCGAGAATGATCTAGTTCAGACTCATCCACATGAATTCCCAGTGAAGAGTCAAAATGATAGTAGTTCAAGATCCCTGCTTGGGCTTGGAAACCCCGGAACCCACAGGCTGCAGCCACTTGTTCTGACAGGAAGGCAAGGTCTGGGGGGAAAGGAGTGTGGTGATTTGCTGAGTACTTCTGGAGGAAGGAGAACAGGAAAGAAATAACAAAAACAAACCACACACAGAACATCAGAGCAAATACAACTGGAAAGAAACATTGAATTAGAACTCAGAAGTTTGGCTGATAGCTATGGAGAAGGACATCATATTTGCCTGGAAAATGACTACAACATAGGCAGAAACACAGGAAATTTACCTCTTATCATTTAATTCTAGTCCTGCGCCGAGACTGACACGGATTCAATTAATTGTGTAGTTAATCATCATATCTGGAGGTGCAAACTTGAAGTCAGTAAGATTAGTACCTAAAGTTATTACGACCATCTGGAGGATCTACTTGGTCACTACCTAAAGCTGCCAATGGAAAGACAACTCTGTACCGTGTCAACAGAGCTCCAAAACAATCATTTTTGTTTCTTCTTTAAAGAATAATCAGGAATCAATTGCAAACACACTTTTTACTCTCTCCCATGAGTGCTTCTGAGAGGACTGGAAAGGAATAACCAAGTGTTTAGTAAGGCCACCCAATAATAGGCTGACCTGGTAAATACAAGGCTGCAAGCAGATTTGGTTAAGTATCTGCAATATATTGCTAAAACTGCATATTAACTCTGCCATCCCTTCTCAGCCTCTGACTCACCCTTACAAAAAAGTTTATTTTGGTCAGGAACCCCAAAACAGCTGTTAGTGGGTAAGACTGTACTATACTGGTTCAGACTCTGAAGTTCAAAGCCACATCATCAGTCTCCTCCTGCTCTCACTCACCCCTCCAAAGAGGAGTAGTTTCCCAGAACTAGCTGTCTTCACTCAAGGTCATTCTGACCTTGAGTAGGTAATGATGCTTTTGTGACCACCCCTTTTGGTAGGGTAAAAATGCTCACTTGCCCTGAAATAGCCGAGTGTATATTATCATGTTGCCTTTCAAAGGAAAGAATGCAGCAATGGACTTTTGCTGTTAAACCCTTCACAGTAAGCTAATAGAAATATTCTTCAAAGTACAGTTTGTTGCAGCCTTTCCTCAATACTGTCTTGTACAATCATAAGCATTTTATTCCACGTTACCCTTCTCTGACTGCCATTCTGAGTGCTTACAGCTAAGAAAAATGGAGAAGAATTTGATTTCAGTACCTTAGTATCCCAATTATAATGGTAACCAAGGGTCACCCAGCGCAGCTTCTCCAGTAAGCTTCTGGGCTCCCGTTTGCCAGAACCTTTCCTTCTGCAAAGACAAAATGGAAAGACAGAGGGTATGTATTAATTCCTGAGCAGTTTTCTGGTAGCACAGCACACGGTAGCGAGATTCACTCATCCATAGGACAGCCTATTACAACCATCAATGATAAACTTTTAATTTTTCAATGCCATTGTTTTTTTCCTCCAAAGACCTTGAAAATTCGGTTCATGAAACTTGTGTAAACTACAGGCCTACTGCCAGCTGCTGTCAGTTTGAAAGCTTGTATTTCTAACACGGTGCATAACGGGTTATCGGATGGAGACAACACAATGAACTGCTGCAGATTTAGAAGTCAGAATTAAGCATGTACTATTTGAGCACCTGAAAGTGAAAGAACCGAGTCTGTGAAGATCTAAAAGCTGCAAACACAAGGAAAAAAGTATTCTAGGCACTTAATGGAAAATGGCAAGAAAGGAAAATGCTTTACCTGACAGTGAAGCAGATGAAGCTGCATATACTGCAAAGAACTGTTGTTCTACTTGGTACTTTTAAAAGAAGTCCTTAGGATGGACTTAGGATGTTCAGTAAGAAGCAAGACTGCTCTAGCTATGACCATAAACCTCTTGTAATGTCAAGAAGTCTAGATTGCAGGTGTCTGCTATCCACACTGCTATGCAGGACAAAACACTGTTCTTCTCAAGGGACAACACTAATGCAGAGGGACTCAGTGGTCTAAAGCCACATGCAAAATTTACCATTCTTGAAGACAGTGAAGGCAGGAGGAGAATCCAAGGATTGGGTTTTACTATGAAAGTCCTATAGAATTACTATAGTAAATCCAATAGAAACACACTAGTGACAAATACAAAAAGGAAGGTACACATCTATCTTCTAGTCCACTTACTCCAGATATTTCAGCTTCTTTTCTCAAGCTAAGTCATGTGTTATGGTAAAGGAATAAAGAAAAGGGAACTGTACTCAGAACACAATAAAACAGTAGCACCAGGTGGCTGGCTCGCATTTATAGCCTCATTAGTTCAGCAAGAAAAGCTTTCTTATAAAACAGGATTCAGATTTGTGCTGCCATGATCAAGTCTCAGTCAAGAATATGCATTTAATGTGCATTTCTACTCTAGATACACAGCTTGTTTCTGCCTATACCATACTGATAGCTCCCAAGCTAAACCAGGAACAGGAGTAAAAGGCCAGTTTCTTTATCTTTAATAATTTTTCATGGCTCAATGATTATTGAAAGGAAGTAATCATGCCAGTTTCCATCTCTGTCACAGGGTAATAGCAACTGCAATTACCATAATGCAGCAACACAGTAACTGTCAAATACATGCTGCTTGGAACGACTTATGGAGCCTACAAGCAGGTAACAGCATTTAGAAAAGGGAGAGCCCACAGGTCATCCCTCTACATCTTTCAATCAACAAACTTTACGCTCATTCCTAAACATTTTTAGCATGTGCCTTTTGAAAGTGCCCTTATTCTTTCACTACAGTGCTGGAGTGTTTGCACAACAGCAGGAACCTGAGTACATTCAGTAGGTCCTTATCCCCAGAACTCAGAATTTTGCACATTTGCTAGGAAAAGTCCAAGTGTTACATATCTGGAAACAATGAGTTCCTAGAGTTGTAGCGGGAGGTGCTGATACAATAAAGCACAGAAAAATTCTGGTTTAACTGTTAGACTGAACAGCAGGGGGACTTTGGTCAGAAGCTCCTTTTTTTCTTTATTCCCTGGCAAATGATTGCATCTGTAAAATCCTCACAGCCTTTTCCTTATATATGATAACATATATATTCCTTGCAGGGATGCTATACTCCCTTTTATGCTTTTAATTGTCTCCAGCACTAAAGAAAACACATAGCATACATCTCCAAAAACTGTATGGACTCTCCTACCTTGTGATTCCCGCATCCTGAAAAGAGCGGGTAAGCCATGACCCAAGCATATTTCCTGATTTATTCATGATGGCTTTTAAAAGCATTGAAGTCGTGTCAAATCTTGGAAGCGGGTTTCTTTTTAGTTAAGCGCCATTTCTCCCCTCCCTAAAAGGCTCTCACTGCAGATGCTAGACTAGTTGGCTGGTTTGAACCACTGTCCCCCAGATAAAAAGCACAAATACAGCACTTGCTCACTTGAAGATTTGAGCAAGTGCTTAATAAAACTGCCAATGTTTCTGCCAGGCATCACTCTTCCAAATGCTGTTTTCAACCGAACTGGATTCAACTGCAAATTAACCTCTATTCTGATCTTTGTGTGCGCAGGAGGTGCTGCTGGGAGACACCTGTCAAGCTGGAACAATAACCCACTTTTTTCAGCTGTAGGGCACAATTCACAATACTTTCAAAGAACAATTTTTCATCCATGACGGAACACAACAAAGGTGTCTGAATTTCTGTAACCAATTCCGACTGAGCCAGGAAAACAAAAGTGAGGGCATAACTTCTCTCCTAGGTGCATATATTTAGAAGTCCAAAACTTGCTTTTGCTATTCCATGTCTTGTAGATGTGAAGAGAATTCTTGAAGAAAAATATCAGCATGTTGGTTTCACTACAAGACTGAGGTGGAAGATGGGTTTTAGGGAACTCCGGTCACTCCATTACATGAAACAATCACTATGAATAATGTGGTAATAATAAATACCCAAATAACTACAAGTCTGTACTGTAAACAGCATTTATCTTACATTCATTTTTACAGGTGACTTTTTTTAAAACAAAACAAAACAAAAGGACTTTAAACTTGGACTTTAAACCTTTTTACTTGACTTCAACACTTGGACAAATTCTCTATTAAATTCCGAATCAGGTAGAGGAAAAGCAGCTGCATCACCCACAGAACTGTGAACCTGTGAGAACATTTCAGAGTATTTCCCCTTTTGCCTCAGGAAAACTGAGGCCTAGAGGGACCTCGTAATTTCATTTGTAGCTGAGCTTAGCAAGCATCTGATGATACCAGCACCATGATACCAGCCAGGGTCACTATTTGGACGGCTTTGGAATAATTTGCTACTAGAAAATCCCATTGCAAGTGTGAAAGCACAGAATTAAAAAAGATGTACATCAAGCCATGAAAAATCCATCTTCAGCTTGGCATGTCTGACACCATGTGTATACTGCCAGCATGTACACAATCCTTATCAGCCTCCCTTCCCTGCTTATTTTTCCCAGACTTTCTCAGAGCTGAGATCTTCCGGCTCTGTTAGTTTTGACCACCAAAGGTTACTATGGACTTACCTCAGCTGCTCCTTGCTCTGTCCCCACAGGTCAGTGGTCTTCTCAGGAGCCATATGCAGGTCCAGGTTGCAGACATTGGGTTTCTGGGGGTATAGCTTGAGACACTGTTTCACCCAGTGACGCTGGCAGCCCGGAAGGAAAGGGTTTGGTATGAAAATAAACCCTGACCACAGAGGAAAAGGGAGGGGGTAGAAAGAAACTATGATTAGGCATTTTCCTGTTTTTTTTTCTAAAACTAGAGCAGAGGACAGGTGTTGGAGGTACTGAAACACACAACCACTGACATTGCATTCAAGGTGATGAAATCTATTAACAAGTCTGAATAGTTAAGATAAAAACCTTCCTTTTTTTTTTTTTTTTCTTTTTTTTTCCCCAGTAAAAACAAATGGTGATGATAAGGAAAAAGACACAAAGGGAAGCCAAGTGAAAAAATGACCATAAAGGACATACCTGTGGTAAGGCATATTGATTACGGGCAGATAAAAAGGTAAGAACTTGGAAAACCAGTTCCTTTGGAACAAGTCCGATTTTGAAGTGATTCAGCAGGATTTTTCTCTTGAACCCTGTGAAGTTCAAGTAATTCTGGCCTAGCTTTTCTAGACTTTGAACTAACCTTGTCACTGCCTCTGAACTCATGGTGTGTTCTTATTGCTTTTTCAGTTTCATTAACTGCAGAGAGCAGTCCACAGGCTGAGCAAGTCTCTAGTAACATAAACTGTCCTCTCCTTTGCTTCATGCTTATTTCCAGCTAAGTCTGGTTGTAGCCATCTTTGTATTTTGGTATGGTAATACTCATCAAATGGGATGAAAGTCATCCCAAACTGCTTGCTGCTGACTGCAAACACTTTGCAGTTATTGTTAATTAACAAAAGAAAATAAACATGTAGCTGGTCTGTGCGTTCATTTAGCCAGACACCTCAGACAACAGTTCAAACAGCAGCTCAAAGAGGAGGGTTAGCAGAGATGCAACAGATTGATGTGATCTATATTTTAACAGACAAGAATCCTTGACATAAGATCTGCCATCATCAGGAGCACTACCAGGATTTTTCACTGGAATTTCTCCCCAACACACCAGAAGTGTTTCCTTCCAGGCCACGGTTGATGGTACTCATGAATGTCTGACAGGAAGGTGCTATTAATCTGTATTGTACCTACTCTGGGAACCAAGGCACTCTCTCAAAGACTGTCAATTCAGTGAGACTCACCAACAGTAAATTCACATACAAAGAGAGATAAGGGTACAGGAGGAACGAAGGAAAAGGAGGTTTCGAGGCTTTGCCCTACTGTGTCTTTTGGAACTTCTCAGTTGTATCAAGTTAAACATGGACAAAAATAGATTAAAAAGAAGCAGCAAGTCTGGGAGTCTCAGTAGGATACAAACTTGCCTTGTGGCCTTATGAAAGTGGTAATAAAAGCAGAAAAAAAAAAAAAGTCTTCCTGCCATCATATCTCACAGACCTCACAAAATTAAATTAACTGGTTAGAAAGAGAGCCTTCAGTGTATCAGTAATATACTGTCATTCATTTTACTCCATTCCCTACACCTTCAGACTATGGCAGCCTTCTGATAGGTTTAGCTACAAGATGTTTCTTTTCCAGAAACACTACATTTACTTTCTGTTGGTCTCTGCATAGACAGAAAAATAATATTGCCCGTCTCATCTTTTGATGTGGGGTTCTCAAAGCACTGTGCTACATTCATGAAATTATGCTCTACTACGTATGTATTTTCTCCAGGTATTAATGAAGACGTTGAAGCCTGGAGGACTAGTTAGAGAACTCAGAACAAGAAAGCAAATTTTATGATTCTTGTATCCATAAGAATCCAAATTTTATGATCTTGTATCTTAGAATATGCTCATGTATCTCCAAACCTTTCATTGCTCACTTGCAAGGAACCAGATTAGTCTAGATTTACAAAAGCAAGAACAACTACAGAGTGGACTAGTGCTATGCTCCAATGCCAAAAAGGGCAGAAAACCCTGAGTTTCTAACAGTTGCAGAAATTGCCAACTTTCAAGACTAATCGTTCCTCAGAGGGGCAACAGTGCTAGAAATCAGTGACTTCTCATACATGGAAGGGAGAACAGTAACAAATATATTTCTGTAGCAATCTTTCTGAGATGAATAAAAGAACACCACAGGCAAGCTCCAAAAGCAACCCAATTGAACCTCTTGGCCTTGAAAGAGCTGGTCTGAACGGAATGGCCAGAAGACGAATTCTGTGGGGATCTGTATACTAAAGGAATCTGCCTTGAGGAAGCAGATGCAATCTCTTACTGCAGCAAAATCTTGCTGCACACTAGGAATTTATAGTTACTGAAAGTGATCTCCAGCCTCGGTCAAAGGAAGGATAAGACATGCAGATGGCTAGCAACAAGAACAACCCCTCATAAAACCAGTCTGTGTCGGTTACAAAGACAGCATCACCCAAATCTCACAGAACTCATGACACCACAACAGAAATTCACCCAATTTCCTTAGTCTTCTATTTCATTGTTCACTGTGGGGACAAAATCAAATGACTTCCCTTCCATACTCCCTAGACAAACTAAAGAAATTATAACTTATTTTAGAGGGCTATTTGGGCAGTTGGTTAAATATCCTACAGTGCTTTCAGTTGCCCAGATAAAGGTAGTTGATAAAATATTATTCTTGTCCACACATTACTTAATTCTAAACAGGACTGAGAATTTGTTAATGTATTTACATTTTATTTTAGCAAATGGTTTTCTCTGTCAAAGTGCAAGAAAAATGCAGTTAAGTGGAACACTTGTGATCCCCACCCCCCAATATAGTTGCTAGGAAAGACATTTAGGCAGACATAAAATGACAAGCCAGACTAAGCAAGGGCAGCTATAATATGACAGGGAAGCAGAACAAAAAAAATGATAAACGCAAGAAGATGTGGAATCCTTTCTCCTGAAGTTATTCAACTCTCTGTCTATAAACCAAGCCAGATGGCTAGTGGGGCTGCCTCGGTTTCAGAAATGGTAAGTTGGCTTCATAGCAGCCCACACAGACATTGACTGCAGTCCTGACGAAACAAAAGAAACAGGAGGAAAAAAAAACCCAAAAATCCAACAAAAATCCCTGAAATAAGAAGGCTCTGGGGATCTACAAACTCATGAGCTTTACCAACACCCCTGGTGAAACTACGGAGCAAGCTTTAATGACAGCCATGTCCGGGCACAAGGTGTTTGGAACAGCCAACGTAGATTTACAAAGGCAAATTTTGTCTAACCACTCTTACTGCCTGCTACAGCGAGATGCACAGACAATGGGAGAACAGGGGATGCTCTCGAATTTGGCTTTAACAAAGCTTCCCAGACAGTTTCCTGCAGCATCACAGAAGACAAAGTGAGGGTTCATGGATTTTATGGGTAAACTAAAACAGGGAGCAAAAGCTGGCTGCGACACCAGGTTTAAAGAATAGCGATTTCATGGTTCAGTCTACCCAGTGTCTGTTACAAGCTGCATTCCTCAGGTTGATACTGGGGCCGAGACTGATAACTGCATCTACCATTAACAACCTGGATGATGGGACTTCCATCTTCATCACACAGATTACTATTGGGGCAGCAGTTGGTATGCTGGAGACTACTCCTGATGCTGAAAGGGACCTTGACAAAAGAAAGGAATGAGACAACAAGAACCTGAGGAAGTTCCAACAGTGATAATCCTGCACCAGAATAAACCCATGCAACAGAATAACCCTCAGCACAGCCTGAGGACCAGGGAGCAGCTGTAAATCAAAGGACCAGGGTGTCTTGGAGGACAAACTGAGCACGAGTCAGTAGTGCACCCTTGTGGCAATAAAGGCACATTGGCCTACAGGTAAGAGCTACCTAAAAGGGCATTATAGAGAAGGTGGAGCCAGATTCTTCTCAGAGGTGCATAGCAAGATTATGAGAGGCAACGGTCACAAATCAGAAGAAGGCAAACTGATTAGATACAAGGTGAAAAAAAAACACATAAAAATAAAATAAAATAATCACAAGAGTGATTAAACACTGGAACAGGTGCCCGGAGAGGGTGTGCAATCTCCATCCTTAGAGATTTACAAAACTCACACGCACAAATGTGCAACCTGATCTAACTTTCAACTCAACCCTGCTTTAAGCATGGAACTGGACGAGACCTCTGGAGGTACCTTCCAGCCCAACATCTTTCTGCAATTCTACCAGGTGACCTGCAAACCTAAGATCCATTTCAGTTTTTGAAAGAACCTGCTTAATGAAATGACTCTATTCCTTGAACAGGACAAGAGGTTCTTACTTATTGTACGCAGTGTTCTACAACAGCAAGTAGATGCTGCACCTCAGCCCTGAAATGACTGTATTTCAGTTGCTTATCAAATTTTCATTATACATGATAAGGAAAAAAATAGATGCTACAGAAATAGAAAATCTCCATCAAAGGCAATGTGTATCCATTCTCAGGAGGGATGTCCAGTTGATCAAAGACTACGAAACAACTGGCCCTTCTGCTCTCACCTTCACATATATTGCTACTTCCCACCCACCAGATGACTCTTGTCCTCCTGCAGTTAAAATAACATTAAATTCTACTTAGGCAGACCAAAACATCTTTTTCAGGCAGGGCAAGGAGGATAAGCTGGAAAATGCCTGAATCCAAAGCAACAAGGTTTTGTTTAGTTTTTCTTGAAATCAGCAGTACCTACCCGGATACCCCTTGAGGCCATAGGCTTTCCACTGGCTAACTGGCTGTAATCCTGCTCTGTAGGCATCTTGGTCACTGACTGAAGAAATACTGAGCTGTGACTTGAACACCTGGCATAAGAAAATGTATCTGGTTAAAACGACCACCAAAAAAGAATACAAACCTCATCCAGAAACAGTCTCTATAAACCATCTTGCAGGGTAGGTCTTGTGAAAGTGCCAACCATACCAAAGAACTATTGGCTAAGCAGCAGTATCCAGAAGAGGGCATGCTGCTAACAGAACCAGTATGTGCTCAACACATGAATCAAAAGGTATTTTTACAATATTGGGATCAGGAGAGATTATCCTCCATTTATTAAAAAAAAAAAAAAAAACAAACAATTTATACCAATGAGGAAAAAAATCAGCACTATTGTCCATTTGCACACTACGGCCTCAGCATTATAATACATTCTGGTAATTAACATTAGAGAGCAATATTTAGTACCTGTAACTTTATACCCTTCAAAGACTGCTTCAAATACAAGTTGCTCTTGATCCTATCAGGTAGATGACTATGCTCATCTATAATTTACAGAAGCAGGACAGTGATGAAGTAGCCAAAGTTTCCTGATGTGGACTGCAGAAACCCTGTCAATGCTGAATGCCACATTGCCACGTGTGTTTCAAATAGCAGACTCAACAGCTCAAGGCTTAGGAAGATATATTTTCTTTACATACTCTCTTGGGTTGCAACAACACAGGTATTTAAACTGCAATAAGCCAATGCTTGCTGAAAATAAACCTCATCCACTGTGTTCCCACTTCCTTCTTTCCTTAGTACTGGGAACCATCTTAAGGAGAGCAGGGTAGGCAGAGGTTGGTTTTGTTTAGCTCCCCAGTCCAGCTATACACATGGCTGTGCAAAAGTGCAGGCTTGTTGAGGAAAGAGCTGGCCAGGAACAAGAGGAATAAGCAGGTGGAGACAGGGAAGATGTTACGACAATTTAAAGTATGTATGAAATTAAGACCTTTGCACACAGGCTCTGCAGACATGAATGTGTAAATCAGTCTTCTCTGCAGACTCTGACAGCTCTTTTAATGTCTTCTGAGCAACAGGTTTAGACCATTGTATTATGTGTACAGAATTTGTAAGAAAACTCTACAGCAGTGCAGGGCAGCAGCTACTACCAATGTGCTCAGTTCTAACAATTTTTCAGCTCTCTGCCAAAAGCAGCTCTGTGACTGTCAGCCTTGAGGAATTTAGTTCAGAGTCCTGTCTGCAGCATGTCCTCAGTAAGGCTCTTGCTTTGACTAAGACTCTGACACCTCTCTGCCTTCTCAAACAGCTTACAGAGGCTTCTGCCAGGGCTTCTGGAGAACAGAAGTTGTTTCAGTGCTGAATCGGTTAAATAAAGCCTGGAGGCAGGGCAGCTGGGGTATGTTACACTTCACTGAAGACCTCAATCACTTGGAGCAGTTTTCTGAGAGAAAAGGAACAATAGTATCTGGACCATTCTGCCTGGCCTGTAGCTCTCCTTAAAGAGAAAACACAGATGTTTCTAACTGGAGGGAAAGAAGAATAAAAGATGCTTTCACTAGTAACCTATCAACTGATCTCAGAAGGCAAGAGGCACAAAAAGAACATTATTGAGAGTGGACAGATGCTTGTGATGCTTTCAGGTACTTCGAATTTCCCAGAAGGGCTGTAATACTGGAATCCTTTATGGGATAAAGGACTGCTTAAAGCCCAAGAAAGGCTAATATGTTAACAGCTCCCTTGTTTAATGCTCACGCCTTGAATGATTTCATACAGGTCAGGTTTTGTGTCCCATCAGCAGGACGAAAATTACAGTCTCAAAAGGTAGAAAAATATATATTCTAATAGAACAGTAAAAAGAAAGGGCTAAGCATGTGAACTATGAAAAAAACAAAGTTTAATATTAACTATATTCTCTATTTTTTTCTATATAAGCTTATAAGTAGGAAAATCCCTTATTAGCAATAGTTCAGCTGTTATCTGTGATCATTTATCGAGATAACAAAATAAGAGAATAAATTTAAAAGGATCACCTCTCCATCACTGTAATCTAATCGTAGTTTCAGGTGTGCTCCTGACTGTGTGCCCCTAACCCACTGCAGTTGTTGGGCTTGCTCTAATGCCAAATCAAATATTTATTATAGGGGAGTAAGAAAGGAGAAGAAACTTTACCAAGGAGACGACAACAAGAACCCTGGGCACTACACGGCACAGCAGGGAGAAGCTGATGCCAGCTACCTCAGGTATTTAAGGGCCACGACAAGGACCAACAGGTCCAGGAAACAGCATCAGCTCCAACAATAAAACTTGCTTTTTTCCATGCACGTTTTCCTTTGCTTCCCCCTTAAGATGTGATTCTATTCCAGATCCCTTGCTGCAGTGCAGGGAGACAATTAAACATGATGGGAATAAATAAACACAAGCATAAGTGGCAAACATGCGACTACGCAGCGTGCTGGCCGGGGGCGGCTGGGACGGCACCCTGTGCCTCCCGGCAAGGCCTGTCACCTCCCGGCCGGCCGGCCCACGGATCCCGGCGAGCCTGCTTCCCAGAGAGGGCCCCCGAGCCGCACAGCCTCCCGCGGCCGCTCCTCTCCTCACACGACTACTTCATAAGCGCTATGGCGACTTGCAAGGGGCCCAGCGCTGGAGGGCAGCCTCTTCTGGCCAAGAAAGCGGCATCAGGAACTTGGCGCCAAGCGCGAAGAAAAGCAGCAGGGAGGGAGAGAGAGCAGCGGCACCGCACCGGGGCACCGCGACGCTGATCGCGGGGCGGAACGAGCTCGGAGCGCGCCGCCCAGCCCAGCCCAGCCCAGCCCAGCCCCGCACCGCAGGACGAGAGCGGGAGGAGCCCAGCGTTACCTGACCCCCCGGTACAGAGAAGTCCACGACGCCCCGCAAATCCGACGCGTCGCGTTGCCGATAGAAACGAAAGAGCCGACGAAAAGCATCCTCCCCGCCCTCCCGGGTCAGGGCCGCCGCCGCCATTTTAGCCAGGCCGCGGCGGGCGGTGCTGCGCATCTGCCGGGGCGGGGCGGGCCGGGCCGGGCCGCTCCCCTTCTCGCCACCGCTCCCAAGATGGCGGCGAGCAGCGCGGCGCGGGCAGCGGGGCGCCGCTCCAGGAAACTTTTCGATATCTTCGTGGCTGAGGTTCCCTGGACGGTGTCGAGCAGTGAGTCTGCGCCACTCCCTCATCTCCCACTGGTGCTGGCGTTGGCCCCGCCGCCCGGGCCGGCACGGGCCGTGGAGACCGAGCCAGGGTGGCGGCGGCTGCGCGGGGGTGCCGGGCCTGTGTAACCAGGTGTGCGTTTCCCCCACAGAGGAGGTGAAGGAGTACTTCTCCCAGTTCGGGTCAGTGCAGAGGTGCCAGCTGCCGTTTGTGAGTACCCGCTCATCCTCCAGGTTGCTGTTTGTGTCTTCTGGGTAGCAGGGTGAAGAGCTGCTGGCTGGTACTCGCTGGGCCCCAGCAGGGTTGGCCTTGCTGCTGGCGCCCTGCCCTGAAGCCAGCTCCCCTGCTCCCTTGGAGCCGCTTTCTGGAAACATCTTGTACTCTGCTCAGATTTTCAGTGCTCTCCACACTTAGTTCCTTTTCCCAGCGGGTGCTGCTGCTTGTCTGCAAGCTGTAGGCCTCATTGAAGCTTGTTGGTTTCTGTTGCCTTTGAAAAAGCTTTAGAAAGCACATTGATACTGCCGCTTCTGAATAATTAACCTAAAAGTGCTTTCAGCTTCTCCATCATCATGTTATCTTTTTTCTGACAAAAATTAAAAGTGTTTACGTACCTAGTCTCACTGGCCTAAAAAGCCTAAAGGTGTGAGTGTGAACTGGCAATCTTTTCCTGCTGTGGCTTCAAACCCCATCTAGAGGGCAGGGACAAACACAAAAACCCCAGCTGCTTCAGAATGCTTCCGAGCTGTTTGCTGTTGATGCCTTTGCCATTTAGGTTATTTATCTTCTGAGCATGTAGTTCAGGGATAATAGCATCTAGTGCAGCTTCTTGAAGATGAACAGTCAAAAAACCCCCTTCCTTTCCCGGCTCTGTTATGGATAAGTTGCAGGCCATTGCTGAAAGAATAGAGGTTCTGCCTGCCTGTGTTTCCCCTTGTGAAGTAATGAAAGTGAAGTTAAACAAAGGTCTGTGTGTAATGAACTTCTGATAGCAAACTCATGGGATAACTGTCAGTTGAAGACCAGCTTGGAAATGGAGGCAAGATAGTTTGAAGCAGTCTGGTTTTTTTTTTGTCTCAACACTGAAGCTTAGGTGTCTTCCTGTCATGCTCAGAACATGTTGCCTCGTTGTGAAGGCTGGCAGCTTACTGTAAACCACCTTCATCACCAGTTAAAGCTGAACTGATGCACATGTGTATGTTTTGGTTCAGTGATTACTTTAGGCATGTTCATTAATGCTTAAAACTGCCAGAGGTACAAAATATTTGCCAGCAGTGTAAGACACCCTAATTAAGACATCACTGGGATACTAAAACACAGGCAGTGTGACTACAAGTGCCTTGTGGGTGAAAACTTCACCTATGTTTGGAAGTGCTGCCACTCATGCAGTGTCAGAGCTATTGTCAACTCCGATGGGGATCAGAGTTGGGATAAAAGGCACTTGAGTAGACCTGTTTTTTCTGCATTCTCTCTCCTTTATCGACAACTGTTTTTTTCCCACGGACAAATTACTCTTAAAAATTACTTTTCTTTCTTTTTTCTTTAAACATGTAAAAGGCTTCTGAAACTGCAAGTGTGCCAATTTCTCTGATAACTTCTGAATCCTTAAATATCTATAAAAGGTTTTTAATAACCTATGTGAATGTTTTTTACAGTAACTGGATTTTATTTTTTTAAACCGGGCACTAGGACAAAGATACAGGCTTTCACAGACGTTATTGCTGGATTAAGTTCTCGACTGCACAAGATGTTCAGAATGTGTTACAGAAGGACTCCCACATACTTGAAGGTGCTAAGGTAATGTGCTCATTTCTTTACTGAAGTAATGTAATGAGCTGAGCTCTTTAATTCAGACTTTGGTTGGGCACAGTCATATCAAAATATTGCCATGCTTATTCCACATGTGATTAAGCATTTTGACACTTTGTGTTCTTCTACTGTTTTTTAAATCATTAGTACTTTTGTTTATTTGCTGCTTTCAAGTTGTTAAGGTCTGAGATCATATAGATACCACAGAGACCACATACGAGAGATCAAAACCTCCTGCTACGCTAAGCTGAAGGAATATGAGTGCAGTAGAACTGTTCGGGAACTGCCCTGCAGCTGATTATTATTTGCAATACAGGTTTCTGCAGGTGGATTCCCACATCTAATTTGGATGTTGGGTGGCAGGGGGAGGATGACAAAGACTGTAAAACTGAACTGGGAACTTCAGTGCAGATTTTTTCTTCTTCAGCTATAATTTTGTACAGGGAAGCTGCCTGCTTTCAGGTGTTCAAGATAACTTTCAATTAGCTTTAGAGTAGCTTCCCCCCCCCCCCCCATGCTGTCTCTTAATATTTTGTGTGTTGGTAAAGAGAAAAAGACAGTTTGGCAATGTCAGTGCATTAGTGTATGGTATTGAAAGAGCATAAACCACCAGTTAAAAACGTGTGGTCTGGTACTCATCCAAAGGTGTCTGGCCTTGACTGGTCAGAGCCAGACAACTCTATCACTCAGTTTCACTGCAACAAATAGAGCTAAGAAATGGCCACTCTGCTTTGCAGATCACAGAATGGGGGGGGGTTGGAAGGAACCGCTGAAGATCACCAAGTCCAGTGCCAGGACAGCAAGTCGGTGGCTGCCCCAGGCTGTTAAAGCAATGGGTCTCAAGTCAAAATAATTAGAAACTTGCTTCTATTATGTTAACTGTATAGGGGCAAATTATTTTCTTGTAAACGTGTGTGTGCTTCAACTGACTTAGCTACTGAGATGGAGTAGTGCAGAATGAAACCATAGGCAACAAGCAGGGTAATGTAACAGGCATGATCAATTCATATCTTTGAATAATTAATAAGAATTCTTCACTATCCTTCTGACTAGTTTCTTGGTTTGTGGCTTTCAGTGCTAGGAGACAGAGTAAAATGAATTGCCAAGAGACTTGGGGAATGCAGCATGCCCATTGTGATAAAAAGATTTTGCTTGACATGGTTCATACTACTGCTGAAGTCTTTATATGTTATGGTTACTTCAGTACCTATTCCTAAGAGCTGACCTGCAAGTTAGAACTGTCATGCCAAAATGGAAGCGGAAATTAAGGAGCGTTTTGCTGACATCAGTCTTAATCCGTGACAAGCCAGGCAAAATAGGCTGATCCCCCAGAAACTGGGCTGAAAGTTAACTGGGATGTTGTCTGATAAGTACCAGCAGTAGCATACATGAGTAGTGTCAACTTCTTGGAAGTTGCTTTACTGCTTTTCTGGAAGCTGTAAGAGGGCTGTATTCTCACAAGAGGTGCAAGAGCTACAAGGCTTCTTTCTAGTGAAATCAAAAAGCAGAAGACAGGCAGTAGTTAGTTTTCTTCATTTCTTCAAAAGTGCTTCTCTAAAAGCAAAATACATGAGCTCTTCTACGACTTTGTTCTAGGGTAGATGTAGACAGTTACCTTCTATTAGTTCCACTTGAAAGCACAAGCTTTTAAGATGCATTTTGCTGATACAACTAGGAATTGCTGTGCAAATTATATTCAACTTTCTCATCAGGAGCTTAACATTTGTGGTTATGGCTCATGAAACTGAATCGGTTATAAACTCCTCTTCTACTTTCCAGATAGAAGAAATGAAAAATATCAACCCTTCTTGCCTAACTAATTTGAATAATTTCCGTTGTTTTCAGCTCACTGTTAAAGAGCAGTCCAGTAGAAGACGCAGTCAAAGAAAAAACCCAAGTGAGTGAGCAGTGGATGGAGGCTTTATTTCACTAAATGTGAAACTAAAATAAAGATTACTGAGAAACTATGAACGAGTACTTGTTTTAAAACAGAATCCAGCTGCTTCCCCTCCTTGTTCCAATGAAGTACAACACCACACTAAAGAAACACTGAAGCACAAAGACCCTAGCATCCATTACAGCGTAAGACAGTAATTATGTACAGCAGGAAAGCTTTTAACAGATGAAGTAAAGCCACCTACAAAAACTAAAGCTGTAGGAAAGGGCTACATTCTTACCCTGAGATGCTGGGCAACAGGGAATCAGCAACTTACTAAAAGAGTAATTCCTTTGTGAAACGTTTCAAAGTGGTCTCCATTCCTCCAGTCTCCAGGGGAAGCTGTACTATGTACAATTACTGTGTGTATATATCCACGGGACAAAGAGGGAACTGCTGTCTTACAATGGCATCCTCCTATACACCTTGGATATTAAAAAAGCCTTTTGCATGAAGTCCAAGCTTGAAGTCCATTCCTCTAACTCTCAAGGAGCAGAGGCGTTCAGTCCTTCCTCCTCTTCTTGCTCTCATGCTCATGTTCTTTAGGGCGGCTGCTATCTGATGGCCGTTTAGAACCACCATGCTGCTTAGCTTCTTCCAGAAACTTGTCCAGACCAAATGGATCCTCCTCAAATTGAACTGGTCCATCTCTGCCCCTCCCTCTAGTATTACGATCCGAGTTAGAAAACTCTTTGTCAGGAACAAACCTGCAAGAGAGAGGGAATACTCAGTTGACTGTAACTTCAGTGCACTATCTAAGAATATTTCTGCTTTTCCTACCTATTGGTCTTTATTCGAGCCTCTAGATCATCGCCATACATGTCCTTATCCACATTTTTACTTGGCCTGTAGATATTTTGGGCCATATCCTTGCCACTTCTCCAAGGCTGGTCATAAACATTATAAATTTCATCCTCTCCTCCAGCAAAGCCGCTGTCCATACCCTGTGAAGAAGAAAGAACATACTGAGCCTGCAAAACTTCAGAAAATTTATTTTCACATCAAGATACTCTATGGCATCACACAGATACCCAGGGATGCGTATGGTGTTATCTACTATTTATTTCAAATGAGTTCAGGCACTTCCCTTAGTGTGAGAGTGGATCTGGGTCTGGGATTAAGTCCAGAGAGCATGACACAATCATTATAAGCCTCTGTCAGGGCCACTTCTACTCTTCCAGAAAGCAACAGGGAAGATTACAGGCCATTCCCACTTCAGGATAATGGATCATTTCAGTCTGCCCTGCAAGTACAGCTGTCTGTAACAGCCAAATACAACCATACAGAAATGTGTATTATTCCTAATTTCCGGAAAACACGATTTAAGCTGACTGATCCAAATCACACAGAGGCTTGTGTAAACTGTGAAAGCAGAAGTGCCTGCTTGTTCACTTTTTGATTCATCAGGTTTCCCTTCTGCCAGCAAGTCTTTCACTGGAGACATGAAAAAGAATGATTGACAAACTGCAGGTCTATTCAGGGACTCGAGAAGCCTGATCTACTTTTTCATCTCTCAATAGTGTAAAGTTCAGGAAAAATAAATGTTGCTGTTAACTATTTATATCTTCAGAAGGATTTTTAACATAAGCAATAATGGGAATAGAAAGTATTTACTTGCTTCTCTCTCAGAGCAGATTTCCCTTATTCAGGCAGTACATTTGTACAAAAGAGAAAATGAGGTCACTGCAGCTTGAAGGCAAAATAGCTTCTTACTCCCCAGTGAGAAAAACACAACAAAAACTTTAATCCAGTTACACATTCAGAATATTCCATTTCTGTTGCATCAGCTATGGATAGAGGAGACCAACAGTTTCCTAAGCAGTTCTGTAGAGACATTTCATAGTGTATCCACCTCGACCATAAGAACAGGTTCCCTCTGGTATTTTACCCACACCTGCTAAGGAAGGATGGTTGTGTTCTCAAGAGAGCTGAACAGCTGTGAGAAGGTATTTTTACCTTGTTCTGGTTGAAAAGCCTCTGGTCGTACTGGATTTCATTGGATGGCCTTGGGTTGGGTACCCCTAGGGCAATAACTTCACTGATATCTCTGTTCTCATTTCTCTGGAGCTTTGACCTGCATTACAATTGTTTAGTTTCATTAGGTCAGTAAACCGTAGTTGTTGACGTGCTGAACTGCAACATGGCCCCGTGTTGGGAACAATTTGCCTCGGGAGCCTGATTTTGACTGTTGCCCTTCCTTACTAGGTAACATTTAAAATTTGTCTCCTGGCAAAGGAAACATTTGGGGAAGTTCTGTTCAGCTGGGCATGACATTTAAATTTGCTTTCCACTGTCTGCAATTTACATCAAACTGACTTGGTCTAAAATGTCATATTTATTTTTTGAACCAGTGTAATTATATTTAAACCAGTGTAATTATATTCTGGGAAGGACAAGCAATCTAATTTTAAGATATTAGAGATTTTAAGCCTCCAGAAACCACTTGTGCTCAGAAATCTCACTGGCTTAGGCAAACAAGATAGTTCAGCCTACACTCATAAATCTAAGCTTATTTCAAATGAACAGCTTCAAGAAACAAAACCACTACTGATACTCTGGTCTCACTGAAGTTACAGGATCTAGATTTCAACCTCTACTGTCAACATGTCAATTACATCTCACTGTCTGCCCAAGAAAAACCCACCGAAACCCAACACCCCCCCCCCCCCCCCCCCCCATTCATCTGGAAAATTCTCAATTTAGAAGTAATCCCATTTCACACAATGAATGAACAGTGCTTCAGGAGTACCTCCCCAAGGTAAAAATCAGGCACTGACATCAAGCAAAAGGAAGCCCATTGTACTAGTGTCCGTAGCAGGGAAGCCAGTGCCAGCACAGGAATAAAGAAGCTTTCTTTCGTGACTCACCTTTTGTCAGGGGCTGCCCTGGAAAGATTTCTGTCATGCTGTCTCTCTTTGCGCCGCTCATGTCTGATTTCATCTCTTTCTCTAGCTTCTCCATCCTCTGAACAAATTCAAAATTGCTCATTATGGACAAATATTTGAAGTTTGAATTAACTGTGCCACAGACAGTGGCAGAGTGATTCAATTCAGTACTCTTTTCGAGAAGAGAAGCGACCTTTAGCACTATTTAAAACGTTACACTTTATACAAACTGAACACATGAAAAACCACAGCTTTATGCCCCAAGAAATTAACTGTCCGTGACAGAAGAGTTAGAGCAGACATCCAACAACTATGTTCTAAGCTCTTGAACACTGAGAAAATACCTGTCCATCTAGAAATTAATATACTGAAACTCATACACATCATCGTATTGTGCACATCATATCGTACTTTTAAGTATAAAAATGCCATTCAAATACACAGGCACCTAAGTGCTCTGAAGAACATTCTGTGACTCAGTATCTCAGTCACTCCTGTTGGAAGGGAGTTTCTAGTTTGACCTCCTGCTGAAAGCAGGATCAACACTGAGTTCAAACCAGGTTGCTCGAAGATTCGTCCGCTCACGTGAGGAAAGCCTCCAAGGATAGAGATTGCCAGCCTCCTTGGGCAACCTGTCCCACTGCTGCTTTTCCTCATTATGAAATCTTTTCTCCTCACATGTAGCTGGAATCTCCTGCTTCAACTTTTTACCACCGTCTCATTCTTCCACTCTGCAGCTCAGAGTTCCGACGATCTCTTTTTAGATACAGCAAAACTCCCATTAGGTGCCCCCAAAGCCACATCTTCTCCTAGCAGGACAAGCTTCATTCTCTTAGCATCTCCTGACTATGCAGATACTCTAGCCCCCTGACCATTCATTTTGATGGGCCTCCACTGAACTCACTCCTGTTTATCAGTGTCTGTCTTGTACCTGAGGGCCCACAGCCACACACAGTATTCCAGATTCAGTCTAACAAGTCACCAGTGAAAGGAAACTATTACTTCCCTCCACCTACTAATTACACTCCTGTGGATACAGCTTAGTATGCCCTTAGCATTACTGCTGCCAGGGCACACTGCTGGCTTGCCTTACTGTCCACTAGGACTCCCAGGTCCTTTTTACCAGAGTAGCTCTCCAGCCAGCCAGTCCCTAGCCTGTCCACTCCAGCTGCAGGATTTGGCATTATATGGCCATATCCTCCACCTTTTAGAGAGGTCAAAACTGCTCTGTATTTCAGCATCTTGATCTCTTAAGTGTCATTTCAATCAAAACGTAACTCTTAACCAAATCATAACCACTGTGATAAGTTAGCCGTTATGGGGCCTAGTGGCCAACAAAATACAGTTCTGCAAAACCAGTTATAACAGTGCAAGAGACAGAATATTGCATTTACCATCTTTTAAAACTTAAAGCCTTTCCTAAAAAAAATTCAGTTGACAGCAGTCCCTGAAAGCCATTAATTGCACTGATCCATTAACAACTTGAAAATTCTCAACCATGTCCTAAACCTGCATACACTGTCATACTGCTGTGAGGTTCAAATCCAGAGCCCATCAAACCAGCCAGTGAATTAACCAAAATCACTGGCTGATCAAGTAAAGAAGAAGAACAGATGTCATGCTTCAAGATTACAGTCGGTATTTAGGTATTATAAATTTTGAGGTTATTTCTCCAAACCCACGCTTCAGAGTATGCTAAAAGAAACCCCATAACATCTTAATAACAAAGAAATGTACCTTTTTCAACATGGGTTTTGATCCCTGCTCTTCTCTCCCTGGCTTTCTGAGCCATTTCTCGGAGCTTTTCCTCATGTTTCTCTTTTTCTTTCTGAGCCATCTTCCTCTCCACCTGGGCACGCATTTCTACAGCCTCACGAGCCTGCACACACAAGACATAGCTAAGAAGACAGAAAGGTAGCTCCTGGGATGCAAGCAGATTTGTCATAAGAGTTATCCAAAGCAGGAAACAGGGCACAAAGAGGAAGTTCAATGCCTGACAGCCACAGCAGTTAGAGCTGAGAAACAACACCCGTGACCTCCAGGAATTTAACCAACACTGAGCCACTGATTCAAAGACACTGGGGATAATACCTTATGCCTTAAATTAGACAAAAAGCAGGACAAATCAAAACGCTATAGTCTATTCACAATTGATTTTCCCAAGGAAATAAACGTACAAAGAAGGTAAACCCACATGGAACAAAACAGTTTAATCAACCACCTGACCTTTCTGTCAGCTATATAGAGAGCCTCAGCAAGCTTGGCAAAGTTTTCATTAATATGAACAGTCTGCAATCCTCTGCCATCCGCAGCCAGACGCTTATCTAATGGAATGGTGTAACCCTACAGTGGAAACAGAGACAGTTAATCACAGAAACTAACATTTTTTGGTAATAACATTGTTTTCTTGCACAAGAAATGTAATAACACACACAAAGCTCACAGCCTGTTCGTTAATACAGCTCAATGGACCTACTACATATGTACTTCAAATTCATACCAAGTAATACTGAGGTTTGCTCCAATTCCACACTTCCCCCAGCCAGTTGCGAATCATAATTTCCCTTCAAGTTATATCATGGTACAAATGTCAATTTTTGATCGATATGGTCCACTCTGCATTAAGAACTACAGATAACAGCTTTCCCAGTCTCTAAGCTGTTTTACCATTTAAGCCTAAAATTGTTTTCCCTAAACTGTTTTCATACCTGTTAAGAGGTTAGCTGATTCAAAATGAGAAAGTATGAGGCAAGGCTGCCAGCAAAACTAGAAGACAGTAAATGTCAACTTTGCTTTCAGAAGTGAAGACCAAAAATTATTTATAGATGATATTTTAAGATTCTTTAGTGAGCTCTACAAATTTTTTGCTTTGGTTTTAGCATCTGTAACCTAAAATTTGATCTACTAATTAGCATCAGTCCCAGTTATACAGCTGTGTTGTATAGAAAAAAAAAGTAACATCCAAATATGCAGCTTTTCCTTCCTCCATTTGAAGAGGCTGCCTCAAAACAGCTCGGCGAGCCTGAGAATGATTAGGCCAGTTACTGAAGCAAATTATAAATTCTCTCTTCTGTCTGAACATAAACTTACTGGCTGATAGAAGTCAAAGGGACAGGACATACCTACTCAAACAAGGAATAATTAATTAATGAAAGAATGCAACAGGGAGAACTTCCCAGAAATTTGGACTGCAGTATTAAAAAAGTATTTGGTTCTCTCTGAACTACCCATCCCTTTTTCAGTTTAGATTGTTTTTAACTTTGCGAGCTTCAGAGATTTTGGTTTCACACTCCACATACTGCACTATTCTGGGGATTTTAACTAATGCAATTTTTTCCTCTCAAAATGCATGATCCCTGCCATGCAGTAATATATTCTCTCTCAGCTCTGTACGGCTGACAATTTGACAACTGTTATATGCCAAAGAGAGAAAAAATTTGTTGTACAATCACGTGTTCGCTGTGCTGGAAGCAGTCAGTTTATCTATCCCTGAAGTTTAAAACCAGTATTATTCGAGACTGAATCTTTCACAGAAGTCTTCAAGCAGGGTGCAACATTAGAAAAATGAATTTATGACAACTTAATTACCTTTGCATTTTTCCAGTTCGAAATGCATGGAGGTATCTTCCACTCTTGCTGCTCTTTCACAGTCATCTGATTTAAGAGAAGAAGCAAAGTCATCTTTACATTTCTAGCAAAAGGAAATACTATTTTTTTCTCAAAGGCAACTATGAAACTATTGAAATAAATTAGAGTATGAAGTTCGGGACACTGCTACAAAAACCCCAACTCTGAGCAGCAATAAGATGTTGACTGCACCTTTGCCAACACTGAGTAAAATCACATCAGCTATTTGCTATCCTCTTAAAACTTTCATGACATAGGCCAGAACTCACAGTCAACTTGTTAACATTTGCACATTTAATGGCAGTTCAAGTTGAAAGAAACTGATGAACCACTATCTCTCAGATGGAGCTAATCCTTAATAACACAAGCTAGTGTTAGTAAGGATTAACTTAATAGTGTTGTCTAAAAGCAGCATCAGCGTACCAAGGTTAAACCCTCAGTCAACTCATCCATGCCATAAACAAATCCAGCAATGCAGCCCTGCATAAAATATATGGAAATCTACTCAACCTCTGACAGGGAACACAAGAAGAGAGCTACTTTCAAAACTGCCCAAACAAAGAAAAACAAAAACAAACCAGGAAGACTGCACCAGGCACCAAGTTTATCACTTAACGTCCTATCAAAAGAACAGTGAGGAGAAGGTGCACAGAAATGACCTAGGTCAAAGCAGAACTGGTGAACCCATCTAGAATTCAGAACAGAGAACAGCTGTGGCATTTCATACCTTTCTACTAGGAGAGTGCATTACAGGGGCTGGAGGAGAAGGTGGTCCACGTGGAATCTTCTTGTTAATTCTGAACAATTAAGAAAACAATTACAATCAGCATGTTGTATAGAAATACACTTCAGAATCTTCTATTTGCTACAAACAAGTTTTGAATAGTTACTTGAATCTTGGAGGCTCCATAGGGTCCTTCTGCATTTCCACCATCCGAATAACTCTCTGTTTTGCTCCAGAGTTGAAGGCAACACCTTGCTGAGATGGTGTGTACCTGAATAAAACAAGCAAAGTGCTCAGTTCTCTGCACACAGCTAGATATTCCTTGCCTGCCTCCATTTTTACTCAGTTCACTGCTCTAGCTGCATTTTCATTTTAAGCAGCAGTTTAAGACTTGTTCAGTGAGAGTGTCAGGAGCAGGTAACTGCACAGAGGATACTGGACTGAATGCAAAGAATCAATGACACCAGATAGAATGTATCTTCCCAGGGCTATATTCTCCTGTTTGAACCCAGACTCTGAAGTAGAAGAAAAATTTTTATAAAAGAGTACTCGGAGCACGTCACATTACCTATGCCTGTGAACCTCTGGTGACTACTTACTGGTTATTAAGAACATCCTCACATACTTTCTTGAGAATTCACCTCATGTCAAGTCTAACCCTGCCACAGGATTTTTCTGTGTTTGCAGCAGAAAAACATCATAAATGATTATCAGCCTCCTAGTAATTCTAATTCTTCCAAGTGCTCATTGTACACAAGGGATGAAATTAGTTACATCCCTTGTCTTGGCTTGACACTCACTCCCTGTTTTCAGGGCAACATCATTAACAGTCCTCCCTGACAAATCTGTCTTTTGTTGCCAAAACAATAACCCCTCCACTAAGCGCCACAACTTGTGACATATTAAGACATGTTTCAACACACTACAAACTAGATTATCATTACTGGGTTAATTCAAAATATGTAAGCCAGTTTCATATTACTTCCAGAAAAAAGATACAGCTTCTCAGAAATTCAAGGCATATCCCAATCTTAATGAATTTTGTATATAAGATCATCTTGCAGACACACCAGCACTACATACCGAATGTACTGTGCAGGAGCTAGTTTGTCAGCTGCTCGCACTGGCATGGCTGCTGCAACTTTTTGGGAGACCGATTTCTCCAAGGCCGCTCTTGTCTTCTCTGTTATCTGAGGACAAAAATATCACAGTACGCATCTCATAACACATGCAAGACCTATGACTGACCACTGATAACTAGATGCATCAGCACACATACCTCTCTAATTGTCTCCTCATCTGGTCTTTGCAGTTCAGGATCATCCACGTTCATGACCTCTTTTGGCACCAGATCTGTGTATTTGCTGTAAATAACCTAGAAAACATGGTATTTTATTAGTGCTGGTGAATAGCAACAAAAGTATATACATAAAAGCAAATGTTTCAGGCCTAGATTACACTTTAGGTACTAAATAAAACTTGTATAGAACTCTAAGGGCATTACAATTACACACTCTTCGATGACTCCCATAGAACAAGAATAAACTCTGGACCCCATTTTACAGATGGGATTGCTTCTTTTCCTGCAGTACCTGATGAAATATAATCATGCAAATAAGTCTCAGAGCTGGGATTAGACAACAGTTTCCTGTTTCCTTTTCCTACTCTTTTCCTTTTTCAGGTTCAATCCACATTTGTACTTTTGTTTTCAAGGATTATTTAAGAATTTGATACAAGTTTTTTTTCAGCATTGTTTTTTTTATTTCATGATCTCTGCTATTTTATTGAAAAAAAATAAATGCTTAGAAATCTACTCTTGACACTTGCTCCTACATAGGTACTTCAGTCTTCATGCAACAAGCAGCCAGCTGTCAGTAGCTTTAAGCCTCAATGTTAAATACATGGAAAGAACACTACTAGATGGCTGCAATGAAAAAATTATTATATTGCATTAATGCTTTATATTTGTCCAACAAAATAACATCAGAAAGTCTTAGTTCAAAGGGTTAAAAGTCATTACAACTATTATTTTGTTGAAAAGTGTGTCCAACTATGAAACTGACCTTTGGCCTCAGCATTAATTTGTCACACAAGAGTCATTTACTGCTTCTCAACCTTCACTCCTAAAATTTTAATCCTTTGAATTATTATCAGTAATATCCTAGCTTCTCAGATGCTGAATGAAGGACATCTGAAGAGCACTGTTCCTCTAACGTAATTAAGTCCAAGTGTCTTGCTGCATGAAGAACAAAGTACGCTGAAAAAACTCAGAGTATCCCGTAAGACAAAATAAATAAATAATTAAATAAAGGTCTAAGAGGTGCTCTTAAAACTACAGTACACTGAGCTACAAATGAGCTACATGATCCATTTAAACCCTAAAGTATTGCACACAAATGCCAAGCTGCATTAATACAGAAAATAATAATAATAGAATCTATACTATAAACTAGCCTGAAAAGAAATTTTAAGAAAAATTGTCTCCATCACAAATGTGCATGTTCTAGGTGGGAGGTTTTTTTGTGGTGATACAGACAGACAAAGATGCTGCATTGTGTTGTTACCTTATCTCAACAGTAACACTGAGACATTTTATTAATCTGAGATGAAGAGGAGACTCGGATTGTTTGATATTGTAGTATGCTCATCCACTACCATCTTTCATCTACAGAACTTAAAAGGAAGCATCAGGCTATGTTTCAGATATTTCATTTTGATTGCTACTGAAAAGCAGAAACTCCTTCCAGGCAGAACCAAAATGCTCAGTTTTTGGTATAGCTACATGATTTCCTGCCTGTCTGAGGCAGCCTTAACAGGCAGCTATTAAGTAATCTGCAAGCCACTGCCATCAGAAAGGGAATAACCCTAACTAAGTAGTTGTGTAAGATACTGTAGCTCATGGTAGGATTTAGACATCATTCACATTCAGAGCTTCACGAGATACCTGATAGACTCAAGTGTCTTGGCAGAAATTTCTTAATTTGTAACACGTAAACCCCTCCTCTCAACATATTTTATTCTATATATTCAGATCAGCCCTGTACAGTGCTCAATCAATCCTATATGTAGATCAAGAAGCTACCATGAAGCATTCAAGAATTCCTTCCTTGTTGAAGAATAACTTCTCCATATGAAGTATATAATATTTTAGAAGTCACTACAATCACCTGGTCGTAAGCATGGCACACCCACCAGAGAAAAAAATGGCAATAAGCCCTCAAACCAAGCTCTACCACAAAGGCGAGTACATTACGAGTACAAAATGATTTTGATTATTTTACTTATATTTGTGTTCTTGTGGCGTGTTCCATTTCTGGTGACAGGTCTTCCTTAATCAATGGAACTACTCCTGCTTGTAAGTGTTTTCAGTTGAATTCACAACCTTGAGACTAAACTGTAGGTAAAATTTCTGGTTCTTTTTTCACTCCTTTAACATCTAAGCCACAGCCTTGGGCCACCAAGAAGAAATTCAACTTGTGCACCAAAAAAATTCTCCTTGCCAGAAAAAAAGGACCCAAGAGTTCTATTCCTTGATTTCACTCTACTGTCTTAAGTAAAAACACAGGAAACAATTAGATGTCCTTATTTTCCTAATAAGGGGGACATAGCATGAGTTTCACCAAAACACATCAATTGTTGTTGAATTATTTTAGCCTGGCTTTTATTAATGTGAGTAGATAAAGTACTGGAAGAATCTACAGCAGCACAAGACCCCTAACCACCCAGCTAATGCTGTAAATTCTTCGATTGGACAACCAGACAGAACTCCATCCTTTGATCCATAAGATCATGCATCCAGGTTGATCAACATTACACAGCATTTCATGTACAGCAGACGTTTTAGCAGCCCCAAATGGAAGGCCTGTCAGTCTCTCTCATACGTGTCACCATTTTTCAAGGAAAAGTCTCTAAAGCTACTCTTTTTTTTTTAAAAAAAATGGAATAGATACAAGAGAGATGAACCCCTACAATAGTAGAAACTGCTGACAAGTCATCTAGACACAGGGTCCAGGTAATGGAACTGCTGCCTCTACAAGAAGGCAGAATACTAAATTCAACTTAAAAAAAAACCCCAAAGCCTAAGCTGTAGCCAAAGCAAAATTTGCTTTGCACTCAGACCAAACAAGTAGCTCATAGAACAGGATCAAAAACTCCACCTCATTTCTGGCAGGCCCAGTAACTACTAAGATTCATGTACAAAGATAGAAGAAATATTTGAATTATGACTGCAGCTCTCAGGATAATGAAACTTCTGTATGTAATCCTACTGACACTGTATAATCAGAAGGTCTCTCTTACAGAAAATATTCCACATTATTCAATTCAACACAGATTACTGAAAAACTGCTCCCTATGAGATCTCTGCCAACACATTCTCTCACTTGCAGAACAGATCAAGCAATAATAGTTCTGCTATTTCCATGAAAATGTTTCAAATATCTATTTTTTCCACAGTTTTATTCCTCCTTGAATCACAACACTTAATCTTTAGTCTCAGCAGTTTCATTCATCTGGATGCAATCAGAATCAAGCTTAGGGGTAGGAAACCCTAATTCCAGTTCTACAGAGCCCAGTTTTGGATAAGCCACGTCTCTCTCTTCCATCCTGATAAGTATGGCTACAAAATGAGAATATTACTGCTTTGCTATACATGTCACGTGGGAAGTTAATGAATCCCGATACAGACCATGCTGATTTTCATGAATCCAGTATGAAAAATGAGAAGTTAAATTCAAGCTGTTAGTTAACCTGTTCTAAGTATTTTCCTAACTCTAAGCCAAATAAGGCCCAGCAGAGATTAGTAGTTTTAGCCTAAAGCCTGCAATAATTTCTACGGCTTTTTCAAACATACTTAGATCCCAGTCTGAACAGTTCTATTACATGCAAGTTAAATCTCATCCTACACGTAAGGAAAGATGCACGTGACAGGTTGTAGTTAACCCCTCATTTTTATTTTAACTTACTTCTTCTGCTTATTTGCTCTACAGCTTCCCCAAAATCAGCATGATTTTGACTTCTTGTCTACTTACTGGCTCCAAATTATTTTTCATGTTTTGGGATAAGTCAATTTTCTATTTAGTACCAACTACTTAGTATCAAGTATCAAATATTTAGTCACAGAAGTCTTTAAGTGTAATTAATATTTTCGCACCTTCCTCTTGGCAAATAATTCAAGACAGTACACGAAATCTGGTGAAATCCTTATTAAAGTCCCCTTGATAAAAATATTGTCACTGCTGCTGTTTCTGTTTAGTCTGACTACTTTTGATCACGTGACAGCAGGGAGTCTGATTGGACTCATTCTTTTCACAGGTACTGCAGTAACTTATGATGCACAGGATGAGGATATACAAGATGTAACTGACACTCAACAGAGTAATAGTTAAAAATAAAATCCTACTGGCATTATATTTCTGCAACTTTGGCAGCTGTAGGACCAATTAAAAAAAAAAATCTGTTAAAGAAGAAAGATTTCCCCTGACATTCTTCGAATGCTCACTTTTTTTGTTTGTTTAAAAGGTAAAGTTCACCTTTGTTTTTCTGTTTAGATAGATTTTCCCCCTTCCTCATCTGCAGTAAGACATGGGACATATTACACACCCATAAGCTTCTCAAGGCATCCTAAATTAAAGCAAGGGAAGTCAAATTCATTTGAAAATAACTATACATAACTATTAACTAAACCACCCTTTGTAGTTAACCCTCTTCTTAAATTTTCTTTATGTTACCCTACTCTTTACAAGGGATGCTTGCTGTAACAAGCAGTTGGTCTTACGCTTGGTCATGCCTCAGAAGTTTTCCAGCCCCTAGCACCTACTTAAGAAAAGTTTTAACATAGTCCACTTTGTTACATTTGAAAAGACAGATGTAAATACTCCTCAAAATGGACCTCCTAAGAGACACAAGTACCTGGTCTCCTCCGCACTAGTTATGACTCTGAGATTGTCATTTCTTTGTTTAAGAAAGGCTACTGTACATAGGAAATTGAAGTTGATTCCCAGTAAGCTCAATTAAAATCTTACCATCACTGAACTTAGCAGAAAAACTTCGGAGTAGAACCACTGGCAATACTTTCTACTGCAGTTAAAAAAGGATGAAGAAAACCCCTCCAAAACAAAAGAGCACCCAACAATACTGAAAACCAACAGAGGTGTTAAATGTTAAATTAGTAAGACAGGGTGTAGTATTATGAAAGCTAAACTGTGTTCTTGGTCTTTTTATTTTTCCCCTCTCTTTACATACTGAAATGAGTCTGTCTGTGAGTGGCTCTTTCTCAGTTTCTTGCCTTCACAGGAAGGCTCTCTAACAAAAGCTGCTGAGCTACCAAACAAGTTCTGTGTAGAGACTATCACCATTTTTGCCTTACCTTTTAATTACCTAACAGAGAAGATCACACAGTGATCCCAGTCAAAATGCTCATGTCTACCTGACATTATTTCTGTTCTTAAACTTTAAGAAAACAGGGAGCAATCCACTTGTCTAATGCCGGACCAATGAGTTTCAGTATATGTACATAAAACTTTTCCAGGTATACATGCAAGTCTACACATTTGAAGAAATATTACCTTGTCCTTTGATTGTCCTTGTCGAGCAATTGCATCATATTTTATTTTTCCTTCTGCATCTACCTGAACAGCCAAAGCATTGGACATTTTCTTCTTTCGGCCCATATCCAATGGATATTGGGCCACATGGATTTCTGGGAAAGCACCCCCATCTCCAAAATCCTACACAAAAGAAAAAGCAGTGAATGACTGAATGATAAAAGCATGGTATAACTTTTGCACAGGTGGGAAATGAAATGAAAGAGTGGATTGATTAACAAAACGAAACATTAACAGAATGCTCTAGTAACTTTATTATTTTATCTGGTAAGAGAGCAGTGGGCTATAGAACTAACAGTTATTTTAAGAAAAGACTCTGAAGTGCACGGGCATCTTGCAGTAATTATTCCACACAGAGCACAAGAGCCCTTATCACAGACTAGAATGTGCAGGCACTACTATGCTACAGACAATATACGATTAAATATCGAATTCACATGGGTGTTAGTAATTAGAAATTCAAGACTTTACCTAACTAAAAGACCTGTGAAAGCAGACCCGCCCAACTCTGCAATACCAAGGATGCACACAGAATTGGAACTATCCACAAAACAACTTCAGGCCACATTTTCAAATGAAATTCTTCAGAGGAAGCATTTGCTTAAAGCCACATGAGCATCTCCCCGCCCCTCTGTTGCAATGGCACTGCTTATGTGCAGTCTGATAACGACACAGATCAAAGAAGAAGAATGGGTGTCTTGGGCAGATTAATCTCTGCCCATGCTCACTGTGAGACCAAATAGTTAACATCACTGCAATGGAGAGCATGGACTGAGGCTGGAATGTGTGAGCAGAACACTTCCTTACAAAGCTTAACATGTTTATGCCATCTTTTAAGTTCTCACTGAAATACAGCTTCAGTTATTTAAAGTCTTTTACAGGATGTTCCACATTTAACAGTTAGTTACAGAACCAATGTTAAAGTATGAACCAGGACAAAAGTCAGTCATTTCTCAATTTTTTTTTGCATAATTCTTGATCTATGAAGAAAAGTCTATTTTTTAAAACAATGCTGTTCCAGGATCACTAGACAAAGGTTATGCTTTGAAAATTTGCACTGTTCTTGAATAATCTGCATTTGTTTATGAGGCAGAAAGGAGTCCTTGAAAGTCTTTTTGAGATGGGTATGACTTAGCAGCCCAGTGATGCTGGAAACTCTTTGAAAATCTTCATAACCTGACTTCTTCAAAAGCTAACTAACACTTAGAAAGAATAAGCATTAAAATATTAAGTTTAGTAATCAACAATGTAGGAAGGGAACCTTAGACTGGATATAATGAAGGTCTAATTTTTAATTTCATATTAAATCCTGAACCTACATAAAAATGTTTTCTTTTGGAGAACCACTGAAACTACCGCTTGAAGTCACCTGATCTAGCACTAATGGATCACCATGGTACCGTGCTGGATCCACCTGTACAAAAAATGGGACTCAAACACAAACGAGGGCAAGGCTGTTACTAGGTCATGAAATGATGGTATTTTGGAACAATGCAGGATCATACATGAAATACAGTAACAAAACCTCAACAGCGTTTCATGAGAGCAGTGGCTTGTGACTTAATAAATTATTATAGCAAGTCTCAGGTGTTATTGTCAAGCACCATTTCAAAATCTGCAAGGTTTTGTGTCTCTCAGTGAAAAACTGGGCTAAAACAGTTCTGTAATCAGACCTATATATCTGTATTTTTCCTTCTAACTTTTACCATTTCCAGTTGAAATGACATTAGGCTTGCTAGTTTCCTTCCAACTCTAACAATTTTATCTTCCAGTAACAGCTATCTTTTGTTATGCTAAGAACTGAATACACATGAGCATTCTCTTCTCTGACATACACATTCACTTATTCCAGATACAATCTGGAATGAGTATTTAACAAATAATGACAGAGGAACGATACAGATGTCTTTCTCAGAGGATCCTTGCATCCACAGATTGTAAACCAAAAGGAACACAGACTTATTTCCATATTACCACACAACAATCTCTGAAGGGAAGAATCCTTATAAGATCCTGTTTACCATCAAATGTCTTAAGCAATCTGGTGAATCAGAACAATTTCCCCCACGAATATATTGAGCAGTCTAGAGGGAAATGCTGCATGTGCTAAGGCTTTGCACAATGCTGAGATATGAGTTTATTTCTTCTCCAGAAAATATATATTTTTTTTCCTCATTAGCAGACATACTACTACAGTGTGAATTTAAATATCTACCTCCAGCACCCGTGGTATCCATCCTTTCCGGTAACCGTATGGGGGAGGCTCCCTTCGTGATGACACTAAAGCAGTCTGCCTAGATCTTTGAGCTCTTGCTCTTTCTTCCAGTTCTAGCTGGTCTTGAGACAGCTGGGTTGGAGCTGGTAAAAAACTGCACATCCATAGACAGCCACCAGAAAAAAAAAAAAGACACATAAAAAGTTAATTCTGATAATTTCACTCAGTGATACTCAACAGTGCTTAATCATTACTTCCTCTACAATCACTCAATACAGATTAAGAAACAATTTACAAAACTTGAGTATTGCACTCAAAAAAAACGGCAGTAACTTCCGAGATTATAGGGGCAAAAGCAACATGTGCTCTCCTAGCATTCTGGAAGACTCCTATAGAAACTGATGCTAAATTCAGCCACATTCACATCAGGTTTGAAGAAGAGCATGGCAACAGGAATGTCACATACCACTGTGTATTCGTCCTGTATTTTCTGCTTTCTATGGAGCAAAAAAAGAAAATATGTCCCTAGCATTCACAACTCCCCCTTCCTTTCTCTCAAGACAAATGCTCACACAGATCTGTCAACAACCTCCCTCTCAGCCAAAGCAACAGAGCAGAACTCAAACTTCCTGACTTCCCATTCTTCAGCTCATCTAGACCTACAGAACCCTTTCACGCGTTTATTAAGCACTCAGTGAAATACTCCGAGGCAGTCGGCATTCCAGGGCAGTCACTGAAGCTGCAGTCATGAGCCTTGTGAGAGACGCAACAGCTTGTAACAAAGACGTCTCGCTCTCGCTAACAATAAGGAAACCTCAACAAAAACCTTCGGATCCGACCACGGCCAGCCGAGGCGGAGGAACTCCTTTCTCCCGCAGAAAACAGGCGAAGGCGCCAGAACCCCGAACCAGCGGCTGGGCCAAACAACCCTCTCGCCAGGGCAGGACAAAGCTTAGCAGGGCAGCTCCACCAGCTCCGAGTTGGCCGTGTCCGGCCCTCACCGCCTTCCCTGCGGCCGCAACCCGGCCTCCTCACGGGCCGGCGGGCCCACTGCCTAGGAGAGGCCGCGGCCCTGCAGCGCGTTCCCCAAGCGAGACCCCTCTCGTCGGCCGACACCTCGCATAGCGGCTGGAAAGCCGCAGGCAGGCCGCGGAGAGCAGTCACTCGAACGGGGCCGGACGGGACCAGCCAGACCCACCTGGTGAGCGCCATCTTGCCGCCTTCGTCGTCTTCTCGGGAGGCAGGCCGCGGGGGAAGGGGAAGCGGCTGAGAGCGCCTGCGCCTGCGCCTGGGCCGCTGCGCACACTGGGAAGTGCAGTCCGGGGCGAGGCTCTGCGCATGCGCACAGCGCGCGAGGCCCGCGGGAGCTGTCGAGCTCCCTCCCCCGCGGCGCTGAGGGGATTGACGGGGCGTTAGCGGGGCGTTGTTAGCGGGGCGTTAGCGGGGCGTTAGCGGGGCGCGGCCTCGGGCGGAACGGGCTTTCCGAAGGACGGAGCGGCCGTTAGAGCATCTGCCTCCTTTAGGGCGGGTTGAAAGGGCGCGGGTGGCGGCGCACAGCTCTGTACGTGCGGGCTGCCGCAAACCGCGGTCACCCTCGGGCCTGGCCGGGCTGCGCCGTGCCCGCCACCCGCCGCCACACTCCGATGACACCCCCACCCACCCCCGCAAGCGCCATGCGCGGTCCGTCCGGTGCTGTGTGTGTGCCCAGCTGCTTGGCTGCCCCCCCAGGCACTGCTGGCCCGGGCACAGCTCGGCAAGGGAGATGGGCCCGACGGAAATGGCGCATTCCCAACAAAAACTAAGAGCAATACAGGCCCCTTCGTAGGCACAGTTTGAAGAAAAAGGGGAAGGTATAATGTCCCCTTTTTTATTCCCAGTCATCCCATCTGTTCAAATAGTTTCTTAATTTCTAACAAATTCATCAACTTTACAGTTCATCTAGGTAACGGTGTCCAAGTGACAAGCAGAAAATACAGAGCAGATGGATTGGACATGAGAGAGAAGGGAAGAAGAGCGATTGAAAGTAGTGTAAAAATGCTGATTTACAATCAAAACTTCTGTCTTAAATGCCAGGACTTGTACTGTCTATGTTTAATGGGCATCCATATATAACGCAGATTTTTAAAATCAAGCCAAAACATGCACTCTTCAGACTATAAGTAAAATATGGAATAGGGAGAAATGGTAGATGGGAACCAGGTGGAGCTTTACGTGGGCAAGTTGCTATTTCTGTTGAAGTGTCAGTATGTGGTACCACATATAATCAAATTTAGTTATTAATTAGTAAGTGCTGTCATTACGTTAGCATCTAGTGATCAAAGGGAGAACAGTCCCATTGTGCTAGGCATGGTTCAACTAGAAGAGAAACAATCTGGCCAGAGAAGAAAAGGATGGAATGATTAAGAAATGAACAAAGTCTTTATTAGAAATGAAAAAAAAAAATCATACTGTGAGAGGCAGGAAGACTACAAGGCAGAATAAATGTGTGTTTTGCAGTCTGCTAGAAATTTTGTCTGACTTCCCATCTTCTAATCTGCATGGCGACTAGTCCTGCAGACTGAATTCATCTGCTACAGTTTCTAGGATGGGGGAGATGTGCAGGAAGGCAAGGACAGTCCTGTTGCAGTCTTTGCCAAAACTCTTGTCATCTCCAGTGGGAATCAGACTTCAGCCTTGCATTGTGGTGACAACAGCTCTGTCAACACCTCTATGAGTGACAGGTACTTCCCCTTCTCTCTGAGACAGCTAGCCTCTTACGAGCATCTCAGACAAAGCTAAAGACACAAGACTTTGACATAAATTGTTTATCAATAATTTTTTTACACAAAACTCATCCATCATCTCTCCTACCCATTTCTGTCAGTCATTTAGCAACAAAATCATTGTCACATCTGGCTAAATTCTGATTCAGTAGCCTCCTCTCACCGTCAGAAGTTGCCAGGGTCTCTGTCTCCGGCTGTTATACAAGTCTCAGCTGAAAAATATGTTTTCCCTCCTACTTCGACATTTCTCCTTCTTCCTTTGCTGTGATGCATTATTTAGTGCTGTATGGCAAATATATAACTTTGTGAGCTATTTCACAACACAGTTTATATCCCAGCCATAATGCAAAATCATTTTTTAGAAGGTAAAATTGTAGGTGAGCATTCTGCCTCAGCTCCTGCTGTAGGGAGATGCTCCTTTGGTTTTCTCAGTCTCGTGGCTTGTTCCAAGAACTGTGCAGTCACTTTCTCTTTGCAGACAGCGAGCTGTTCATGCTTGCAGATGTTTGTAGCTGTTTGGCTATAAGCAACGCTGGTTTCTTTTTAGTATTTATTTTCTTTGCCTTGAATCTCTTTCTGTTTGTCATTTAAGTTTGATGTCTGAATTGTCTAATTTTGAGTTTGTGAATATGCTCTTTGCACTGGATAGAGTGGACCATATGGTATGAAGGGGCTGTACAAAATATATTCATATTCACACCCATATGGCTCTGTAACATATCACAGTCTTTATTTTACATATGTGCTGCTAATCCAGCTGTGAATAACTTCTTGTCCCTGCTCTGCATTACCTATCATATATCAAACCTAGAAAATGCTTACATATATGGTTTAACTGGTGAAAAATGTTTACTGGGGTAAAAATACTATTTTTTTAAGAGAATCTGAACTCAAAAACTTGAGATTTTGAAAGGAAAGTTTGAATCTTTCTAAACATTTGCAAAACTATCTGTTCAAGATTTGGTGTAAAGCAATGTTTCTTTGGCCAAGTATGGTCTGAGTGTGCTTACTTCTTTGAAAGTGGGAAAATTCTTAAAACTAGAATGTGTTTAATTTCTGATCTAAGACTTTTTTATCCACATAGAATAGTGGTTTGGGGGTGTTTGTTTGTTTTGTTTTGTTTTGTTTTGATTTTCTTCCTGAAGTGAGAAAACAATTTATTTTTAATATTAAGCTAGCCACCAGACCAAAGAAATAAATTATTCACATAGTTGTCCTTGAACCTGACCTGGTACACCTCCCACTGCTTCTGTCTTCTACTTCTCATGAGGTTTTGATCAAAGAATTAGCACTGTGCAGCACCTGAAGATCTGTGCTATCTGCGTGGAGAACTGTATGGCATTTCAGAAAGCAAAGGAATCGTCAGCAGTGGATCAACACTCCCTAAGGCTATTTCTGAGGAAGTTACAAAGGAAGGGACACTTGGACTTAACACTCATCACCATTTTTATCAGCTCACAGTCAATATGAAACTGCTATTCATAAAATTTGTAGGCTTCAAAATGTATGCAAAATATTCAGTAATACTGAGAGGAGAGTCATACAGGGTGAGATAGATTACTTGGTAAGTAGAATCCATTCAAATGGGATGTGTTTTAATTTTGTATTGTGGAAACTTCTCTGTCTGGAAGTAAGAAATGGGGATGTTAAGTACAGACTGTTCTGGGAAATAGTAATTCTGAAAAGGTAAGTTATGAGAGAGAAGCAGCCTAGCCTGAATTTCTTGTGCTATGATGTAACAAAAAGACTTAGGCAGCCCATGGATGTAGCAGTAGGGACATGGTGAACTCTAGAGGGACTTTGTGTTGTCCAGGCATTCAACTTTTTAAAACAATGCTGGAAGATAGAAGAGGATTAGAGGACTACAAAGATAATATAAGGCTAGTGGTAATTGGAAGTGTAGGGGAAATACAATGAGTGAATTTGTTTTGTGGTGAAGTTTTAAGAGGTAAATGTTATATTGCTAGATTAGAATGAGGTGAACGTTTATCTGTCCTTATTAGACAGAATCACAGAATGGTAGGGGTTGGTAGGGACCTCTGGAGATACATAGCTCAACCTCCCTAGCAAAGCAGGTTCATGTAGAGCAGATTGCACAGAAACATGTTCTGGCAGGTTTTGAAAGTCTTCAGAGAAGGAGACTCCACAACCTCTCTGGGCAGCCTGTTCCAGTGCTCTGTCACCCTCACAGGAAAGAAGTTTTTTCCTTATGTCTAGGTGAAACTTCCTGTGTTCCAGTTTGTGTCTGTTGCCCCTTGTCCTGTTGCTGTTCACCACTGAAAAGTGGCAGACAGGAACTGTGTTCACAAGCTTTCATTCTGGAACTGGATTCAGAGCATGCAGATCATGATCAAAGGCAGAATGGACAGAATCATCCTCGAATGCTGACCATTGAACAAGTTTGACCCTTGCGATCCCTCAGCTTTATACTGAATGTGATGTATATGGGATGGAATGCCTCAGTGGTCAGTTCAGGGTCACCTGTCCTGTTTGTTCCTCCCTGCAGGTGCAGCATTTTACTTTCTGTACCCCACAAGATTTAGCAGTGACCTTAGTCTCTATAGGTGCAGCTATAAGCAAGAGCCCTTTCTGCACACCACTCCTTGGTAGTAACTCTAAACATCGAGTGTTATCACTGCTAGAAGCAGACACTGTTTGCACTTCAGAAAATGCAGTTAGTTAGAAGAGACTGAGCTGGAAAGTAAAATCACTGAACAGAATTAGTTCTGTTCTAGCTCAGATGAGGACACTCCTAGTTCTGGACTTCTTCTGAACCAGACTGGGTAATGATTCAAAGAAACCAGTTCTGATAGAGCTTTGATGGAAAGAAACATTAGGCAAAGAACGCTTCTGAGATCCTTAAATACATTTTCCCCAAATATGAATCTGTCTCTAAGAAGGAAAGATAAATTCCTTTTTGGTTTTACCACAATATTTTTTGCTTAACATTTCTGGACAATAATGCTATCAGGTTTCCACAGACATCTCTTTTCACCAAATGACCATGCCAAAATGATCCTCTGTATGGTGAATAAGGAGTCTGGGTTCTGTGGGGGACTTAGTCCTTGGCATGGCTGCCAGCAGGGACATTTTTAGTATGATGCAAATACCACAACTGATTTTGAGAACATATTTCTGATGCATTACAAGGAGTCATTTGGGGTAGACTTAGGCTGTTAAATCCTCTGCACCATTTTTATCTACTTCAGCACTTTTCACATTTACAAATGCAGAATTGAATGGTTCATAAAATATCTTATAACAAGTGAAGATGACAATTCAAAGTAATGGAACAAGGTATTGTTAATATCAGATATCTGTATGTCTAACAGTTGCTGCACATTGGGGATAAAAACGATCGAAATAAATGCCACTTCTTAACTCCAGAGATAAATTATGCCACAGGTAAGATGCTAAACAGTGAAAAAGGAGAAATTTACCTAGATGGAAAGGTTCAGCCACATCAGCAACCCCTGCACTTCACATTCCCTTAGAGGTTTCAGGCAGCATTCAGAAGGAATAATTATAGCTGGGGAAAAAAAGATCAGAAGGTCTATTAGTGCTTTTGTAAAAATATTTAATTTCTTCAAGCTATGTCTGTATTCTCTGGAATGACTGAAAGGGAGGCTGGTTTCATTTCTATTGTTTGTTGTACTTTGTAGAAAAGTAAACTTTCTCAGGTAGGCAAAAATTATCTTGTGTAGTTGAGTAACAGCTTCCAGACTCCAGGGTGTTTTGTGAACATGTTGGAAGCATTCTGCTCCTGTCTGGAAAAACCTTGTTTTCACATAGGACATGGTCACCCACTGACACTTCCCGGTAACCTGCAGGAAGACATACAGTATCCTTTAGCCACCAACAGCTTTACCAAACAAAGTAAAAGGGTGTCGCTGTTTATGCTGGGAGCGGAGAGATGCAGCAACATATAAATTCAGCAAGAGCCGGCAAAAGAAGCAACTTTATTAATTTACAACCCCATTTTATATACCCTAGCCCCATAGGGCGATTGGTCAGTGATCACCCATCTCCTAGGGTGATTGGCTAAAGTCCTACAACACCTATTTCAAAATATTTTTACAATGTACCATAAACAGAACTTAGCAAAACACCATGTGTTAGTCTAGCTTACAAAATCGTCCTACTGTTTCTCATAACACGTGTGAGAAAGGCAGGATTCTCACCAAATATTGTGAGAACCTAAGAAAATCCCTCTGCTAGCAGCTTTTCAGCATCCACAAAAGGGGAATTTTTTTTGCCAGAAGAAATTTTATGTGAGAGGTATGGAGGTGGCATGCAATAGCCTAAAGGGCTGTTGGGCAACAAAGTTGAGAAAAGGCCTTGGAGGAACAAAATACTAGTAGAAGTGGATTTTGCAGATCACCTGTAGTGGGTCTGGCTGAGCTGCTTTTCCCCACCCAGCCCTCACGCTGCAGCACTGGGAGCTGGAGGGTGTTGATAACACACCCGTGTTATGACTGCCGGTGCTCACACGGCACCAGAGGATGGGGGGCAGGAGGGGGGAGAAGATACAGCCAACCTGAGCTGACCAGTGGGCTATTCCATACCATATGACATCAGCTCAACTATAAAGGGAGAGGGCAGAAGGAGGATGGGGGGGCATTCTGCTTTGTCCTCCAAGCGGCTGCTGCGTGTTCCTGGAGCCCTGCTTCCTGGACTCAGCCCGACATCGCCTGCAGATGGGAAGTAGAGAATAACATCCTATCTATCATAACCCACATCCCTTTGCTTTGCGTCTCATTCTCTCCCTGCGTGCCATGCTGAAGGGGGTCGGGGGGAGTGATAGAAGGGCTTGGTGGGCACCTGGTGCTGTGCCAGGGTCAACCCACCACATCACTTAAAGCACATATACTGATTTGAGTTAGACCAGAACTAATTCTGTTCAGTGATTTTGCTTTCCAGCTCAGTCTCTGCTAACTAACCGTGCTTTCTGAAGTTAATGGCACGTTTTCGTAGACAGTGTCTGCATCTAGCAATGACAGCGCTCGATGTTTAGCATTGCTACCAAGGACTGGTGTGCAGACCAAGATCACTGCTAAATCTTGTATACCACGTTGTGGGTGCAGAAAGTAAAAGCCTGAAGCTGCAGGGAGGAGCAGACAGGACAGGCGACCCTAAACTGACCAACAAAAGATTCCATCCCATATATGTCATATTCAGTATAAAGCTGAGGGACAAGCTACCTTCTTCAATGGCTAGCGTCGAAGGAATCCAGTCTAGTACTTCCCCAGTGCCTGCTCCCCAGCAGGTGATATAATTGCCATCAGGGGGGTTGGGTTTGATATTTGTTTTATATATATTTATATATCCATTTTATGATTATTTTTAGTAAAGCTGTTCTAGCTTTCTTTTCTAGTCCATAAGTCTCTCTCCCATATTCCCTTTCTCTTCCCCTTTGGAAAGGGAGAGGGGTTAACAGAGAGCATCTGTTATAGGTCTAGTGGACGGCCCTGACCCTAAAGCTTGACAGCACAGGTCCCCAAGCAACACATCACTTTCTGTTGTCATGTTCAGACATTGATCACTACTGACTTGAAAGAACTGAATGACCTGGAGCTATGGGCTTGTTTCTTTTGAGAGATTTCTTATCCAAATACTGTTTCTGTACAGTATGACTGGTAAGAAAATCCTACTCTAAAATTTGATGGTTCCCAGAGTCATCTCTGTGCTTTCCACTGCTCATCTAATGGCAAAACCTGCCAATCTCCCTTTACAGTTGGACCAAGAATGTGGGTGGGTTTGGCCCAGCAGAAGACCTGTGCAAGTATGTTAAGTTGTCTTCTGGAATTAGCTCCAGGTAGGTTGTTCTGCTTCCTGTCTTCCATTTTGATTTGCACATCTGTCAACATTATAAAGAGGTATTTTTAATATTTCTTCTAGTGACCTGGACTAACCAGAAAAGAAATGGGAAATATTTCAGAACTACAGCTGTCTGGAAGTAGAGATCCCATCATCCAGATGTATGAACTTGTATCAATTGGCACTGCTACAGTGACTTTTAGAGACAATCTTGTTTATAGCTATAAAAGATGGATCTGCCTCAATATTTGTGTTGCTGGCCATCCATAGAATGGCAAAACAGATCAGAAGAGTGAAGAAGGACCTGCTATGTTGAACTGTACTTCCCACTGCACTGGTAGCAACTTCTCATACCTTTTCATATCTCCTTGTTAAGCTAGTTCTCTGGGTCCACAAAATCACAGGATCACCTGCTTTCTGGGAGTGTTTTGGTCTCTTTTCTCATGCCTCCTCCTGTACATAAGGAATGTCTGGTGTAAGTGAGACTTTCAGATACTTTGCCACATTCATCAACACAAATCTAAAAGAGGTTGATTCTCAGTAGGGAGGGCTGATACTGACCTGTCCTCTGTTCAGGCAGTCTGACTGTTCTTCCTCCTCTGTGCCTGGGACAGAAAGGTCTGAGTCTTTGGGTTTGTTTCTGCATTTCATGAGATTCACACCTGGGATGCAAATGTCTTCAACAAGAATGAAAAGGAAACGCTTTCGCTTTTCATCTTTCACAGCAATTTGGGGTAATCTGAGATTTAATTTATTCACCAGTTGAAAGGGAAAGGGAAATCAAGCCAGCATCTTTCTTTTGAGCCAAGCTGTTTCTTGCTTGCCCCTGTGCAGGCTCACACAAAAGAGCTCTGATGGATCTAACTAGGTGCTTGTTCTAATTATAGAAAGATTTAGCATTGGTTACATAATTGCCCACTGCACATTGGCACACGGCATTGTTATACTACAAAAGCTTCTGTTTTTTTTCCCCCCTCTCTGCAGCAGACCCAGCATCAGCCTGTTTAACTGAGAGCTGCAAGGAACAGAATTAATCTGAAGCAGCCTCCCATAGCTTTTCCAGGAGAGGCCAGGAAAAATCAGATACTGACCTGCTCCCTTTGCTGGGACCTTAGCCAACACATGGGTTCTAGCAGTTAAAAGCAGGGGATTGATAGCCTGGGCCACGGTCTTAAGCATCCTGGGTAGAAGCAGCAAGCTGTGATCAGGAATCAGTGTTTGTGCTGAGGTTACAGTCTCTACTTTGGATTTTTATATGCTGTAGCACAGTAGCTTTAAATGGATACCCCGCTGTTACGCCCAGTGTCAGGCTCAGCCATGGAAGTTGTGAATTTACAAACACAAAAATCTATAGCAAAACTTCCACAGTCTCTAGTAGATACAGGAGTAGATCATTTTCCCCCATATTTCTAAACTTATTTTATTGTGTCATTCAGAGTGGTTACTTCATGTTCAACCTGCACTCATTTCTCTGTCATTTTCTCAGTAGTCCAGCACATGCAGGTCTCCCTGACTTTTTATTTTCTTCCTCTTTGAACATCACCCTCTAAACTGTAAAGCTTTCTTCCAGTAAATAGTCTTTCCTATACGATTCGTAATGATCCAAGACTAAGCTGGGATGCTTCGCTGCCCCTCATTGGTTCAAAAGCTCCCATCTGTCCAAGAAGGGAAGGAAACTTACAGTATTGTAGCCAGTTTTGTCATGCAGCAACTGGCTTTGTAGACCCTGTGTCCTCACTGTGTTGGCAGGTTAATCACCCTTAACTCTGCACTTTATGATTTGTAGCTGCTTTTCTTAGAGATAATATTTAGCAGGAAGCCCACACTGGGCAGGCATTTATGTTTATGTCTGTGGCAGGGGACAACTAACAAAAGTTAGTGAACAAAAGCGAAGTGAAGCTAGATGGAAACAAAATGGGTAGCCAGCAAATATCCCCAATATTATGTTGATCTTTTAGGAAAGTCTTTAATATACTGTTGTCCCACAGCTAGGGAGAAGGTGGACAGGTTACCTTTACAGCCCTTTCTGCAGGGGCTTGGATGAAAAACTGGTTAATCCTGGAAGAGTGGCTGGTCATCAGGAAATTTCCCTGAGTCCTGGTTTATTCTTTCTAGAAGCTGTGACCTTTTGTTTCAAGTGTTTCTAGATCCCTTTTTCTCCCTGTCTCTACTTTTTTGGGTGCAACTATAACCCTGCAAATATGAACAGAAATGCTGTCTGGTGATGCTTTACTGGATTTGTTTCAGTGTTTCCAGAACCCTGCTGGAAATGATAATTCTCAGAGAATTATTAAGATCCTTTCAGTCCATTCTGGTTTTGGTCTCTGGCATCCTTTGAGATTAATTGTGGTAGCTGTGTCATTAACTCTCCCAAGTACTTCAGATTTTTCACTATGGATTCCCAGGTGTTATTGAATTGCAGGTTGTCTTTATCAGGAAGATACTGACTGGTAACAACACTGAGTTTCCTTCTTTTCACCATGGGAGAAAAGTTCAATAAGAAATACTGTTTCAAGTGGAGCGGGTGACTACCAAGCCAGGTATTTGCTCCAGGGAACATGAACCTCTTACAATATTTATGATGATTCAGCAACTTTTTTCATTCTCTGTTTTGTTCTTTCTCTCTTTTATTGTAATCTTTATTGCAAGAAGACTTTGTTGAAGAGATTGGTTTTGCATAGAACATTGAATACCATGCAATGTATTATCATAGTCATTTCTTATAGTAGGAAGCTAAAGTTTAGCTGCAGAGAAAGCTTGGGTGGGTTTTTTTTTGTTTTTTTTTTTTGGTGTTTTTTTGTTTGGTTGTTTTTTTTTTTAAATTCTGCAATTAGTTTCCCTGTTGTCAACAGTTCTTTTATTCTTGATGAACACAGTTGTCTTTCTGGATCATCCTCTTGCACAGGGAATAGCAGTTTCTGAGATATTTATGATACTTGGCTCTTTGGAATTATACCCTTAAATAGAGCTGATATTAGGCAGCCATTCACTGAATGATAAAAAGCTAAGTATAGCTTATAGTTTACACTATCAGTTTACGCCGCTTGAGGATCTGACCACACAATGGACAACACTGTTTTGTGTTCAGGAGGAGCCGGAGAAGTGGCGAAGTGTCTTGGCAGAAGTTCTCTGTTGAGAGCTCTCCCTCAGCACCTGGAGCGGGCTTGCTGTTGCCAGCTCACGCACTTGCACCTAATCCTGCCCTTTTGCAGCAGCCAGACTCGACGTTCGGAGCGCCCAGGTCACACCCACGCCCTTCGCTAAGCAGCAGTTCTGGTCTCTCCTCGATGAAAGCACCAGCGCCTCTCACGGATGGAGAAAAGGAGTGCTCTCATAGTGGGGCTGGGTATTTCTACTTGCTGTTACGGCTTCTGACATATAGCTGGATATATGCATATACACACTCTTTTAGTGTACATACTTGTTCCCTGCTGCGGGGCTTTGGGTGAGAAAACATTGGAAACCAATTCGAATGCCCTGAAGTGTGAGAGTTTTTTGAAGACGAGAGCGGAAGCCTTCTCGGGGCAGCGGGGCCAGCTCGGCAGCCCCAGGAATAAAGCGGAGGTTGTGCTACCCCGCTGGACGCTGAGCTGGAGGGTGCTGCCCGGGCACCGGCTCCTTCGCAGCCAGGCGGCGGGAGCGGCGCGCAGCCCCGCGGCTGGGGCAGCCCCGTTGGGGCAGCCGCTGCGCTGCGCCCGCCCGGCCATCGCCCCGCCAAACCCCCGCCGCTCCTCGATGGGCTCACCCAGCCCCGCCCCCTGCAGCCCCGCCGCTCCCAGCGGCCGAGGCCGGGGACCGCATTTCCCAGGCTGCCGTGCGGGGCGGGGCCGTACCATGTGCGAGGCGGGGGGGGGAGCGGGAGGCGTGGAGCGCAAGAGTTGAAGCGCCGCCGGGCCGGGCGGGCGGTAAGTGCCGGTTCCGGGTGCCGGAGGAGGGGTCGACGTGGTGCTGGAGGTTGTGGAAGGCCCGGCGAGAAGGGAGTCGGACCCTCGCTGCCTTCCCACCTCTCGCTGCGGCCTCGGGCGCCTCGGCGCGGTTCGTCCCCTCCGCGCCCCGGCTGGTGCCGGCGGACAGGGGGTCCGGGCCCGGGCGGCGGTTGCCCGCTGCGGGCGCAGGCAGCGCGGGCGGGTCCCGGTTGCCGCAGGTCTCGCTGGTGCCGGGGTCTTCTCCGAAACGGGGAGCGGCAGGGGCGCGGGTGCTGCTCCGGGACGGCACGGCTCGGCGCGCCTCAGGGAGAGCCGAAAGCAGCCGGAGCCGACCCCTCGTGTCCTTCGCGGGTAGATCCCAGGCCGTGCTGCTGCGGAGGCGAGCGCGGGCTCAGGGGGCGGCCTGGCCTCTCTGGGGCTTTGCGGCGACCTCCAGCGCGTTGTCCCCGCTGCCCTCGGGGCGGGTCAGCCCTCTCCGCCGTTCCCGGCGCCTCGGGAGGGCGCGACCTGCCGAGCAGCACTGCTGCGCCGGGGCGCAGGCCTGGGCAGGTGCCGGTGGGGGGCCCGCAGGGAGGCATCGCCCGGGCTCCGGGAGAAACCGGTGACATCCCGGCCGTCCCTAGTGGGAAGAGGAGAGGCATGGCCAGGCCCGGCAGTCAGGAAAGGGACCTGACCTGTGTGAACTCGTATGAAAGTCAAAGAAGCCTGCTCACCTAGGCGAAGGAAGAGCTAGAGGTGATTCATCAACCCAGGCCTTAATAAGGAGAGGCAGTGACAGCTGACATCCTAAAGCACAGTTCACAGCTGACGTGATTTTTAAGATACCTCTAGGGATGTTGGAATGGCTCATTTACGTGGAAAAGGCTCCTCAACACCTTATGCAAAACTTGGAAATGAAGTTGATATCTGAGAGTTGCTTCTCTGTACCTTACATTGGAGGGTTTTTAATTCTTCCCTTTTTATTGGTACAACACATTAAGCATGAAAGCAGGAACTTTGTTGCTGAAGTGCTCAGCTGTTCTGCCTGTTTATTTGCTACTTAAAGTTCCCAGCTTCTGTTTGTGACGTACAGCTGGCGGGTATGGCAATAGATTATGGCTTCAGGTAGGAATGAGATGCAAGAACAGATGGACTTGCATCCTGCTTTCAAGCAAACGTTCTTTTAGTAATAAAGTGAAGGAAAAAATAATGGAAAAGAGAGGCATATTTTCTGTGTTAAAAAAATGTCACTGTTTGAACCTTTCACTTTCCAATAAATGAAATTTTTGAAAAGCGTACAAGGAGCAGAAGTGGTTTAATTAAAACACATTGCAGAAAATGTCTTTGGAAGGTGACAGAGGATACAAGAGGTTTCTGTACAAAGCAATCAATCCTGCAGAAAGAAGCCCCAAAATTTTTAGAATTTCAGTGAGGCATGGGAGGAGAGCAGCTTTTTGATTTTGGTTTTTTGTTTTTTTGTAAGCACGTGTTCATTTGGCTGCAGTCAAGGGGCCAGGTTTATTTTCTCTTGAGTCTGGTCGTAGCTGTGGAAGAGTCGTGATCAGCCAGCTACCCCTTGCATGAGGAGAGGGAGCAGGGGTGCTGCAGGCAACTGACAGGTGTGGATAGAATACATCTCAGCTTTTCTGCCTCAAAGTTACCTAGAGCTTGTGTTAGCCTCTTTTGCTGATCATGTTCTTGTGAACTGTTTTTGAAAGGCTTGACCCATGCCACTGCATGTGGTTTTTAGTCACAGGGCTTCCAAGACAAAAGGCACAAGTTGGACTGACCCTGCTAAAGGTTCACTGTGAGAAGTAGGAAAGCTTCTCAATCAGGTCTACGAGTGGGAGGATAAGTGGGCTCCATCTTGATAGGGTAAAAGGCCACACTCTGTCAGGGGGGTTTTTGAGATCTTGCAGTGTAGGTGAGCCATGTCTTTTGATTTGTAGTGTAAGCAGGAAGAATGGTAAATTGTGTTTTCTATCCTGTACCACCCAAAGGGAAAGGACAAAAGACGCACCTAATTTGTAAATTTTTTTTCAGGTCGGAATCTTCTAAAGTAACCTAAAGAATCATAATATATATCTCACATATAATGAATTACATACTTAGACTGTATACTGTAAGCAGTGAATGTGGTGCTCTGAGAGCTTGGTGTGGGAGATCTGTTCCGCACCCTTGTCTCCCAGAGAAAAAGTGAGTGAGAAGCCTCTCACCCCAGGCCTGTGCTGGGCCTGACAGAGCCAGGATTAGGCTGTTGATTCCCGCAGATGTCTGCTCTGCTAGTGCAGTCCATGCCTGGCACTGGAATGGGATAGTAAGGATGAGAAAACAGATCTCACTTGCTCATTCTGCACAGGTAACCCACCCCCTGTGTTATATGCAGCAGCCTGCTGCTGGCTGCTGGAGTCGCACGTGGCCTCCAGGGATGCATTGCCTCTTCCCCCCTTGCTCATCAGCAGCGAGCCACTTTGACAACTAGTCTGGCAGAGTTTCCAACAAATTTTGGGCGCTTTTGATGTTGCAAGGGCTCTTTTTAAACCCTGCTTTTTAATATTTATTATCCCTTTGCAATCTGCCTGTGCTGTGATATCTTCAAAACATTGGCGCTGAAGAGGTGACCCGTTACTGTGATCAGAATTGACTTCTGGTGAGCTTGTGTTCCACTTTTTCTGTCCACCTGTTGTTTCTCCTTGTAAAGCCTTCTGGACCACAAACAAATGTTTTGTTGCAGTGTGTAAGGTCTAGCAGTCAGTCACTTTTGGGTTTGTGGCCCAAAGACACTTGAATTAGGAATTGTGATGGAGTCAGAGCGTAAAAACTCGCATTTGATTGCTGCATGATTGCTTGAGCTTTTGACTGGGGGCAGTGCTAGCAATGCATTGTTAACAGAGGAGCAATTAAAACTTGGATTGTCAGGTCCCTTGGGTCTGTAGGCATTTTTCTCAGACATTACAGTTGTTGGTTTGTGTCTCCGCAGAGTTCATCAGTCATGGCACAAAGGGCCTTGAAACTTGCCTCGTTGGCAGCAGCTGCTTCTGGCATCTATATGTATGGAAACAAGTTCCTGGATCCCAATGATTTTGGAGTTGTTCGTGTGGGCCGAGCCATTGCCACAGTAAGTTCCACGCTAGTAGTGTGTAGGAAGGTTCCTAGATAGGCAAGGGAATTGGAGTTCACAAGAACTTGGGATTACTTGCATTCTGTCTCTGCATTTCCAACTGGTAGGTGGTTCTGAGACTCAGAAGGTCAGGAGGGAGCTCATCAAGTTCTTGACACAGTGGGGAGAAAATAGGTGAAAGTGTGTAAGGAATGGAACGGTCATTTGTGTGTTTTGGAAAGAAACAAACCAGATACTGGGCTACAGGGAGCTATCTCTGCTTCCCCAGAAAAGGTGGGACTTTAAGAACAATGGCTTACTTTAAGCATGCATCTTCATCAGCCACCTTTCAAGATCAGTCAACCAGGTACAGTGTCCTGCTGCCTTTAACAGTGACCTAGTTCAAACTATCTTGTCTGCGTATGCCCTTTTTTTTTACACTGGACCATTTTCTTTTAAGGATCGTGATTCTTGTATTGATAGGCGGTGGTGGCCGTTGCCCTGTGACCCTTGGTATGAAAGATCTGGGGAGAGGAGGGCCCGTGTTTTGCGAATCATTCTCAAAGCAAGAGTTAAAGTGAGGATGGGAGGTGATTTACTTCTGAGGCTTGATTTGTTTCCAGATTTGTAAAATAAACACTACATCTGCCTAGCTTCACTGTTATTTCATCCTTGTGTTGATCACTGCTCCAGAAAACCCAAGAATGGGGACTGCCAGCCAGCCAGATTGCTGCCTTCTCCTTGAGGATGTTCATTGATAAATCCTTGAGCAGCCAGAAACAAGGAGAGCAGAGACTCTGGAGGGGCTATCGCTCCCTGTACCTCACTTGCATTATACATCTGTCACTTCAGGCCATGATCTCCATCATTTGCAGACCCCCAGTCGTGGGCAGCTGTCTGTCTGCATATCCTATGACTTCTAAGAACTTCATTAATGAATTTTATAGGGAGTCAGCTCTCCTGAAGGCAGATGCAATAAGGAACAAGCTCAGTGGGTTGGCTCAGGTGCCGTGCCGTTTATATGTGCAAGCTGCACCATGAGCTATTGTGAAAATGTGTTTACTTTGGAAAGGTGAGGGCAGAAATGCAAGCTGTAATCTTTCTTCCTTACCTAATAAGTGCTAAGCTTTGTACGCTGTTCCTAACCACAGGGCAGTGCTGCCTGGTGGCAGGGAGCAGCTCTGTCCCCTTTACTGCACACGAAATGGGCACAGAGACCAAACACAGCTTATTGTGGCTGGAGGGGAATCTGCTATTTGGGCTTTTTAGTCTGCCCTTGAGTTCTGGCTGCTTGACCAGTGTTTCTCAGTCTTTCTTGAAGCCAGTGTTTTTGTGGCTATCTTCTGTTTAAGATAAAAGTAAGTGAGAAGTGTGCAGTGATGAAACCATGCAGTTTGTGTTTAGAGTGATTACGAGAGATTACTTTCCTGATAAATAGTAAGTAGGGGAAAGGTGATTCTCTTTGCTTTAGATGCTGGTGAATCTAAAGACATGCTTGACTTTCATGTTCTCTGCCTTCAAGGAAGTCACACGTCATAGGTGGTAAAGCACTTCACTGGCCCTGCTCTTAAATACATGAGGGGGTTCTGCACCCATAGCTGCGGGCAGTGACCCTCAAAAACAAGCTACCAATGCTCAGTCTTCTGTAGGTGATGGCAGCGTGTATTTGTATGTCTGTACACTTTTCAAACAAGAATTTTCTGTCTCTTTTTGAATTCTGTATTCCCTCTGAGATACAGGACTGACTGTGTATTGTCAGGTTGCTTCCAGAAGATTCTTTAGTCCAGCTGCACCAGTGACCTCCTCCTTACCAGCTTAGTGTCTGCTCTTTGTTGGAAAATCAAGACTTCAGCTCTCATCTGAGCACTGGCTGCCTGGACTACTCTCATGCCTTATCCACGGACCGGGTGAAGCCCATAGAGCAATTAGTCACATTCATGTCTGAGAAGCTCAGCTTCTTGGGCTTGCTCATTCTATAAATGAAAGCTGAGTCTGTAGTGGACAAGCAGCTTTGGATATTGATGGCATCTACATGGACCTAAAGTGTCTATCCTTCAATCTAGCCCTGCCCAGGTTTCTTACCTGGATGCTTGGTTCAGTTATCGGTTGGTAGCCAGGCAAAAGCAGGCTGTAATTAGGAGGCTGCAATTCTTAAGCGCTAAGTTCAGCAGCAGGCACAAAAAATTATGAGTTATGGTGTGGCAAACAAAAGCCTGGAGAAAAGAACACATGGAGGTCAAGAAATCTGATCTAGAAATACAGGGCTCTGGGCAGATTTCATCTGAGTTTGATTAGAAAGATTTGATGTTGCTTGTATTTTAAGTGAATGTGTTCAGTAGTGTGAGGTGTTGAGAATTTACTGGTACAAAGTGGAAGCCCAAGTCTTTGGGACATTTAACACTGGATTGGATACAAGATCAGTTAAAGAAGTAATCTGGCATTTGTAAGGGGAGGGACTGGTTGATCGTGTAGGTCTTTATGTGTCTCCTGAGATTCAGTCACACACTGTAACATAAATGATGGCACTAGTCTTGGATGAGAACGAAGTGGGTGGTGTGGACAGCATCACGTTTTGGTCAGTTTCCACGTTCTGGGAAAATCAGAAACCTGGCAGAGCAGTCCTGCATTTGCCGTATTTCAGTGAGGGTATCCCAGCTGTTTTGGGTATGTGGAAGAAATGTTCTGTGCAGTAGCTGGAATGCATCTCAGACACTAGCAGCGATTTGGCAATGTCAGAGTTGCCTATCTGGTTCATCATAATACTAATTTAGTGTTTAAGATTACAATGTAATTAGCAACTGCTTAATTAATTTCCTCTTCCTCTGTAATACAGGCCAATCTGTTAGCTGCTTCTTTTCAAGTTGGAGGTGATAATTACCCTCATGGACCAGAGATAAAATAAAAACCAACTCAAGCCTTCATACAAGGCTGATTTGAACCTCCCTCCACTTCAAAGTTGTTCTTTGAGGTTGTGAAGACACTTTGAAATTTTTTTCTTCTGAATGGGTCTCTGTATAGCTGTGCAGCTCCTGAGTTCACCAGGGTCAAGAAAGTCTGAAAAGACAGCGGAGGAAAAAAAAAAAAAGAATAAAAAAAAAAAATTGCTGTGTTCGGTTTCAAATTTGGAAAATGGGAGACAGAAACCTAACTTCCACATGGAAGGACTGTTTGTGACTGATTCATAGTTTGGTCACCTCTTGGATGCATCTCTGAGCATTTGCCTGTTTTCCTATTTTCAGTTCCAGTGATTTTTGTCTCAGACCAGATTTGATCTGCTTTTCTCCCTGGGATTTCACGATACATCTGCTGTGCTTTATGTCCTTCCTAGGCATGTTTGCAGTGAAGGATGGGGCTAGTATCCTTTCCCAGAATGGGATGCTACCCCTTCAGTAGGGAGGTTTTAGGAAATCTGACTTAAGATCTGTGTTATGCAAATAGTTCTTTATGGCAAGGATCTTGAAATTCATGTGACACGGGTTAGTGGACCAGCTCATCTAGGTGTACATTCTATTCTCCCTCTCTCCAAGTAAACTTAATAAGCATGACCTATATGTTTCTGTTCTGTTTGCTGATATCCTGATTGTTGAAAGGGAATAACTTTAGACAGGATAAAATTGTGAAATACCCTAGATGCATTTTTAGAAATCATTAACATACTTAGGAATCTAATTCCATTGTCTGTGTCTATGTCTACATGACAAGCTTTAGCTGGATCCATGGATTGTTGTTTTGTAATGGAGTATCTGACACTTTGGCCCTCTAGTCCTTTGTGTAGTTGAATATCCCCAGAAGTACTGCTGCTTGTGCTAACTGGTGAGTTTGTCTTCAGTCACTCTGCTCCCTGCTAAGCCAGTGTGCACTGGTGTGGTTAGGCAGGTTGGAGATGTGAAGATAGTGTTGGATAACTGATGGGACACAAACAGGGTCTGCATGGCCTCTATTACTAGCAGCAGACCTTATTCTGAAAGTCCCAGATGGTTGACTGAGAATTGGGAAGCTACATTTGAGCTTCTCAAATAGAAGGTAGTAGAAGGTAGTATAGGAGTGCCAAGTGATGCTTATTTTTAATAGCTGCATGTCAGTTAGGTCCCTGCACTGCTTTCTATAAATATTCGTTGAAAGAGAAATCTTTTTGTTTAATTTCTTATGAGTCTGTTACCATAAACATGACTGCGGAGCCTAAATTTTGGAGTGTAAGCTACATACGTTCTTCTTAACAGAAGCTTTGTTGTTGATAACTTTGGAGCTTGTTCAACATTCCTGGTTTCATTTGCAGACAGCAGTTATCACCTATGACTACCTCACCTCTCTTCGGAGCGTCCCATATGGAACAGAGGAGTATGACTTGCTCAAATCACAGGTAGGTAATAGCACTGGACTGTGTTCCTTGGAAGCTCTGCAAGGTATGGGTGTGTTGCCAAAGCCATTGCTGTAAAGCAAACCATCAAGCTGTCTGTTTAATAATTCCGTATGCCCTCTATCAAATAATTAACAGCAAACTGGGCTGTGTATTAGATTATTGCAGGACCTGCATTGCCCGATGGAGAAAATCCTTTGTCAGGCATAGCCATGTGCAATCAGTGCTCACTTATGTTCATTAGAGATTCGAGTGCTTGGTGTGTGGGGTAAGATGCATTTGGGCTCTGTGGCTTGTTCTCTGCTGCCCAGACTGGTTGTGTGGAGGCCAGCTGCTGAGAGGGGCCTGGCAGTGGTTTCTTATCCTGCTTATTGCTTGATAGTGGCCATAACATAAAAGCTGAGGGATTAAAGTAAGAGGAGTGTGTTGGAGGAGAAATAATAGGGAAGAATCAGATTTGCAGATCTCTGAATAAAAGCTGGCTAAAGAAATGTATATCTCATTGCAAAACATGTTGTGTTTTGATATTAGTAATTAACATGAATAGAAAGAGCATTTCTAGTGAGAAGGTAGATAAGCATCCGTATTCATCCTCTCAGTCTTGTGCTGCACCTTTCATTCCATCCTACAGCCCTATAGTGCTTAGATCTGTGGGGGACACTAAGTTTTATGTGAGTGCATGTGGTGTATGTAGCCACAGTCTCTCTGCTCTGCCAGCTCAAAGCATCTTTGGAGTGGGAAATACAGCTTGTGCCACATTAGGCCAGTCTGTATAGTATGTTTGAAGGTCTTTAACCTCATTTTGCTTCTTGGTGCATGTAGGCCACTGATGAAGTTGTAATGCATGGGGTGGTGTGTCTAGGGGCTCTCAGACTGGAGATACTCTAAAGCTGGAAACACTGTTGGGCCAGGGAGAAATCAGTAGCATTGGACTACAGCATGCTTTAGTATTCCTCTGACAGAAAATGTACATCTTCAGTATAGTCTTAGAGTATTTGGGATAGTTTGCAGAGTGGCTTGTTATCTCCTGTCTAAATACGCTAGGCTGTTCTGTAGCTCCCCATCCCAGGTGAGTGGCGCTGCTGTCCTGGCATAAGCCTTAGATGGACGTGTTGGGAGTCTGGAGCTTCATTTTCCATCTGCCCATGTCTCTACCACATGCCTTTGAAACCTGGTTTGCAGAAGGGCTGCTTGTAGCTTTCTTGAGCGACACCCAAGTTATGGAGTTATCAGTGCTGTTGACAGCTTGTCACTTGGCAGCAGTTCGCAGCAGCCCTTGCAAATTCCTGACCTTTTGCTGTGTCTCTTCATGGCTTCATTAACCTCTGTCATGCGGGTTTTGATGGTTTGTCAATTTGTGGCCCCGGCAGCCAGAAAGTGCCCTGTTTGCTGGCGCTGCACAGAGCTGTCTTCTCCCTGCTTGGCAGCCAACACCAGCTGAGTCAGCCTCTGCACTTGGCAGAGCCAGTGGCAAGCACAGCTTGTCAGTGTGGCACAAGAGCACTCTGTGGCATGGCCAGCACTAGCCTTTCACTGCATAAAGGGGAATGAGCTGGAAGAAGGAGGAAGTAGACACGGGCATAGTGTGAGTTAGTAAAACTTGTTGTCCCATGGAGGCCTGTACTGCTGTTGGCAGGTGTTATGGAGGGCCACCACTGAGCCTGACAGTGATGGCACTTGTGGGTTCCTCAGCAACATCCCTGTAGAGCTTGTGCTAATAAAGCATCAGTTTGACATGGGAGAATTTTTTGGGCCTGGGCAATTGTATGTCAAACCTTTCATCTCAGTGCAGTTCTAAGTGGATGGCATCCAAGTATTTACCATCTTGCAGCTCTTTTAACACTCTATGGGAGCTGATTTTGTTGGTCTCAGACTAGGTCAGAATGACTGGTAAGAAGTTGCCCCATTGGAGTTGGTACTAAAGATTAGTCAGTGGAAGGGGCCAAGAGGATGTGAATACCCCTCCCAAGTAAGCGTGGTGTGTGAAGGATACTTATCCAGATGCTGCTTCTAGTGGCCTCTGTTCTGGATAGATCTCTGGTGCTCTTAGCCATTCATTGTACTCTTTTTGCTTTCTGTCCTTCAGTGAGGGCAGCTTAACCTCTTCATATGCTGAGAGTTTGGAATTTTCTTTTAAGCATGTGTCTATATTTGTTACTGATTTCCAGATTCACTTTTGGAGCTTTGCCTAGAAGAGAGATTTTGTGGGGCAGGGACTTGGTGACCCTGGGGCTGCAGATAGTGCCAGCAGGTCTGGGTGCACCTGCTGTGCCCCTATCTCCAATGAGGGGGTGCAGCTGCATGCGTGTCTTGGATGGGCTTGCAGCTGGGAGTGGAAAATCACTTCTGTGCATCTCCTTCTGGGACTCAGCATACTAGTGGGTCCTATTCCAGTGCAAATAATACTTAACTCACTCTCTGCTGATTCCCAGTTAGCCAATAAACTGGTGCCTCTAAATTACCCGTGGCCTCAGACGAGAGATGGGAAGCCTCAGTGGCATCACCAATCCTTGAGCCTGTGGAGGCCAAAAAGGGACATAGTCATTAGGAATCAATTAAATGCAAAGCAGATTAAGAAGTAAATGGGTTCCCCAGGGGCTTTTAGCCAGGTTCCTGCTTAGCTCTGAGGAATTTTCTTCAATCTTACTTGTATTTTTCTGTCCCTTGTGGACCACTTTTGATTCTAATGCTCTTAGTCCCTCAGTTCTCAGCACCTTTTAATGACCAGCAGATTGAGGGTGTTTTGCTGCTTTCCATGAGGTAGGAATCTGGGAATTCACTGTGTATCCTTGGGGTTGGTTTTCCTCTCTCTGGTTCTTCCATCAGCCAGGAGTTGGGAGAATCCGCCTTCCTGATGGCACTTGCAGCTCTTCCTCAGCATCAGCCAGGGGAAAAAAAATGCCTTATCTTTTCCATTCCTGCCTCTGACTGTAGCAGGAATAAACCTGCTGAAGTGGTCAGTCTTTGTGTCCATCCCGGTGGTGGCTTCATTTCAGTGCTGGTGGCTGGACCACATAGATAACTTGATCTTTCTCTTGAGTTAAGGATCCTTTCCTGAGGTGTCTGCCCTTTCTCTGCAAAGATGATAATGCCAGTGTATTAGTGTCAAGGCTGGTGGTAGCCAAGCTTAGCCCCAAGACATCAGATGTCTGTGGGTCTAGTGTCAGGAACATTAGGGGAGATAGGAGCTTTCTTCACTTCATGTCTACTTCATTAAATGAATGTAAGCTTGGGCATTTCTTCCTGTTTCTGCCCCTGTTTGTAACTGCATCAGAGGAGGAAGGAGGGCAGCCTGCTCTGTACTGTTTCCTTACCTATTCCTTTCTCAACAAACCATTTTATTCTCTAAAGGGCTGCATTTCTCTGACATTCTTCTGCCTCCTTGAGCGTTTGTTTCCTCAGTCCCAAGTCAACCTGCCATTTCCAATGTGTCTCGCATTGTAGCACCTGGATGTCTTGGTTGATGAAAGGTTACTGCTGTGGATGTGGAATATAAAAACACCTTGGTATTTTTTTTTTTTTTAATGGAGAGGAGATAGCGAGGAGAGGAAGGATCTGTGGTCAAGGTGTTTGGGGAGACAGTGGGAATCCATTCTTGAATTAACTTGGTTGGCTACAGAATTGCTTTGTCAGTGAAAAAAAACCATTTTGGGACGTTAATTAACTTTCCTTCTTTTGAGAGCAGAATGAGGATGTTCTCATTCAGACTTCTGGTTATTGGGCTGTTAGTATCTGGGCAAGTATTTGGAAGGCATAACCTTGTGCCATCATTATACAGACTACGATTTCTTGCTCCTTGGAGGCTATTCATAGTGTTTGTTACATTTGCTTTTCACGGTGGAGTGGGTGTTTTCAAAATGAGCTGTGTCTCACAATGAATGTGCCTGACTGAAGGATCCTGGAAAGAAAATGAGTGGGTGTATGTGTGTGTGTGTGTGTGAGTTTTTCAAAAATAACCTGCAGTTTCTGGATAGTTCAGACCAACAAAATCGCCTGTATCTTTGGAGTTCCCTTGTGATTCAGTAACACTTTGTGTCCTAAAGAATAGGAAGTGATGTCCTAAACCAGTTTCTTCATGATAGAGGTGGACTGCATCTGCAGAGAGAAATCCCCAGGAGCTCTCCATGGCTTTCCTTCTGAAAGGCAACTGTGAATGAGAACTGTGGGCTTTTCTACACCACAGCCAGTGCCTATGGTGGTGGATTTCTTTGTGCTTCAGCCTGGGGTGAACGGGGGTAAGAAGCAAATGATCTCCCCTATGAGACATGGAATAACCAATAGGTGGCAGTGACTTTCTATCACCAAGCTAAATGGGAACCAGTAATAGAGAGGTGAAGAGCTTCACAGCCCATCCACAATCCCTGAGCTCATCATGTTTGGTTGCCCTATTATGTGCTTCCCAGGATATCTCTTAATCTAAAAGGCATGGTCGACACTAATGCAGTCTAAAAAAGCCACTAGCAGGGCCAGCTGGTGGCTTGATGACTCTACATTTGAGCACTGCTGTCTAGCAAACTTCCTGCCAACACATAAAGCATGAAAGGTTTGCACTGAAAATGCATAACAAGCTGTAAAATAAATCTTATAATTATAAAACACTTCCTTTTCCTCCTTCTGCTTTCTAGAGTGGTGTCAGCTGAACATTATGGCCATAGCATCTCTAGGTTTTAATTTTGTCGCATTAGGAAAGTCCACTTTTTAGGGGGGATGTGTGCTTACATAAAATATGTTCTTGAGTCCTCTGCAGTGATTTATTCAGGGAAATGGTCCATCTCACTGTGACTTTTTGAAGGCAGAAGAGAGAAGTGAGGGGAAAGAGGCAGTGCCTCATTTATTGCACTTTTTTTTCCTGGCTGTGCACTCTCACCCCTGAAGTGCTCCACTCCAGGAGCATAAGTGTGAGGTGTCGGGCACTTGCCTAAAGGGTCCTGCACCTTTCTTGCACCACCCCAGCAGGAGTCAGACTGTGCCTTGGGAGCATTTAGTCTTCTCTCCTCCAGGTGGGGCTATCCCTTTTCATTTGAATCCCTGAAGACCTCATTACTTTGCTTCCTTATAGCTGCTGAAGAGGTACATAATAGCCAGAGGAATATCTGAAGAACATCTCAACTGGTACGGTGAGGAAACCATTAGCAAGCTCTTGAAGGATGTAAGGAGCCTGCACCATGAGGAGCGCTATAAAAAGAAAAAATGGAAAGTGAAGAAAGAATCCTGTTTTATTTAGTGTTTGGACTATACCTTGAGTCCCCGTGTGAAATGAACACTCAGCAGTGCAAAGTCAAGAGATACGGCAAGATGGTATCTTTTCTGAAGAGCTCAGGGTTGAGATTTATTTATTTGCCTAGATTTTTCACCCTGGATGTGAGTGGTGCAAATAGATGTGAACATAGGATTTCTTAGAGAGTTGAAAGTCTGTGTAAAGAGGGAAAGAAACAAAAAGTGAGAAATGCTTAGGATGCCATTGTAAGTAACTTAAGTTTGGTCCCATTGACTTTGGATCAGGCCCCAATTAGGGATGTTAATGAAGGACTGTGTAGCCTTGAACTACTGGCCAGTTTATATGACTTAGTTGTAGGAGGCCACCTGTAAAATCAGTAGAGCAGACAGGTAACCAGTGCTTTACCTATTTTATAAATAGGAAGACAGCTGGCTAGAGAATTGAAATAATTCTATCCGAGATTAGGAAAAATAGGTACCTAAAAGGCTGATTTGGGGATGAAGACATATCAGTACTTGCAATGGCAAACTGGGCTTCTCAAATGTTGTTTTGCTTGTCCTTTGAGTCCTTAACAAGACCTATATTGTGGATTTTGTTCCCCTTTCTAAGGTTACTGTAGTCACCTTGCAATGAAACACCAGTTTGAAGGACCCCAGATTAGGAGTACAGATATGAAAAAACAGAAGTGAAAAGATTTACATGGTGTGCAAAAGATATTTCACGTATCAGGCCAGATTGGAATTTCAGAGCAGGACTGAATACTGTAGATTTGCTCTGCTAAACCAGTGACCTTATCACATTCTCCCCAAAGTGTATCTGATAAAAGAGTGTGCTGGAGGGTAGCACACAATTAGCTTACCTGTCAAGCCAGTGTCTTCATTTAGACTGTTGTGCCAGCACTGAGGGAACTGCTGTGGTGGGTGGCATCTTGCAAACACTTCTCTGGACTTCTTGACAACATGAAGGTGTCTGAATGGATTCCAGGAAAACACTTTTGTCTATGTGGGAGCCATCCTGTTTGCATACCTGAAGGAAAGGTGTCTCTGAATGGAACTCTCTGCTGTCTTCCTCAATCTGGTGCCCCAGGACCAGGCAGGAGGACTAGGAAAAAAGGAAGCTATGTTTCTCTTCATTTGGAGCAGTTGTTGATTTAGTCTAGGAACAACCCAAAATGTAAAGTTCAGTGCCAGGTTTGGAAGCTACCCTTTATTTACTAGGGTGTTCAGGTGCCTTGCCTTGAAATCTGCTGATGTGATTGTGTGTCTGCATTTCTGTGCATCCGGACAGGCACATCTGTCTGCCTGTAGGCACGTGCCTATATATTCAGGTGTGAGTGTTTCTGTTGAAGTAGCCACTTCTGAGAGTCAGAGGTTGAAAGATGGCTTTCGAGGAGTGAATCCAAGATGGTAACCACATTCACTGATGGCCTAGTTAAGCCTACTTTTGGTGCCGTAGAATTGGTTTGGGGTTTATTTTTTTGTTGTTTTCTTGTCTCTTTTTTTGACTTGAGAGTCCTGTCAGTGGCTGCAAATTCTGCTGATGATGCACCATTCAGAGCAGCTTGCTGTTCCTTCCTCTGCAGCAGCATCATCTTGGCAGGTCTGACACCAGTAACGACTTGTACTGAGCTGATGTGACTTGGAAGAGGCCCACAGGGAGCAGATAAACATAGTCACAAGGGTCATCTTCATACTTCTTCCACTCTGTTCCTAGCTCTACTTTAACAATGAATCTGCATGTGAGCCTGTACATGTACACACATGCACAGTGCTTTCTGAAATGCTTCCTGCCAAGCTTGGCTTCATTTACTGTCTTGCCAGTTTTGCTGAATTTAGAAGTAAATTCACTGAAAAGGTCACTGGCAGAATTTCTTTAAAAAAAAAAAAAAAATCCAGCTCCTAAAATGTCTGTACTGTCCCTGCAGTCTCTGTTTGAAAATGTACTCGTTTTGAGTTGCCTGTGAACTCTGTGACAGTGCAGCCTATTGTTATTGTAGGTTTGCTCTGAACATGAGTTGTTTTTTTACAGGATTGCCAAAGGGCAGCAGGCTTTGCACTCCCATTTGTTTATTGTAGGACTGTTGTTTGAAGGGAAGTAGGGAAGGTACACTTTCCTCCTTTGGGCCCTTTCCTTTGCATTCATAGAGGCAGCACAGCTGGGTACTTCCAGAGCCCAGCAGGAGCTGTTTCATCTCTGTAGTGCCATGGTATCACCTGTACTGTCTCTCCTTTTCCTCTCCAGGACAGCTTCCCTGCTTCCATTTCTTGCAGTAAGCTGAGGTTTTGCTGTGTCAGTATGAATCGGGAGTTACTCGTTGCCAATAGATGGTGTGGTGATCCTTGACTGGGGAACGTTGTTATAATGAAGTGATGGCTCCTGAGTGATGAAGAGATTGCCATTAGCTGGACCTGTGCTTCCCTTGCTCTGAACTGGTGCTTGTACTGGGCTCTGTGCGTGAAGTAAAGACGTGTCTGCAACCTGATGCATACCAGGGGCTCCCAAGAGCCATACCAGCTCCTGCCTCCCTGACTGACAGGGCTAGATCCACTGCAACTTTCCTAAACCTGCAGTGGCCCCAAAGAACACAGGCTAGGGACTGAGTCTGTACCAGGAGTTAGGATGATGTTTGATTCTTTTAAACCTGTATTTTGATTTTAGGGTAGCAAGTGCTTGGTAATGTGGTTGAGGACTGAGTAAAATGCAGGCAGAAGCAGCTTCACGCCTTCACTACCTTTCCTGGTATATCACTGTCTGAATGCATGCAGCGTCTTCCACTAGCCCTGCACAGCTGGCCTCTCTGTTCACTTGTGCTGCCATCCTCTACTAGGCCTGAATCAGGTTCCTGCTCTCCTCATTATCCTACAGCTTGCCCCAGCTCTGCCCTTACCTCTCCCTGTTGATGCCTCAGCCCTGGCTGACACCTCCCTGGCTCCCACCATGCTGCTGGCAGATTGAATACAGATTTACCCTACCCAGGCTTGTGTTGATTAGCAACTCGCATGGCAAAGATCTGCCACAATCTTAATTTTCTTAATTTTAGAAAACTGCGACCCGGGTGCCGGGTGGATTCATTGCCAGCCCCAGGCAGGACAGCTCTCCCAGCCTGCAGCTTTGCACACCTCTGTCAATGGCAGACGAGACAGCAGGATTCCTTTTCCCAGTCCCTCCCTGGAGTAGGATTCCCAACTCTGGCAGAGCTTGGTCCTCACCTGGAGAGCTGAGCTCCACACTGTGCATATCTTAGCTTCATTGCTGGAAATCTTGCTCCAGAAGCAGTCAGATGTCAGGTTCTGTAACATACTGAAATCGAATGAGCTCACAACCCAAGGAACTCTTTTCTTTACAAACAGCCTAGTAACCCATTGTATTTCGTGTTAGTACTGAAACAGTACTATGCAGGCATGTGATTCTTATTTGAAAGATACTAAATTTAAATAAAACAAAGCCAAGCTCCGTCCTTTTGCAAAATCTTTGAAATGATGGGATGTATGTGTAGTGAATGAAGGAAGGTTCCTTTAGTGTTCACTGCTTATAATTGTCAACATATTTGTAGTAAATTAAAGAAGCAGAAACATACAGATAAGACCACTTCCCCATGCAACCCCCATCCTAGTGGCAGGTGCCCCTCCTTCCACCTGCATTGCTCAACAAATTTAATCTCAAGAGGGGAAATGAGTTCTCAATTGCAACATGCCTAGTAATTAACTGCAGGGTAATTCTGATGTGCAGTGCTGTCACCCACCATTGGGTGGGAGTGGAAAAGGCACTGCATTTTGTTGATGGTTGAACATTTGTTTTCCTCATCACTTTGACACCAGAGGTAATTGCCATTCCTGAAATATTCTCTTTCTACCATTACAAAGCAACTGTTAGGGACAAATTAATTATGAAGAATCTCGTTATGACAGATTAATAGGCCAAGAGAGGAGATTTCTTTTTCTTGTTTCAGGCAACTGAATAAACAGCTACCGTGTAACTACTAGAAACACGTGCTTCTCTGTAAGCCAACACGTAGTTTGTTGGAGATGGGGGATTTGTAAATCTAGAACTAGAATATAGAGTGGGTTTCCAAGCTTGCTTTAACTGAGCTTTTGATTTCCTGATATCATGTGCCAAAATGAGCTTGGGTCTGGGCATTGTCATATGGAGGGGAGGTCTTCGTGATTGGTATTGGACCAATGTCTTCTGTCTGCATCATGGTTGAGCAGCATCATAAAGGCTTGGACTTGTGCATTTGAGGGATTTTAGAACAAGACATAAAGTAATTATCTGGACTGCTGTATTGCCACTAAGGCTTCCCTGTGTCACAGAGGTCAGATCTGATGTGCTGGTTGAGTTCCAAGTGGCCACTGATGTTCTGTCTGTCTGTGTCAACCTGGAAGTGGCAGACCACCTGCCCCAAATTGTACTTGTGGGGTGCTCTCTGGGGACTATTGTGATCTGGCCCATAGTTGCCTGCCTTCCTGTAGTGGTGGTGGTTGAGGCATCCTGCTTCGCTGCAGCTGAAGAGTTCTGTCAAAGCCCAGGAGAGGAGGAATTTGAAATATCTGGATTACTCATGTCTGTGTTTAGAAGCTGTCAAGGGGAAGGACTTGGCCAGCCACTAGGTAAATGACAGATGCTCTCTATTAACCCCTCTTCTTTCCCAAAGAGGATGAGCAAGAGAATAAGGGAGAGAGACTTATGGACTAGAAAATAAAACAAATAGCTTTGATGTAAATAATAACAAAATTAAATATATACAAATATGTACAAAACCAGTATTGGACACAACCCCCCAGTGGCAGTTATGTCACCACCACCACTGCTGCTGTGGAGCAGGCACTGGAGGAAGTCCTAGATTGAAGTCAGCAGCAGACGGGAATTGGATTCAGGAGCTGGATTCTGGAACTGGATTTAGGAGCTGGATTCAGGAAAACATGGATTATGGTTGAAGGCAGAACATAGAGAGACCTCCTTGGATGCCAGCCATTGAAGAAGATAGCTTAACCCTCATGATCCCTCAGCTTTATACTGAATATGACATAGATGGGAAGGAATCTCTTGTTGGTCAGGTTAGGGTCACCTGTCCTGTCTGCTTCTCCCTGTAGGTGCAGCCTTTTTCTTTCCGCGTGCCCAATGTGGCACACAAGATTTAAGAGTGACCTTGGTCTGCACAGGAGCAAGTATAAGCAGGAGCCTTTCTGCATGCTGATCCTTGGTAGTAACTCTAAACATCAAGTGTTTCCACTGCTAGAAGCGGATGCTATCTGCAATAATCTGCTGTTAACTTCAGACAGTGCAGTTAGAAGAACTGAGCTGAAAAGCAAAATCACTGAACAGAATTAGTTCTGTTCTAGCTTAGACCAGGACAGAAGCTAACCTGATTTATGTGTAGTCAAGACAGCATTTCATGTAGACTCGCTAATTGTGCTTTCAAAGAAGCAGTTAGATAGGTATCCCATAGTTGACTGGCTACTATGGGATGCTAGTGAATGCCACGTGCTGATGAGCACATGATTAAAAAGGAGCCTGTTTTAGGTAGGCTTCAGAGGAGGCCTGTTTACATTCTCAGCTTTGCCTTCTTTGATATCTTGCGCAAGTTGTCAGGCAGTAGTGACTTGGTGAAGGGTCTCTCTAGTTGGGATGGGAGTCTTCTCTTAACCACCTCTAGCCAAGTGCTTGTACCTGCAACACACTGTCATTGCACACGGAAGGAACAAACCTTCAGTGGTAATCAATGCACAACCCCACTTCACGTTATGATCTCCTTAATGAGAGAACAATGAAGCTCCACTCTTTTCCAGAGACTGAATCAAGACCATGTTTATCCCATTTTCCATCTTCTCTTGCCTTCTGACATCAACTCTCAGTTTCACTGTGACTTCATCCTTCTTTGTGGGATCTCTGTATCTCTGTGTGGAGTAGGTAAATGTTTTAATACTAAACATTTGAGGCTAGAGGTCCTAGATAGCATCACTTTTGGATTACTAGCACCTGATTTCACTGCTTTGCTTCACATCCATGTTGTATACTGCTAATCCTCTGTGGTTCTTTTTGGCATGCAAATTTTGTCTTTGGTACTATCCACTGTGACTGTATTTTGCGAGCAAGGTCTGATTCTTTGGAGGATCTTCATCAGTATTATTTTTCTGTCAGATTTAGCACTGATTGCCTTTGTGATAAGCCTTTTGTCTTGAATTTACTGCTTATTTCCCAGCCAAGGTTAGAAATCAGCTATCTTTGACTTCCCTTTTGATGGTGATTGTGTCTTGCCTGTTATCTCAGCTGCACTGTCATCTTGTTTTCCCTTGTCCAGTGTTAGCCTCCTACACCAGATTCTCCTCTTTTTGACAAAGGAGCCTTGACTGTTGCTCTTGTGAGGTTCAGGCTGAAACTTCTGGATTCCAAGATGGTGCTGTCTTTTTTTAAATTGTGGCAAGTGATGCTCAATTTGCAGTTTTCTCCACAGAGAAACTGTCAGTGGTTTCTCTGGAAGGCCAGGGGATGTAGGTGGGGATATCACTTCACAGGCAATTGTGCAGAAATCTATTTGCCAATGTCCTGGGCTGAACTGCTCTTAAATATTGTCCAGTCACTTTGCTCCTGGGTGAGACGGGTAACCTGGAGGTGGAGGCTTTCTGCTCCTTTTCTTCTTGTCTGTGTGCCCACTTTCCCATACATTGATAATATTTCCTGTTGCATTCAATTCCTTGTAAATAAAATAATGGCTGACAGTGAGTCTGCAGGTGGAAGGACACTCCATTTTCTTAAAATTGGAGTGAGACAAGACATCCAACAGCTTTGTTTACTATTTTACTCTTATGTTCTTATAAGATGCTTGACATTCACAAATATAGCATCCCTGCTTTGTGGATGCTCGTTCATCTCTTAAATGAGAGGGAAAACTCAACTGGCAATGGAAAGGGCAAAATTTTGAATATGTAGTTGTATATAAAGAAGATCTTAGTTTTATTCCCTTGACAACCTTGGTGAGCCACAGCTAAGTGCAGGGGAGACGTGTACAATATTGTTCATTGTGATACCAGCTGCAGTAACGGCAATTGCCTCTGGTACTGCTGGGGGTAATTCCTTCTGCTTATTGTGGGAGCAAAAGCAATCTACTTTGGGTGATGAATAACCCACCTGCAGCCTCACCTGGGCTCTCTTTTTGTTCATCTCAGTTTGGTGCCATGTCAAATATTCATAGGTTTTACTTTATTAAACTGCTCTCTCATGCTATTTTAAAGTGTCACTCTCAAAGCCAATACAGGTTATCTGTGTTGCTTGTGTTCCTAACGGCCTAAGGATGTAGTAAACTAAGTGTTGGCTTCACTAGCACCCACATAAGCCAGTTCTTTCCGAATTCTGCTTCCATTTGCACCTGTGCAAACCCATTGTTTTCAGTGAGGAAGCACAGGAGTGGCTGCAAGAAAGGATCTGACCTTCTAATTGTGGTTTAACAAGTCTATGGATTGTGTATGAATCTGAAGTCACAGCTCAGCTTCCCATAGTGGTGACATCACTGGGATGCTAACAGACACTGCCTGCCTTTCTTGGTGTGGAGCTGTGTGGTGTTAACTGCATGAGAAAGCTGGAGTAATTTTTATATATGTATATATTTTTATTTTTTCACTGAATTCAGCAACTCTGATATCTAGACAGGAACAGACCTGATGAGTAGCAAGGGGACATTTCTTGGTGTTTTGTTGTTTTTTGGTTTGTTTTTTTTCTGTGTGGGGTATTTTTGTTTGTTTGGTTTTGTTGGGTTGTTTTGTTTTTGGGGTTTTTTCGGGTTTTTTTTGGTGTGGTGGTTTGGTTTTTTTTGTGTGTGTTTTTTTTTTGTGTTTGTTTTTGTTTGTTGTTTGTTTGATTGCTTTTGTATAACATAGGCACTTTTAAAAATAGAACTACACTTTACCATTGATTATGACCTACTGGTACCGTAGCTACTCTCTATCTGTTGGATCTGGTGCTCTGACAGTCACTGCAGTTTTTTTGGAATTGGCAGCGTAATCCCATGGTTATTATCTTTTCTGACTTCCTCGTCAATCCAATTTAATCACTTCTAGGTATTTCATGTGTTACTGTCTCTTTCCTCTTCAGACATCCTGTTCCTATGGGAAGAGTCTGTACTTTAAAGGTCATAGCTTCTCAGATTAAAAAAAAGGGGAAAGGAATCTGCCCCTGTCAGTTTGATAAGGGGCTGTATTGAGATCTCTAGAAAGACTGCAATGGAAACCCTTTGTTCTGGGTTCTGTGGCCAGTCTGAATGCTGGTGCCCATCTGCGTGTCTGTAGGAGAGGGAGCCTGCTTGCTCTGCTGCCCTGGCCACTGGAGTGACCTGCCAGGAGAGGAGTTGCATATGCACAAGGCGGAGAAGCTGCTGTCGCACAGTTTAATCACCTGACGTTGACTCGGATAGGTCCTGACTGGAGGTCAGCTGTGACGTGCAGCTGGTAGGGTGGGATTCGACTGTTGGGAAGAGAAAAATGTCAGCCCAGATTCTTCGGCATTGACAAAGTGGATATGACGATTTCTTCCCTCCGGCTGCAACGGCTGACTCTGTGCTTCCTTCTTCCCTGCACGCCCACACTAGGAGAGCAGACTGTATGAAGCTACCCAGTCTTGACCCTCAGCTGCTGAACTAGATGAGTCTTAGCTGAGCTTTCTCCATCTTTCCTTCAGTGCTTGGGCCATCCATCCTGATAAACCTCACCTTTCAGTGTATCTTTCAGCGTATCTTCTGTCTGTCGGTGCTTTTCCAGCTTCATTTTATTGCAGGATGGGGTGTGGGAACTAAGGGAAGCAGCTCAGCAGCTCTCAGAAGTCTCATCCCTGATTGTAGGATCCTTCGCTTTGCTTCGAAGGCCAGGAATATTCAATATTGAACAGACTCCCTTGATACTCATTTCATTCACCTTCCACCTCTTCACTAACCCCAGTAACACCCTGTGTGAAACATTCCTTCCTTTTTACAGTGTCTGACGTCGTGAGGAGTTGGAAAATGCTACCAGGTCAGCCTCAGCACCATCTCGTTTTATTATTGAGGACAAACCATGAAACTCCCTCTTTTATATCATACTGGTTAGTTTGGCTTGCAGTGGTTGATGTACTCTTCCTTGTTTGTTTTGCTCTCTGTACTCTATGTGGGATTTGAGACCTTTAAAGGGATTTCAGTCCTTTTTTTCTGGGACTTAATTTTTTTTTTTTTAAGTGAAGAGACCATCTCTGCACCCCTCTCCCTGATGCAAAGCCTCCCTATGGACAGCCATAACTGTATGAGCTTCAGTGAGAGCTAATTCCTACTGTGGCCTTGTTTGAGCTCTTCACCCCACTTCCTCATGGCCCAGGACCAGCCCTCACTTCCCACACTACTGCCTTCATAGGGTCTCCTTACATGGACATAGCTGCCTGGGGAGTGTTCTTCCTTCAGTTCCTTTTTGCTGCACAACATCTATCTTTTGCTGTTCAGTCAATAGCCTACAGTTTCTGTGTGTCAGCAGCTCCTGTTTAGGGAACACTCCTGATTGTAATACACATTGTTCCTTATAGCAACTGAAAGCAGCAAATAAAATGGGGCCTGATAGGACTGACTGGTGGCTGGAAGTCCCCCACTACAGCTAAACACAAGGCCATATAAGATCATGTCTTTATAGTCCTTGACTTGTTTTCACTGCCATTCCACATGGTCTAATCCAAGATGAGGTGAATTAATTTTGTTAGCAAGATTTTGAGAGGTACTGTGTCAAATTTATTATAATTTCACCTTCCTCCGTAACAGGAGCTGCAGGCACTGTGATCAATGGATCGAGAAATGTGCCTAATTTCACTGCGGCTTCTGTTAATGTGCCTTCTGCAGCCATGCTGTTGAATTCCTTCCTATCTTCCATGGGTGTTCTGCAGTGAAGCACAGGACAGATCTCTTTGTATACCAACCGTATCTGGACAACAAGGCACTGAGGGTGTTTTTGGGAACCTGCTGGCCTGGCAAGTATTACATAGCTGTGTATACATGTGTCTGGTCCTTCCCTTTCATGCAAATCTGATCTGTTCTTATCCTATCCTCCTGTGTAAGTGCCGTTCCCATAAGTGTACGTGCCCCAAAAGAAAGCCTGCATCAAAGACTTGTACAGTCACAGGTTAAAACGTCTTCAAGAGCAGAACCTTCTTCAGCAGAGGTGATGTCTGTAGGTGTAAAGGATTCAGCTTGACTCAGATTCCTGTATTCAGCAGATTGATCAGGAACTGTTAGTGGGAGAGAATAGACAGGTAATGCTATAGCCATAGAGCTGCTATGTTCTGGTTGTTTCAGTATGTTGTTTTTCCCTTGTCTCTGACCATCCAGTCCCTGTGCTCCTTGTTCTCCCTGCTCAGGAGACTTAGACAGAATAGTGCATTGTATCACAGAGGTGTCTAAAGGCGAAACAGCTGCTCCCTTCTGATTTTTCTCCTGAACTGCCCCACAGATAACTAATTGCAGCTCACTTGCTTCTATTAGCTATTTACCTAAAATTGAGCTGGCTAATGAAAATGTTTCTAATTAATACGAGGCAGATTAAAACTCATTACAGCAAGGTCGTCAGTAATGAGAGATAATCAGAGCACAAATGACCGAGCTTGGAGCAAAATGAAGATGGAACATGAGCAGGCGATCGGTGCTGGTTGTGCACGCACCAGCCAGCAAGGGCAGAGTTCAGCAAGGTGACTGTTGGTGCTCTGTGCTGCATCTGAGCAATGCTGCTTCCTCCTCTTCAGAGCGGCTTGGGAAGTGACTGGATGAAGAGATGGACCTTAGCCCAGCGTAAATGTTTCCAGAACCAAGTGGCATCTCAAATCAGGAATTTGTTATCTTTTCAGATCTACACCATCACCTAGGCCATCCCTTAGTCACCTGCATGGATTGTTAGGAGCTGTGTTGTCAACCAAGGTATTGGCAGAAAGAGTGTGGGGAGTATGTGTAGTGTAGGTGGGAAGTCAATGTCTGTGTGCGCTGTGTGTGGAAATTCAAAGTCCTGATGGCTTGGAGGGTGGGAGCTTGAACATCTGTTCAGCGTGAAATGGGCTGGCCTAGGTTTGGAAGAGTCCCTTCTTGCTCTCTGGGGAAGTTTTGCACAAATTGTGAAATGTGTTTGCTCTAATTTCAGTTGCCTTTAGCACTGGCGATACAAGGCCCTAGCACCAACACCAGATTTCAGCTGTCTGACACAGGCTTACTGTGTATATTCTTCCATTTGTACAGCGTTCGCTGGCCATCCTGTTAGTTGTGACTCCTTCCTATGTTTGTGAAACTGAGAAGCTAAGAAGTAGTTGCTTGAGCCTAGAGGATCGTCTCCATCTACTATTCTTTACAAGCTATAAGGCTCTCTTTCTCACTTTTTGGCTGTCCCACTGACAACCAACTGCTGTGCCAGAACTTTTGAAGGATCTTGATCTCTGATAGGACTATTGACTAGCTGTGGAAGTCAAAACTGAGGCTTAGGGGGCTTCGTTTTTAACCAGTGTTTGCACCAAGGGGAACTAACTAAATAGTGTAGGTCTGAAAAGGTAAGAATATAGCTGCCTAAGTGTGAACATATGGAATGCCTTATTCTCATATGGGCAGGCAGAGACCCATAGGTAAATCCTTAAGAATTTTATACACAGCTTACACAAATAATGAGTTATTAGATAGTGGGCTAGATTGCACCAGGAGTTGTTCCAGTTCCAAAGACTTGAATCTGTCCATGATCAGCAGTATTATCAGTTAGTACTGATAGAAAGAAGCATTTGAATGGGAAATATCTGGTGTGCCTGGGAATGAGCTTTTGTAAAAGGTAGGCAGGAAAGATAATAGGCAGTAACAATTCCGTTTAGACTCGTGTCTCCCTGCAGCACCCCTGCTATAAGTCAGTTTGATTACCAGGCTGATAGTGTTAGTAAAGGCTATAGTAGTTTATATTAATGGTATGCTTATTAAGATTTGTTGAAAGAGGAGATAACAGCCCCTTAGACACAACTCCGCTCTCACTGCAGTGGGTTCTAGGTTTTCTACTGCTGTTTTTAGAGCACCTGAGTACCCTATTACTTCACTAGTAGCTGTATCCTCTCTAAACATCTTCACAGATCTTTTGGCATGAGCTTGATTTCAGTTGCCCAGTGTGTTGAGCTGGACATTCTTTCATTCCTCTCTGGTTTGGGCCATCCTGAGTCATCTGCAGCTATTCTGCAGTTTTAACAGTTGTGTGCATGTGGCCTCATCATTATGAGGGGTGGAAGAGAAAAGGGACTGTGGACAGATTCCTTTCCTGTCTTCTTTGATGTGTCTTTTCTCTTGCCTCGACTCACTGTGTTTTCGGGATACCCACTACAGAGATGTGATGACATCATCTCTTCCCTCTGTATGGAGACCAAGGGACAGCCCGGCTCATCCAGTCCAGTCTCCTGCTACTGCTGGCATTCCTGGAAGAGCTGTCTCGTCCAGGATGGCTGTCAGCATATATACCTGGGACGCTCCCACATGCTGTGTGCCACAAGACACTTGTCAGCATAGTATTTTCATACCATAAGCAGCGGTTCGGTTCTGCTGTACCATGGGAAGAAAGCAAGAGACCATCACCAGCGTTCCAAGTTCCTGCAATGGCGGGTGATTTAGTAAAAACCGAAGATCCTGGAAGCAAGTTGAACCCCAGCAGAAGAGGTCACCAGTTTAACCAGAATGTGGGAGCTGGATACACCAAATAGGTTCTTTAAAGATTTTAATGATGGTGGCATTAATGCACCCTGTTTGCATTCTGTCTCTCACTGTGGCCAATCAATAGGGTAATTTTTGTCTTGATGCCTTGAGCAGGAGTGTTTAAAGCCATTTAGACATTTTATTACATGTAATGTTCTTATGAGTCTGTAAAATGGGGGATAGCGATCCTGAGTTTTGTAAAGAGCTTTGTAAAAGCACTTTTAGAGATGAAGAACTCCATATAAAATCAGGTATGGTTGTTTTATCACAAATGTCTAAAGCCTTTCTGAATTCCATTAAGCTCTTGGCTTCTCTATCCTCTGACAGTGAGTGCCACTGGTTAATGTTGTACTGTACAAAATGGGATGTAAAAAAAACTTTTAAAAGGTTGTTGCTTGGTGGAATGCCCTATAATTTGCTGTTTTGTGAGAGCTGGAAATAGGAATGGGAGATTTGCTTCTACTATTTCATATAACTCTTCTCTCTTAGGCATCAACTCTCTTTAATGTAAACAGTCCCCTAACATTTCAGATCTCTTTTTTTATAGGCTCTTTTCAAGTCCATGGTAATTTTTTCCCTGTCTTTCTATGCTCTCTTCTTTTTCTTCTGTACCTCTTTGTGATGGGATGTCCAGAATCGAAGATGAGTTTGTGCTTTCAATTTATGCAATGACATTTTGATATTTTTAATTTTTTCTTTCTTAGCACAGTCAAAGAGCTCATTTGAGTTTTCCTGACTGCCACTGTGCATTGAGCAGGTGCCTTCACTGAGCTGTCCACAACAATGTGATGCAAGTGTCGGGTGGTTACAGTTAATTTGGGGCTCATCAGTGTGTGCAGGCAGGATAAATTGCAGCTTCCAATATGTGTAACCTTGCAGCTGTCTATGCTGAGGGTGATCTGCCCTCTCTAGATTGTTCACCTGTCTTTGGTAGGGACTTGGAAGGGTTTATTTTTCCATAGCAGTGAATAATTTTTGTTGCATCTCATGGAGTTTTTGTCACTGCGCTGTTCTCTCCTTTGCCAGATCACTAGCAGGGAAATTAAACGTTGGTTTAAGAATGGGTTAATGGGATGCTCTGCTGTTTGTTTTTGATAGTGATGCAAGGCAACCCATTTACAGTAGAATGCTCCTTCTGCCTTGTGGGTGCTGCCTGGAGCTGTTTCCCTTTTCATGACATTTTCAGTGCTTCTGGTGCTAGTTCAGTCTCACTGGAAGTAACAGCATTGCAGGTGCTAACACAGGCAGGGCTTCTGCAGTATCACCTCATCTAAAAGAGCTCAGAGCAGGTTGAAATGAAGCTGTGGTAAAAACATCGCTAAATGTTGCGGCCTTGTCTGAACTAGATAGTCCCTTGCTGCTTCTGTCTGTAGTGCTGGGCTTGGTATTGCAGAGGGAATTCTGAACTGGAATGGGATAAAATGAGCAAGCGATGTTCTTGCATCTTCTCCAATAATTACTCCGTTTTCTTTTCACTCTTTGTGAGGGAATTTATTGAAAGCTACTTGAAAGTCCCAATAAATAGCTCCTTTTTCTCTTTTATTGGCAATTGCATTAACATACTCAGAGTATTTTAGTGGACTGGTAAAGAATGGGTTTTTTTCCTCTGAAGATCCCTGTTGTCTTTTTTTAGTCATAACACATTTAGCTAAATGATTTTTAGTACTCTCTATAATTATTGTCTCAACTAATTTAATTGATACAGAATAAAAGCTTGCAGGACTATTATTTTCCAGATTATTCTGGATTTTTCTTTAAAAGAGGGCAACATTTGTTCCCCTTCAGTCCTCTGGAAGCTAATGGTTTTAATGTGTGATCCCCTTTTTATTATGATTATTAGCATCTCAGCTACTTTTAAAATTTATCTGTAATTTCTACATGACTGACATTTTCAAGGTATATTTTTGAACACATCTTTCTTGAAACACTGTTTTGGAGAGTGTATCTCCATTGTAAGCAGTGATGGGCAGGCTTTTCCTCAGCATCCAGCCCCTTGCAGGGCAGCAGCTGCCACAGCAGAAGGCCCTTCCTTTCCCTTGCTCAGGTTTGGGAGTAGGTGGGATGCGAGCAGGCACCATGTGGAGTGGAGCTGTTCCTGCTCACCTGTACTGGAGTTCTCTCTGTATGGAGGTGAGAACAGCTCTTCTAGCTCTGTTCTCTGGGCAAACTCCAGCCTGACGTCTGTTGGTTGTGAGATGTCTACGCTTGCAGTGTTCCTGGAGGCAGCACTCATCACCAGGAATTTCTGGTGACTTGTTTGTTATGTCTTTGACTAATTGCATTTCAAATTTTCTCTCTGCATTCCTAATCCTCATTTCATGTCTTGCCAGCTATAAATATGCCCTTTGGGTTTGGAATGACTTTTCTGAAGGATTTTCATATGATAAGTGGCTTCCACTGCTTACCCTACTGTCTTCAGTGGTCTTTCTGAGCCATATTGTCACTAGATATTCAGGTTTTCACCAGTATATTTTAATTTTGGTATTTATTTTCTTCTAAATTAATTCCTTTTATTTTTAAGACCATAGCATCTGCCCGTTTGTGACACCTGCACGTCTAATGCTCTGAAGAGCAGCTTTTTGCCAAGGCCTCTCTGAGTAAAGGCTCCTTCAAAAGCATCAAAATGACTTGAGAAGACCGGTCTGCTTGTACATTAAGGATGAATTAAAAAATGTCCCTTTGCAGCTCTGCTTCCTGAGTCCCCGAGGTGCCTCCTCTCCATACCTGACAGTTATTACTTTGACTATGGCCCATATGGAACAATTTTAATAATCAATGTTAATCCCAATCTATCCAGGGTTTTAGGTAAACCACATGAGTCTGATAGCCATGCTGTGGGCCAATGGAGAATTTGTCCTGCTAAAATTTGGAGAAGGGACGTGAGACAGAAAGAGATGCCTATGTGGACTGAAGAAAGAACCATATACACACTCAGAAAAGATCTGTGATCTGAAGTGCTTCCTGAGGGAGGCTCATTCTTGGTAATTCTCAGTACATGAAATGCTGCCTTTTTTTCTGCACCATGCTCCTAGGCACGATGCATACAAACAGGTCCCTGTCTATCTATCTGCTTTTCCCAGTTCTTTTCCCTGATAAGAAGAGTCTTCAAGATATTGCTTGTGAAAGAAAGAGCAGTATCTTGTGAGATGCCTCAGAGAAAAGCTCTGAACCATTCTGGGGGTTTCCATCTACCCTACACTTTCTTCAAAGTAGGACAGGAATGTGGGTCTACAGTATCAGACACAGTAGTAGGAATGTGGTACTCATACTTTGCCTGTCATTAGGAGAAGATCATCTGTCAGAGGGACAAGTGCTGCATCTGGACTGTGACCTAGCTTGGGAAGATTCAGGCAAGTAATAAATAGTATTATGAACATTTTTCTGCTAAAAATCCTGACTTGTTTGGTAAAAAGAAGAGACCTGGGAAGCTGCATTCATAGTTCTGCTTCAGTCTCCCTGTACTTCTGCCTCTGTTGTGGACTAAGGATACATACAGATTTTCTTCTGAGAGAAGTTGCATGGTCACCTTTTCTCTCTCTGTCAGGGGCAGGATCTGGCATTCCCTGGTCTGGACAGTCAGCCAGGGCAGCTCTCTCTTAGGAGTTTTAGCTAGGACAGTTGTGAGAGCATGGTGGAGGATGCTGTGCATGGGAGTTCTGTTTTGTTCCTGGAGCCCTCTGTAAGCATGCTCTTGTCTCTCTCAGCCAGGACTGCTGTGTCCATGAGACTGGGTTCTCTACAGGATGGATAAGTTTGGAGGGGCCAAAATTTCTCTCCTTGTGCTAGAGGAGAGGTGATTTCTGCCTCCTCAAGACACTGACATGAATATACACCTCTCATCCAGGTGTAACTTCAACCAGTTGCATTTTCAGCTACAGGATGGATTTTCCATCCTGCTTTTTCCATCTCCCTGAGCAGTCTGTGTGGGTGGGTAGGTGCTTTGGAGCCAGTACCTCTACCCTGAGCTGGCTGCACGCACTCATGCCCAGCACCATGCTACAGCTCCAGAGTTGCTGCTCTGCCTGTGGGAGGTCACAGGGCCCTGGACTGGCCCATGCTCAGTGCTGGGGTTTTTGGAGCACACCTGCAAGGAGCCTTTCCACTGTTTCCCACTGGTGCCCTGGGTTGTGTCTGCCCAGTGCCTTAGGGGGGAAAAGGGGGGTTGGCCAGTCATGGCTGCCCTTCCACTTGCTGCTGACAGGTGGTTTCCTCCACGGCTGGAGGCAGTGGGCAGAGGGCGATTATCAAAACTGCATAAAAGCTGTTTCCCTTTAATGGCCTGTACTCCTGGTGCTGTGACAAACTACCCAGCTGCTCTGTCTCTCTCCCTCCAAGGCCTTGCTCTTTTATTCCATTACTCCCTCCCTGCTTTTTTTGCTCTCTCCTCCTCTTTCACAGCTTCCTTTCCTTGTCCCCTTTCGGCCTGCTTTTGCCCCCACTGAACACAGGAGAGGACATCAGTGAAACAGCCAGGGCAGAGCCTGGCTTGTTACAGCAGGAGCTTTAAAGCTGGTGTGTAGGCAGGACGCTAATGTGGGCGACATCAGGCATGCTTGTGGATGTTATTTTCTGCCTATTTGTGAGTGCTTTTGAGCAGGCAGTATGCTGGCAGAAGCTCACTCTCCTAGTGCGAGTTGTGCTGGCCCATGTGCGCCCACCTAGGAAAGTGTGTATGTGCACGTGTGCAAGCTGTCAAGTCTCACATGCTGAGTGTGAGACTTGCACATTAGACTTTCTCCTCCCACTCCTCCCGCAGGCCTTGCAGCTCAGCACCCAGTCCATCCCCTAGCACATTCCCAAATGCAAGACACTCGCCCTGCCCCGTGCTGGGACACAGCACTGCTTTGCACCAACGGCAGAGATTGCCACTAAATGATGAGGGGGTGTGTGATGTTCACGCATGTTTGCTCTGTTGTTCCTTTCTGCCATACTTTGATGCTTTTGGAGGAGTCCCTCACCACAGGATCTTGGGCAGATGAGGTCTGCAGACATGGGTTTGACCTTTAATGACTTCTGACACAGAAGCCAAAGGAATTAGGAGCCTCTATGAATATAGGTGTCAGGCATTAGCAGGAGATCAGTGCAGAGTTATTTTGTGTCATTGATTTGCTTAGATTTTATTAATGTTATCAGGGTAAACTTATCTGAAGTTTATTAAAGAATATTGACTATAGCTGTGTACTTGGCAGGAGGCTTTTCTAGTGAGAGTAATAAAGGCAGAATAAATCATTGTCAGTGAAGGATATGGTGGCTGATCTGTTCTTGAGAGGCAGAATGAACCTCAGGAGCTGAAATCCAGACCAGGCAAGTGGCTGATGGTTGGTTTTGTCATTTGGTGGCTGCATTTTGGCCAATGTGAGCAAAGCTGGAAAGTCTTCTAATTCTTAGTTACTAAAGCCACTGTCACTGCAAACTTTGTTGGCAGTGTAAGCAGTAAGAACAAGACCTGGCTGGACTGAAGAGTTGTAATTTCCCCTTGTAGTGTGTCAGAGTGAGATGAGGAGGATGAAGGACTTTTCATGTGCTGTTCTCCTCACTGTCAAATAGACATCTGTAATTTTGATTTTTAACAGATCTTCTTCCAAGTTCCAGGAAGTTTCTGGGATGGTATATGTGGTTTTCTTCTCACTTTAATTCATCACACTCGCATATGTGACATGAGCCTAACATACGTGGTTGTGGTTCTGAATTTTGTCTTTTGACTAGGGGTTCCCAAACTGTGCAGCACAGTGGTGGATCACAGTGACAAACCAGTGCTGCCCTGTAGCTAAATGTTTTGTTCCGTGCAAGGGTGTAGCCCTGGACAGAGGCAAAACCCAATGTGCCATCCCTCATCATGGTGCCCGTGCAAACAAGTGTAAAAGCCCCTTATACTCTAGAGCATCTTGTCCTGGTCTGGTTCAGCCCTTCTAAATCAAGCCAGAGAGCTACTACTTAGCTGACACATTAGACCATGATGCCCAAAATCAAGAAAGGAAATCCCTGGTCTGTTTAAACCGTAGACCAACAAAAGGTCCATATGTGTGTGTGTGCATGCAACAGAGAGCAAAAGGGCTTGGCTGATGTTCTGGTCTCTCCACAGGTCCACCTGCGCTCTGCTGAGCGCCTCCGGGAGCTGTGCTGCGCCAACCGAGGCACCTTCATCAAAGTGGGACAGCACCTGGGAGCGCTTGACTACCTGCTGCCCGAGGAGTACACCCGCACCCTCAAAGTGCTGCACAGCCAGGCCCCGCAGAGCACCAGGCAGGAGATTGAGCAAGTTATCCGTGAGGATCTGGGCAAAGAGGTAGGGGCAGCCATAGCCCATTGGCTGTTTAGGCCTCAGCAAGCCCTGGGCAGCTAGAGGAGGGAAAACTGATCTCTGGTGGTTGTCAGCTGCGAGAGATACCAGGGAGGGATGTCTCCTCACCCCTGAGAGAATGCTATAGGAATTTTCCCTGTCCATTGTTGGGCATTATTGGCAACCTTAGGAAAGAAGAAGATAACAGAGGGGTGCGGGGGGTGTAAGTTGCCGGGTGGAAATGGCAGGCCTCAGCGGAGCAGTGTACCCCAGAGGTTATGCCAAGACTCACAGGTTTGCTGGAGATCAGGATGGAGTCTGCCGCAGGATGGGAGCTGGAAGTATTGATGTTCAGGACAAAGATGTATTAGCAGAACTCTGTGAGGGACGACTGCTCTCCCCTGGCTGCACTAGACCAATTCCAGCTAGCACTGACAGCCTTTTACTTTCTCAAGCCCCTAATTAACCCCCAAAGAAAATAATAGCATAAATCACTTTTGCTGCTTGCAGTCAGGTGATGCAGTAGCCCAGGAGTCTGTGTCACTATTAACCCTCAGCAGCCCACAGCAGTGAGATCAGAGGTAGGTGCCTGTGTTCATTAGATAATAAGGGAAGTAACTGCAGTATTTAGAGATGGTGTTCTGCTGTTTTGCATCTTGCCCCTTACAAAAAGAGGTCCCTTCACACTCCAGCCCAGGTTGAGGAGAGGCATTTCAAGAATCACAGCTGACATGGTAAGAGGGAGGCAGGAGGCAACAGTGTGCAAAAGAAATGTCAGAGAACGTGAAGGAGAGGAAGACAGGAGTTTGTAGAAGGGAAGCAGTGTATACAACTATTCTTACTCATGTATAGAGGTTTGTGGGGCTGTTTTGGATTGTTCTGTCTGACTTTGTGCTTAAGAGATACGTGGGCAACATGAGGGAGTAAGTGAAAGTTTTGCATCTAGTCGGTATGTTATGGGCAGATGGGGTGGGTCTGCTACATGTAGTTTAAGGGTCTAGGTATTTTCAGGTCAGGAACAACAATTAATATTTCACTGCAGTTTAATGGCAGCATTAATGTCAGCCCCTGACCTACAAGATGCTCCCTCTCTCAGCACTGCGTCCTTGTAGCATGGCTGGTCTGAGCTGTTTCATAGCTCAGTGGGCAGATGGAGCAGGGCAGGCTGGCTGCTCCCTGCAGACCCCTGCTGCTCCATGGGCCTCCATCCAGCAGTCTCTCCTCCGCAGGAGCTGTGGAAAGCCACCCTGAGGTTAGCCCCCATTAAATTACCACAGCAGCCACCTTTGGCTCAGTTTGTGTGATGGCTTTTGGAGACTGAGGCAGGTGCTCAGAGGTAGGCCCTTTTCTTTTCTCTCAAGGGCGTGTTCAGCTAGCACTGATATGCCCTGGTTTCTTCCAGCTTTTTCAGGGCTAGACAAACCTTCCATGCTTCATTGATTTCCAGTGAGGGAGCTCGAATCCAGTCTCCACAGCAGCATTCCCACTTAGCATTCATTTCACCCACGTGGGCAGCGCTGGGCAATATTTAATTTTAAAGAGACAGAGAGAGTAAGAAGGCGGAAATGGGAAGAAAGGGGTAGAGAGGACGTGCTAATGGGACAAAGAGAGCGATGATACAAGAGAGAAAGAACGGCATATATAAAAATAAAGGAGTTGTTGAAACTGGGCAATATTAAAAGCCAAGGTAAATGCCCGTGTCCATCAGTTAAAAGGTACAAATGTATTTAAAAACAAAAAGGATTTGGGGAACCTAATGCACCAAAATTGTCTTTGCTGGAGCCCAGAGGATTTAATAGGGCTACTTCAGGAACAAATTTAATTCCAGTGTAGCTACATCCTCAGTACATTTAAAATATGAGTTATTTAGCTGAAATACAGATGGTAGAATGGCAAGGTGGAGTGTCGGGGCAGAGGAGAGTGCAAAGAGGGATCCCAGAACCTTCCCTCATGGGGTCAGCATCACACCTGGGAACTTGCAGATTAATTCAAAAAGAAGAGAAAATGTCAGCAAAGGAACCTTACCAGGGCACCTAGGCCTAACCCTGCTGCTCTCAAATTCAGTGGTAAGACTTCCAGTTCCCTCATCAGGCACAAGATCAGGCTTCTTAGATTAATCTCAAGTGTAGGCAAGAAGTAATTGCATATAGTTTGGATCAGTGCAGAACAAATGGGTGAAATAGCAACTGGAAATACAGAGATACCTACGGAGGAATGTGACAAGCTGACAAATTAGGCAAGAACTTGCAAAAGGGCATGGATATCAAAATGCCAATTTTGTGTATGGAAGCATTGTATCTTCAGTCATTTAGAAATAGTCTTGTCTTCTGATGTGACCTACTCCTCAGAATCTTAGCAGAGGTTTGGATGTTTGACAAATGGAGTGGTTTGGGGGGAAAACTGGTGTAAATGGAGATCATGCTAATGGAACTGATCTTTGAACAAAGACAGAGGGCTTGTGAGGTAGGTTTACAGCAGTTCAACATGACCCTGTTGTCACCACGCAGACTTGCATGACACCCTGCTGATGGGGTGCCTGTGCAGCATTCTAGGCCAGTATTGTGGCTGGAGACTGGGATCTGCAGCATGTAGCTTTGCTGCATGAGCTAGTGGACTGATTTAAAGGCGAATGACATGTGTGCTGATCCAACACAGAAGGAGAAACATCATCTATGCTGATGAGTGGATTTACCCTGTCAATCACTGTTTTAAGTCTCGGGGGAATCTATGTGCCTATCAGGGATCATTAAGGATAAAAATCATCAGTAGTGAGTAGATGCTGTCTTTCTAATCTCAGCCACCATGGTTTGGCTTAGTGATGGTGGGGGGTGATCATTCTCTTGAGTATGCAAGAGATTGGGGTGGGAAATGATACTCTCAGGGCAACATGACTAGTAACAGTGGGATAGGCTGCACAAAGAAATCTTTACAATGAGTGCTGGAAATGATCACCAGCAAGAGGATAGAGTAAGGGTCTTTTGGGAAGAGAGTGGAGGTATCACAGGTTGGGTTTGTTCTGGGTAGTTGGGAAAAGCTGTGTGCATAAGAATGAGTGATGAGCTAAGAATGAGTGATGAGCTATGATTGGGAGAGTTTCTCCTACCTCTGTTTTTATCTTCCTTGCTTGAACAAGGTTTTGAAGATGTAAAGGTGCCAAGTGTGGAAAATGAAAGTGAAATGCGTGTGTTACCTACCCCACAATTGTTATTGTGTCTGCTGAGCTATTAATGACACGGGGGAAGATAGCTGGTTCGGCCAAGCTCTCTAACTCAACAAAGTGCATGCAGAGCAGAGCCAGGCAACTTCTGGTGAAATGTGGACACCAGACATTTAGGGAGAAAGACTGATGAGGGGCTCTGAAAGATAAATCTTTCAGAGTGGCTGCACCTTGAAAGCACAGAATCATTTGCGCTTGGAAACTAGAAATGACGGAAGAAATGTTTTGCCAGCACTGGGATTAGGGGCATTTCTTCTCTCTGGCAGGTCTGTTGGAAGGGACTGGCTTGTGGTTGTGGCATATAGGGATACTAGGGAGGTGATGCCAGGACAGAGATGCAGAACCCAGGACACCTTTGAGTTTGTCTAAGCCAGTTCCATCTGACAGCCTTTTGGTGTCTGCTGGAAAGGCTTCCTGTAGGTCCTCCTGTTTGTGTATTCCATGAACAAGTTACTCAGAGGAGGGAATTGCTCATTGCTAAGACTGATAAGACTATTGTGGATCCCTCCCCTTTCAAAAGTCTGTTTGTCTCTACTCTGATCAAGGCCATTCCAGAGCATCTCTCCTCATAGGACCTAGTGACTGCAGAATGACTTGGCAGCTTTTACAACCCTGCTCTTCCAAATATCCTTGGTGCCTTTGTGTTATCTGGTTCCACTACTGTCCAGTGCAGTCCCTAATATGGCTTGCTTCTCTACCACTGTGCAATGATAATGAGTTTAGATATTGTGACATCTCCTCGCTTCACCCTGTACTCCTATCTATGCCAACACACCTTATTCCTTCTTTCCAGTCCTAAAATACCTCCAGGTTTGCCGTTGTATTGCACATCCTGGTAGGCCCCAACATAGCCCTACCCAGTCAGCCCCACTGTAATTCCTCTGTACAGCAAGATGTCACTTTCCAGAGCCCATTGCTCATCAGCTTCCAGGCCATCCTCACACATCAGCATATTGTAATCAACTTTCTGACCTTTTCCCCAAGACTCCTTACTCTTCCTCTCTGTGTGTTTGTGTATTCAGGACTCCATCCAGGCTTTAGCTCATGTTGGAAGTAATTTTTCTTTGTGAGAAACACTCCCTCCCTCCCCTCATCTCTCACCACTGTCCTTTCAGAAATATTGCAGTTCCTCCACCTGTGCTCCTTTCTGGTGGGTTCCCATCAGTCTGACTCTTTAGTCCCTGCTCCTGTGTCTGGTCTGAGGTTTTGTGGTTGGAGCAAGGATAAAGTAAGCATACCCATGAGGCCTGCATGGCCCCAGATAGGGTGTTTCCCGTGCCTGTGTGGTGTGGCTGCCCAGCTGTTCTGAGTCCAGGCTGTATCTTTGCCTGGGGGTGGAGGGGACTGACGTGGGAGGATGAGGAGCTGGTGTAGGGCACAGGACTGTCCTTGCCTGCCATGGGAATGAGGGTCTCTCCTTCCTTCTTGTCCCTTTACTTATCCTTACATCTCTGGCCTCTTGCTAACAGTTGTTGAAGGTCCTGCAGAGATGAGTAGAAATTGGTGAAGCTGAGCAGTCCCAGATGCTATGAAGTGAGGGATCCTAAGAAATCCTGGCACCAGGTATCCACATCTGCGTACATACTTACACCATTGCTAGTGAGTTTGCTGCCCTCCAGGAAGGCTGAGGCAAAACAGGCTCCACAAGGAGAACACATCAGTGATTGAATGTGTCAGTTCCAGTGCTTGCTTTTTTCAAAGCTGGGAGAAAGGGCTAGGGAGAGCCCGGAGATCAAGACTTGTCTCTGTTGAGGCCAGATTGTATAAAGGACTTAAACAGCTGGAAACACAGTCATTTGGAAGGATGTCAGTCTAGCTCTGCTTATTGGGAGTGCATGTAATGGGAAGTAGCTTCTAATTACTTGATTAGCCAGCACCTCCAAGGAGACCATCCTTTTCATCCGCAGTTAATTGCGGCTTTTACCTGTTTTTCAAGGACTGTTTTACCATTTGCAAGAAGCCTCCTGCAGCCATACAGTAATGGAGCTCGCTGACTGAGCAGGGCAGGATATGTCAGTGGTTCAACTGTGATCTGTAAGCAAAGCACCTGTGGTAGAGCAACCTCCTGTGCTGTGGTTTGTGAAGCAGGATGCATTTTCACAGTGATGTTTGGAGGACCCAGCCTTAGGTTAAAGGGCTTTGCTCTCCTTGGATTCCTACTGTTGTACCTCACACGTCACCAGTGATGTGTGGTAAGAAACAGATACTATTTGTCTGAGAAGGCATTCTCCCTGCAATGAAACTGTAGCTAGGAAGGATACTGTCCTTTGTCCCTCTACTTTAAATTGCTCCCAAGGTTCCCAAAGTGTTTTCTAGGCTGGGCACATGAGTGTTATTTATCCACTGTTGAAATGTACCCATAAACACCTGGGAGCATGGTCACTGCAGTGATGTGCAGCAATGCCATATGGTCATTTGGCAGGAAGGGATAAAAATCCTATGCCCATGTGAACCCGCTATGGGAAAGATTTAGAGTAAGACTGCAGCAAGGTGTTAATCCTTTGCTGTGGCAGTGACTGGGAGAAAGACGGACTAATTGCCTTCTTTTTGGAACTGTTGATTGGTGTTTTAAGCTTTGGTGAGACATATGCTTACTTCTGATTTTCACAGCTATTGAAGCAATGCTCAGCCCTGTGGGAGAGTAGCTAGGCCTTCAATAAGCTGTTGGGTATTACTCTACGTGTCCTACAGCATCCAAGTTGTTCCTGAGGAAATACAAGTCACTTTCTGTAGCTGGCTCCATATGTTGCCCTAGAGAAGATTCATTTACCCAGCTAAATCACAAGGTCTTCAGGTCATAATGTCCAGACCCTGTTATGGCCCCAGAAAGTCTCTTCACAGGCTGGCAGTGTTGTCTAACGCGTCCAGGATGCTAGGACACGTGCCTGCTTTGTCTGACATTGCATAGCTGTGTGGTCAAGTGTTCTGCCCCAAACAGATGTGCCACAGTCAGGGTCATGGTTGCTCTCAAGATTGCCTGGGGCTGTAGGACTGATGATAAATAGCTCTGCTGAACACCTGGATCTCCCAGAGCTTGTGACCCTGGTTCTGTCCGTAAGTGCCTGTCCTGGTTTTGTTGGGACAGAATCATATGCCAGCCATGGTGTGTGCAGGCCATTGGCCATTTAGAGTCAGCCAGGGCAGCTGACCTGAGCTGGTTACAACTGTATCCCATCCCATAAACATCATGCTTAGTGTAAAGGGTGAAGTTTGCTGAGTACTGGGGCTCCTCCTGCATCTCCCCATTCCTGGAGGGGCTTCCTTGCTGTTCTGCTCCAGAGGAGTGCCTTCCAGTTTATTGTGGCTGTACACTTGCTGGGCTGAGTATAACTTTGTTTACTTTATACTGCCATCGGTATTAGTTTTGCTGTTTCATTAAATTTCTTTTCATTTCAATGCATGGGTGTCTTGTCCTTTTCTTAATTGCCCTTCTTGGGTGGAAAGGGTTCATCAGGTGATAGAGCAACTGCTGTGGTTTAGCCTTGGATTTGGGCTAGATGCAGACAGTATCCTGCTCCAGTAAGACAGAGCTGGGGTGCTCTGTGAAGTTGTCCCTGGTGTAGATTGGTAACAGATGCAGGGAAGCTAGATTTAGGTCAACAAGAGCCTCTTTTGCCTTCTATGAGTGTTACATACATCACAGGAAATCTCCTTTTCTTACGTGACATTACCCAGCAGAGTGGAGGCTGGGCTGTGGTGGTCATTGCTCTAACTGTGAGGGGCTGGGGAGTGGGATGAGAGGATTTGGCCCTTCTCCCACCCCTCTGAGCCTCTGTCAGTAGGCCTGTCAGGCCTTCCGTGCAGCCGTCAATAAAAAACACATTTGTATTAAAGCTATAATGAGGAATAAAAAAACTTCACATTTTTTTCAATAAGTCAGTTTATAAAAAAGAGATTTTTATCAATTATGAAAAGGATTTTGGCCATAAAAAGGTAATTTAAAGAGTCTGAGATGGATGGTGAATAGCATTAATGTCACCCAGAACAAATGGGCCTGCATTACTCAACTGAAAGGCAGGAGCGGCTGCCTACGCAGGTCCCACTGCAGCTGCAGCCCCCGCTGTGCTCTCCCTGCCCTGTCTCCGGGAAGAGGCATCAGTGGCTGGCAGATCTCGGAGCAGCTGTCTCTACGCCCAGCCCTTGTGCGGGCAGTACCTGCTCAGAACTGCTCTGCCACTGCCGAGGGCAAACGGGGAGCTCTGTGCGGCTCGGATCGTCCACCTTGCTTTGTTCCTTGTGTCTCTGCTCGCTCCATTTGTGAGCTCCAGTGTTACTGATCCTTAATGTCACACCAAGGACACTAAGGTGTCCCCTGGTGTCCTTACTGCCAGGGGAGCTTTGGAACAGGGTGCTCTGCTCCCTCTTTCTATGGGTTTTCTCTCCACTCAGCTCCTAGGAGAGGATCTGGCTGAGTCCTGCTCGTGGCAGCCTCTTCCTGGGTGCTCTAAGCCCCATTGCCTAAGAGAGGGAAGGTTTTGTGGATAGATCAGAGGATAATCTTCTTTGGCTTCCTTCAACTTAATAAGATTTATAATACAAGAGATGGGACAGTAGATTTTTTTTTTTTTAAGGATTTTTTTGAGGGCTGTCTGCAAGAAAGTGAAAGATTGGAGATCATAAAATGTGGGGAATGGCCTGGTAAGGAGTAGTTCTGATCTGCGTGCTTAGTGACGTATTTTTTCTTTAATTTACAAATTCTTTGTGTGCCTGGTTGTTAGTGTATGACATACATGCATGGAATTTGTTGGCCCATGGTGTTTTGCATGCAGATGGTAAACTCTCTTCAGTATGGTTTTCTGAGAGTTTTGATGACACCTGAAGCCTTGCTCTGATGCAAACACCTCTTGGCTGGCAATGCAGACTGCAGCTGTGTCGGGCTGCGCTCAGTGTCCACGTTCTGCGGAGGTGTGCTGCTCAGCATTGCTCTGGTTATCAACAGAAACCACTTCTCAGCACGTGGGTAACCCTTCCAGTTCCAAACAATCACCAGAAATTGCTATCTATTACTGGGATTGATAGTCTTTATGTGGCCTTGCATATGGATACTTCCTTTATTCAAACATGATGTGTGTCTCCTTTGCTGAGCAATCTCTGTGCATTTATGACAGAGCAGGATCTGGGCAGGGGCAGAAACACTGAGCTGACATTTGAAGGGACTGGCTTCTGTTTCAAAGCCTGCTGCTGATAACACTCAGAAATATATTTACTTGATGCTCTGATCAAGACACAGGCTGGGTTTAGTATGCCTGATTTTTCTCTGAGGGAGCAGGGAATCCTGTCATCGTCCTGCCCACTGATGTTTTAATATCCTACTTGATTCTGCCTGGTTAGCATCCCCTGTTTTCTTCCAGTATTTTACCTCTGACCAGTTACTTGGCTTTTGACCCATCTGGAACATGAAAACATGATGCAGTGAGTCTGGAGACTTTTGTCATTAGATTATTTGTAGATGAAACAAATGACATAAGATTAAATAAGGAGTTACAGGACCTAACTTTGGCATATACACATTTTCCTAACACACAAAATAGACACATAGCTCTTTTATGAATTTTCAAGATATACAGTGATCTAATAAGCTGTGTTTTATGGCACTCTTGGGATCTGTCTGAGAGACAGGTCCTGATTCCGTGGTAGTATGCCGAGTTATACTGTAAAAAAGCTGCTGTGAGTGAGAACACTGGAATTTCTCCTCATGGGAAAGCCTCGCACCCCATGTGCTTTTGTGTTTTGAGAACCGAAGGAGAAATTGTGAACTAAAGGACCTCAAAAGTCTTCTTCCCATTAGTGAGCAAAGTTTGTCGGTCCCTAGTAGGCAGACCAGCTTAAGAGAGAGCAAGTTTTCTCATGTTACCTTTGGAAACCACGTTATGTTTGTGAACATTGAGTACATTTTGCACTTATTTTCTGTAAGCTTTTCAGTGCTTTTGTTTTACAGGATCCATGGTTCAGAGCCAAACCTGTGAATCTGTCTGTGACAACTGAAGCAATAAACTTACATGACCCGTTACTTGTGCCAGGAGAGCTCAGCTGAAACAAACCCATGAGCTTGTCCCTTCCAAAGCTCACATAACCACTCCATCTCAAATTGTCAAGTTCTTGGCAGAGGCTGTTCAGCAGCAAACCATCCCAATTTCAAATGATTAGTAGAAAATATACATTAGTTGGCTCATTTCAAATAATGAATGAAAGTGAGGTATTGGTTTCAGCTGGTATCAGTTGTGAGTTGAGAACAAAGCTAATTTAGCCAAATACCTTATTGGATGTAACTGATTGGTTCAGGTCTATTAACTGTTACTCCCATTTATCAGGAAAGCCTAGCAGGAGGCTAGAGCAATTAAAATTACTGGGGCTTATCAAGAAGGGTTATACTAAAGAAGTCCCTCCATGTAACATTTGTTATCTTGTCCTTTGTGAACTGCTAGGGTCTTTGCCCTGCCTGCCAAGAAAACCTCTAAGCCCGCGCCTCCTGTCCCAGGCTATCTTTTGTCTTTTGGACTGTAACCTAAACTGTTCCTCTTCTTTTGTCTTTTCTGGTTTTATTTGAAAGAGCTGTGAAGCTGGTAATTATTGGGATATCTTGTCAAAGTCCTTTGTCAGTCCCTTGCAATCATCAGGACCAGCTCAGAAATTACAGACTGGCTGCTGCAAGCGAAACATTTGAGACACTGGGTGGTTCACAGTGAGTGAGCAGAGGGGAAGGTAAAGGTATGGATGGTACTCGTTTCAAGGGTTAGGGCTAGGCTGGCCACTAGATGAATGACAGATGCTCTTCATTAACCCCTCTCTTCCTAAAGGGGAAGAGGAATAAGGGAGAGAGACTTATGCATTGGAAAAGAAAACTCAAAATGGTTTTAATGAAAAGAATAAAAATGAAATATATGTAAATATATACAAAACCAGTATTGAACCCAACCCCCCTGATTGCAATTATGTCACCATCACCACTGATGCTGTGGAGAAGGCACTGGGAAGTCCCAGACTGGACTCAGCACCAGACAGGAACCAGATTCAGGAGCTGGATTCTGGAACTGTGTTCAGGAACACGTGAATTGGGAACAAAGACAGAACAGACAGAGACCTCTTTGGATGCTGGCCATTGAAGAAGGTAGCTTGACCCTCATGATTCCTCAGCTTTATACTGAAGATAATGTATATGGGATGGAATCTCTTGTTGGTCAGTTTAGGGTCACCTGTCCTGTCTGGACATGGTACTGCATCCACAACGTGGCACACAAGATTTAGCAGTGACCTTGGCCTGCCTTGAAGCCTTTCTGCACACTGATCCTTGGTAGTAGCTGCATTATCACTGCTAGAAGCAGACACTGTCTGCAAAAATCTGCCGTTAATTTCCGGAAGTGCAGTAAGTTAGAAGAGGCTGAGCTGAAAAGTAAAACCATGTAGCATTACTTGTGTTCTAACTCAAACCAAGATAACTATTTCTGTGGGCCTTGTCTCTCTGTTGACTATGCAGCCATAGCACACTGACGACAGTGTCTTGGGTTGGGCATCTCCAATGACTTAGTGTCCTGTACATGATGAAGAAGGAGGTACAGCCTGACAAGTAGCAGGCTCTGGGCTGCTCTCTTCTGGCTTTGCTTTCTATGGGGTATGTCTGGAGTGGATCTCAGTTCTTGGCCCTTCTTTGCTGAGGTGGCTCCCTGAGTTATGATGAGGTATGTTTTGAGATGGGTGTCCCTGCTACATTAGATAGAATTCACCAAACTGCTTTACCTCATCCACAGGAGCCAGTGATTTTGAACTCCTGGAAACAGAGCTAGATACCAGTCTGCTTGTTCTGTTCCTATTCCAGAGGCTGACACTGTTGCTCCATCCATCTGTTTTCAAGCTGCCTCAGCTCTAGGGAGTGAAGTAGAGCAATTGGATTCTGGCTCTAGAATAGTGAGTTACTGGATTGCTCAGAAATGCATGTAAATTTATCAAAATTAACCCCCTACCTTCGTTTCCTTAGCCCAATTTTGTCCTTGTAACAACCTCTAGCAGTACACCCCGGGGGTTCCAGAGGAGAATTTACATTGAAGGTGGAAGACAAATGAGCTGTTTCCCGCTGCACCCCGGACTGGCAGCCCTTCTCTTTGCAACACTTGTCACCCTTGCAGTGGCAACAGCAATGCTAGGCCTGTAAGTGTAGCTGATTTATGTTAACTGTTGAAACGATAATGTTTAATCTGTAAAGTGCTAATCTATTTTTTATGTTGATTATGAATAGGCCAGCTGTGCCTACTTTCCTATTCATAGAGTTTAGTGAACAAGCCCATATCACAGGCTGGGTTTGGAGAGTGATTTACATGAGAACAGACACTGCTTTAAGGAGAGTAAATCAGCTGAGTTACACCACGGAACCAGGAACCTGGCAGCCCAACAAGTAGATCTGGGGACAAGGGAAAAAAACATGTGAGGAAGAGGAGGAAGAGACAGATAATAAATAAACTGTAGGGGAGGTAGCTGGATCAGAGCAGAGATGTGAAAAGTGGGGAAAATATGGGCAGGAGAAGAAAGGAGAGATTGATATTCAGAGGAGAGATGGACAAGAAGGAAGCAGAAAATGATGTGACTGGCTTAGCATAGGACTTTCTTCTCTGGATCAGTGCAGATTGTTCTGGATGCCCGGGTTTGTATGACTCGTTATGAGGGGATTCATGGAACCCCTTCCCCAGCCTGGTGCCAATGATTCTGTCGGCAGGGTCAGTCGTGGATTTAATTCGCTGTGCGGTTGTCTCTCTTGAATGACTTCTCTGGACCTCTATGTCATTTTTGAGAGTAGTCTGCAAAAGATACAAACTCTGGGGACCCATCCAGATCTCTTTCTACCTTGACTTCTCTTGAGTGACTGCACCTTGTTCTCAGCAGTGTAAACTGCTGTAGAGCTGTGCACTTGCATTGACTGGCCTGCCAGGTGTGCCGGTGTTTCAGTATCCCATCAAGGCACAGTCAGCACAAGTCAGCACCAATGAGTATTGCATCTTCAGCAGGGCTTTACAGCCTTTTTAGCATCTTTCTTCTGCTGTAGTGATCTCATTATATTCCTTTCTTGATATGAATCCAATTCAGGCAGATCTGCCCACATCTGCCAGGCTACATGTACTTCTATGTCTACTTCCGATCCTCACTCCTGCTTCCCAGTCCTATTACTCTGGTGCAGTGCTGTGCTTCAGGAAAACTTGTATCATGCTTGGATTGATGTAATTCTGACCAGGGCCTGAGCAAGGGTCAGAGCTGGGCAGAATCTGTCTGATTCTGGGTTTTGCCCTCTGTGTGGTGTTTTTTTTTTTTTTTTTTGCACAGGCTGCTGGACTGTGCAATGCTGGTTCTCATTCCTGCTCTTTGTCCCAGGCCTAGAAAGACTTTTCTGTCATGCCTTTCTGAGGAGACACGTAAGAGCATTGCACATGGTACTCATGGGAGTATGTATGCCTCTCTCTCTCCCCATTTTAGTATCTGGAGTAGAGTGGTCTGTCAGTGTAGCATATATTCATATATATGAAGTGCTGTCCTGACAGATACGTACCCCTGCAACGTGGCCTTCCGCTCCCCCTGCATACCCTGCCTCTGCACACGTGCACAAACACATGTCCTGACCCTGTTCTGTGCTTGCCTCTCTGTGAAGGGAGGATTTTGCCCACCTTTCCCCACACAAGCTGTACACACAAATGCACTGCCCCATGCCGCCTCCTTAACTCTCTGCACAAGCCCTGGCACAGCTTTACTTGCTGTTTAGATGCTCGTATCCCACCTCGTCCAAACATATACCCCCAGACATCCCTTCACCACTCTCTGTATAGTCACATAAAGCTGCCCATAGACATTTCTTCCTCCACCACGCCTTCTCCCATACACTTCTCAAAGCCCCCAGGCTTTCAAAGGTGAATCAGAGGTGTTTGAGATGAGGCACAGGTGATGTGTGTTCCCGAAGGTCCCTATATATCCTCCGGCTCTGGCAGCTGGTTATTTCTCACAGGACTGCTGCTGTAGTGCAGGCTTACTGCTGACAGGGCCCTTGGGGCATCTCTGCAGTCCTCTGCAGCCTCTGTCTGGCTGTGACTAACACAGAGCCTCTTTGTTGTGGGTCTGTTGACCCTTTCCTGCTTGGGTTTCAGCCAGTGCATGACAGGGATGTGTTTATGCCTGGAGTCAAAACAGTCTCTGGAAATTCACTTGCTTCTGGGGACTTTCTTAAATCTTACCTTCTTGCTTAATGTGCCAACTTGCCACAGCTCTGTGGCATTTTGTGAGAGATTTCATCTTGATATAAGAAAGATATTATTTTACATTGAGAACTTTCAACCATGGGAACAACCTCCCCAGGGATGTGGTAAAGTCCTCATCACAGAAGGTTTTCAAGTTGTGGTAATCTCATCTAGGCTCTCTTTCCCATGAAAAGTTGGACCAAGTAGTCTTTTGAGGTCCCTTCCAACCTGGGCTATTCTAGGATTTGATGATTCTTTGGAAATGTGCTGTCTTTGCAGCAGGCTTCTGGAATTTATAGGAGTGATGTAGCACACGGAATCACACAGAATGTCTTTGGTTGGAGGAGACCTTCAAGATCATCTAGTCTGACCTTTGACCTAACATTACAAGCTCACCACTAAAGCGTGTCCCTAAGCACCAGGTTCACATGCCATTTAAGTGCCTCCAAGGATGGTGACTCCATCACTACCCTGAGCAGACCATTCCAATGGTTGATAACCTTTACAGGGAAGAAATGTTTCCTAATATCCAGCCTAAACCTACCCTGGCACAGCTTGCATCCATTCCCTCTGGTCCTGATGTTATTTGGGAATACATTTGGAGGAATTTGATGAAGGGATTCTGGGCATGTTGGGAACCCCTACGTGTCTTATGTGTCTGTAGCTAAAAAGAAACGGGAACTTTGGAGAGGATGTGGGAAAACAGTTGGATTGTTGTCACCTGTCACTTATGAGTATTAGAATTCAATGTCTAGTACGAGATTCAGAGCTGGCCTGGAAATGAGATCTAGAGGTAGGTCAGTGTTGATGCCAAGGCTGCAGGCATGCTTGGCAGAAAGTTGGTTTCATTGTCTGTTGTGATGAGAAGGGAGACAGGAGGAATGGTTTGAGTGAGAAGATCAGGAACTGTCCTTTAGCTTTGTTGAACGTGAACAGAAATATGACTATCAGAAATAAGATGTCTGAGAGACAAGCTGAAGTTGTAGTTCGAAGGTAGAGCTACAGGTGACCAGAAAGGAGGTGGGAATTTTGTGTGCTATTATCCAGATACAGTGGTGGGGTTAGGGGCTGTGAGCAGAGCTTTTGTAACAACTCCATAAAGCTGGGAAGGGAAGAAGGAAGCTGCTCAAACATGCTAGCAGAGCCATTAGAGAAGCAGAAGGCTGAGGAAACTGCTTCCTTCCTTAAGAACTACAGGGATGTTCCTGCTATGTTAGCACTTTCAGCTCTATTGCTTGGGAGCTGAAGAGCTGCAGAGAACACAGCCTCAAAGATCTCAGTAGAAAGGGGCCTCTACTTCTCCTGAACCATGAAATAAGAGTCCCTTTGGGCAGATGGGATGCATAGGGAGGTTTACTGGCAGCAGAGAGTTGTCTTCTGCCCTGCTCTTGCTGCACACTGGTAGAACAAGTGAGGGAGCAGGAGGAGAAAAAGAGAGAGAATGCGTTCAATTAAAACAGGAAGAATGCCTGTGAGTAGAGAAGTTGTGTGCTTTTGAAGGACTGTGATTCCAGGCTGTCTGAACGATTGACAACTGTCACTCCATCCTCAGGCAGGAGAGATGCAGGTGAAGTAATATTTCTCCAAAAAGTCAGAGAGAAAAGTGGATTTAATAAGCATTGTTCAAGTGGGAGACGGCTCAAGATGAAAGAGCAAATTAAGATAAAGGGAAGTATTTTTGTGTGCAAGAGGAGGGTGGGGAACATGGGGCAGGTTGGAGCATCTGCCTCATAGCCTGCACTGTTGGAAGGAAGTAGTTCACAAGTCACTACTTTCTTTTTCAGCATGATGGAATGGAAGGAAGCAAACAGGAATATATACATATATACATGCCTCAGCTTCACTCTGCTTTGGTCTGTGCATTTTCCTTAGACTATAAGATGCTTCTGTCTTGCAAAATAGAGTGCACAGTACACTGTTTTGAGTGGACTTTGAGACATCATCATTTTCCACCTTCTCTCTCCACACAAGCTCATGCTCGTGGACTCTGGCTTCACTCTCTGGATCAGGAAACACTGGCTGCTGCTGGAGGCCAGCCACAGACAGACTGGGTTGTGGAAGTAGTTTAGAATAGTGGGAAAGCAGCTAGCTGCACAAGAAGCTTTGTTTATTCTGAAGTGGAAAGTGGGATGCTGAGCAAGCCAAGTGCTGACTGAATGCACCTTGAAACAGGAAATGAGCTTTTCCCAATGGCCACATCAGAGTGAGAGGGACTGGTACTTTGTTATCACTTGGGGATCCTGAGGAAATCATTGATTTCAATGGTACAAGGTTCTTCCATCTTCTCTGTAGGGATGTGAACTTGAAGCTTAAAATGATGATGCAGCTTCTGAAAGCAAAGTCTTTCCATTGGTAATGGACATTTTGGAAAGAAAGAACTTACTGGAATTTAATTCTGAGCATGGGAGTACAGTCATGGGGGAAAGCTGTCTGCGTTGTCTGAAATGCAGTACTTGGGCACAGAGGTAATGTTCATGCTTGTGGATGGGTCAAAGATTTGCTCTGATACATCCCAGTTTTGCTGTTCCCTCTCTGGTTTGCTGTATGTACTTAAGCTACCAAAGATGTGCTGGCCCTGCAGGTAATGTCTGAATTCTGCTTTCCTACTATCCAGCTTGATATCTGCCTTATGTCAGAAGTCTACTGTGCAGTCTCTCTGCTTTCAGTGTGTTTTGTGAAGCCAGCACCTGCACAAAGAACGGGTGGAAGAAGCTGTGGTGAAGCTAGTGGAAAACCTGTAGACCTCCAACTGTTGAAAGCATTGACTCTCAGGGTGCTGAGCTAGTCTGTTAATCTTAGCATCCTGTGTCTTTGGGAAGTAGTAGCACACCCAATAGCTTAATTGGTGACAACATTTATCTCCTTGTGTCAGTCAGAGGATGTTCTTGAGCCAGTTAGGTTCCAATCTGGCCATGACAATCCTTGCTTATATTGAACTGAATATTGTTTGTGGGAGCCATGGCTTACCTTTCAGAGAGATGGGAGATGAGTTCCACCTCACAGGTGGGATCTTGGGAGTCGTACATCAGCTCTGTCTGCTCCTTGCTGTTAATGCCTGTTGTAGCTGTCACCACTGAGATTGGTTTCGATCCAGGATGAGTGATTTCTCAGACAGTTCTGCCTTGTCTTAAGGATCTGACTTTACTCAGGAAAATAAATGAAGCTACCATGTGTGTGTTTGAGCACAGACTATTAAGCAGGATTCATCAGAAGTGGAATAAAAGGTGCTTTTCCTCAAAGTATGGCTCTGTAATAATTAAAGGTACTATAGCAATTAGACTGATACTGTTGCTGTACAGCTCACTGGATGGATGAGATGAAAACAAGGGTGGCTTTGTGGATGCTTTGACAATGCTCTTCTAGCCAGAAGAGACAACAGAAAGAGCGTGGTAGATGAGCAGAACAGGGACTAGCTAGGATTCTAGGTGTCAGACAGTAAATTAGTGAGTCAACTTTGGTCTCCAGATGATGTGATCAAGGAGTTTTCCTCTGACAGAATTCATCTTCTGTAACATCCATGGCTTTGTGACTGGGAAACACTTTTGGAAGGATCCCGGAGAAGATTCTCAGTGGTATAGCTAGTATATTCCCCAGAAGAAGGGCTGATGGTTGGTGGACAGCTCTGGTTTTGTGCTATTGCAGTGCAATGCTGGCAGTGATTAACCAAGTCAGCAGTGAACAGCGTGCCAGGAGCAAAGGTGTGCCATTGGCAGATGAAGTTACCTGTCTGTGTCTGTGTGTAGTAACTGCCATATGTATATTATACACACAGGTTTTTAAAAAGATACTAAAGTTGCAGATTTGGTCCTGAGATAAGGGCAGATTTATAGCTCACTGGGCAGCCCAAGTTCTGTTCATCTGTCCATGAGCTCTGCTACATGGTAGCTCATGGTGTGGCTCAGCATCACATGGGATATCGGGGAGAGACAACATTAGAGCTCTTCCAAATTCTAGGTAGGCACCTTAAATCACATCTCCCCTTGAAAGGGACCACACTGCTTTTCCATTCTGTACACTGAAAGATGCAGGGATTTTGTGTAATAAGCCATATGTAATTGTTTCAGTGCATCAGAATACAGTTACACCTTTTACCTGTGCTCATTTGGATGCAGTGCATACCTCTGTATATGTGCACACTTAGATGTATATGTAATATGAACACCAAAAACCCCACTATTCTGTATATATCTACAATATTATTAAAAATATTGAGTTAATAAATACATGTTCTTGACAGATGCATTTAGGAGCCATCAATTAGGCTTGACATTCATTAGGTGGGGAGAAGTCCAATCAGATTTCACTGACTCAACAAAGCTGCCTATAAATTGTGGGCTGTTTGTTCTGACATTTGATGAATTATTCTTCATAATCCACTGTCTGCTGCGATAAATCTAATCTTTCAGTTTTTGCTGTCTTAATAATTCTTGGAGCAATACTGTGACATTTTGTTTTTGTAAAGGGGATAGAAAGTCTGGGACAATGTGAAAAACCTTCATTTGCTCTCTGGGAAGTATATTGTTCCAAGGTAACTCCAAGGTAATGTTTGCTCACACCTAGACCTCTGGTCTTGCAGGGATCAGTAAGGCCTTGGTGCCATGGGCAGTTACATTCTTGAAAAGAAGACCAGCCAAGGATGAAGTTTGCATCCCTTAAACCTAGTCCAGGAAGGGCTTTCAGACTTCTGAGAGCAATGAGGCCCTAGTGTCAATAACATGAAGTCCAAAAGTTCTGGAAGCCACAAGCTTAGAATTGCTGTATCAGACAAAGAATTGAGTAACTCTTAGTTATTCTGCCACATGAAATAGAGGGGACACTGTACTGGGCAGTGTTAAGATGGCAGCTGCAGCTCCCAAAACTTCCCTGGGAAACCTGCTCTCTTCCCAGAATGGTATTGTGTTGGTCTGTTTTCCAGCAAGCTCACAATTCCCATTATCACAGTTCTCCATGCTCTCTTGGCTGGGACTCTGTGATTCCTGTGTAAATCTCAAAAAGCTCCTTTAGACTGAGCTCACCTCATCAAATTGCCATCCATGTAGCTGTGATTAAGATGGGACTGTTCAGTGCTGCCTCTATCAGGAATGGAAAAACAGATGAATCGAGTCACCTTGTCAAGGGAATTCCATTGGAGAATCACAGCACAAGGAGATGTGTGAAGTTCACCTACCGTAATCAGTTTCTCACTGTCAGCTTCCACCATGGACTTCCCAACTGTATGAATTCCCTTTGTCTTGAATGGGTTTGTACCAACTTCTCCATGTGCATCTTCCTATGCCCCTGCATGGCATGAAAATGCTAGGAGACCGTGAGCTGCTCCCGGCCATGGCAACACAACACAGTACCGTTGGTACTCTGGAGCTCTGTTGTATTGTGGCCTGTGATGAGTATTCTGGAGGCAAGAAGTACAAGTTAATCTGGTATTGCCTAGTCTCATCCCCTTCTGAAACAGCAGGACACCTCATAGATCGCTATCTTCAAATATAAAATGCAAGACTCAGGAGCAATTACAGTATGCTGTGATCAGAAGAGGAGATCTGCTGTGAAATTGTGGCTGAGGTTTTGAATGTTTTGGTTTGCATTGCTTTTTGGTGATAAGAGAATAGCATCATCCGTGTTGGGCTCCTTTATGTGAAATACTTTGAGCAGCTGTGATTGATAAAGCTGTGGAGCACAGTGTAGCACAGAGCACAGGTCTGTAGATGGCCTCTGTCTGAGATGGTCTCAGCTCTTGCTGAAACGTTCTCCAGATATGCCACACTCTGGTGGAGTCCCCTGACATGGGCATATTTATAGTCAGTTCTGGCATATTCACTGTACTTTTGGTAAGAGAAACAACTTTATTGTCTGAAAGTCACATGACAGACATTTCATGAAGATGCGCTGTTACCAGAGCTCAGCGTTTACCCTGGAGACTGGGCCACTTCCAGTTGAGGTCTCAGAAACTTACAGGGTCAGTTAGTAGCTTTCAAGGCTGTCAAACAGTAACTGAGTCCCTGGCCAGCAGCAGGTGAAGCAGTTCCTCCATTGTCCATCCTCCTGTCATCGAGACTGGTCAGTCTGGTGGGAAGAGATTCTGAAAACATAAGGATGACTGTACAAATCAAACCAAAGCTGAAGCTCACCACTCTGCTTCCAACGGCAGCCAGTGCTGGCTAAGAGATGAAGGCTATAAAAGCATGGCAGGCATACAGTTAAGCCTTACCTGGTGTAATCTTCCTGCTTCTAGTAAATGAAGGTTAGAGATTTTCTCGGCCAGAGATTGTATCTTGGTGTTTAATAACTTGTGATGTATTTTCTTATTGACTTCCCTACCCACCTGGACTTCTGGTATTCATAACATCTTGTGGCATTGAGTTCCACAGCTTAATTGGTGTGGGGGAAAAAGCCTTCTTTTCGCTTGTTTTAAACCTGCCATCTGATAAGCTTGTGTGCTAATCGACATTTTGCTGATCCTGAGTTCTTCTGTGGAGTAAATGAGCATTTCCAATCCTGTTTCCCATGACAGAAGTGATTTTGTAGAGCTCTGTGACATTCTCTCCTCATTGTCTATCTTTCCAGGCTGAAGAGTCTTTTGAAGTCCTGAGAAATATTTGAAGGCAGTTTTGAAATGCTTTGGTGAAGGACTCTCTTCCCCTGGGAAGTGCCAAGCATTTGAAAGTCTCCTCACTGACATCATCTATACTGGACTGGGTCAGCTTTGGCAGAGTTGAGGAAAGGTTCTTTGTAAGTGGTTGAAGAAATCTAGAATTTTCGGAAATGTCCTGGACTCTGCTGGCAACCTCCTGAATAGGACTTGTAATGCAAAATATTCTCACTTAGACCCCATAGTGGCCTCATTCTGGCTGCACCACATACAGGGGTTTGGAGCACTGTGCTGGAAGGAATTCAGCCTGCCAGCTAAACAGGGCTGAGCTGTTGATAAATCTTCTGTTAGTGATTCTGCATCCCACTGCACCCTGGATTTGTCCTGAACAGTCTCCAGACATGCAGCCACTGTTCATCTGCTGTGGTCACTGTGGCAGAGCAGAGCCACATCATCTCACTCAGGATGGTGTTTCATAGTGCTGGGCCAGGAAGAGGCTCCATGACTTGGGCTTCTGCTCCAAGGTGCCTTGTTAGCAGCCTTTCTGGAGAGGAAACATACCTCTCTCTGGAGTGGGCAGATTGAAACCAGGCGGCAGTATTTGATAATTTGCTGGAGCACGTGGATATAAAAAGGTTGAGATTAAGAGGCAGTATATTTTCAAAAGAAATTAGCTAGCAATACATACGCATTTAACATTTGTGGTTTGAAGATTAAGACGTCAGGCTGGAACTCAGGATATCAGGGTTAAATCCCAGTTCTGTCAAAGAATTCTCAGAACATGCTGGGCAGGTCATGTAAGGTAATACTTTCAGAAAGCACTTGGGATTTGGGAGCTTAAATCCAATTGAATTTCAGTAAGTCCCTAAATGTTTAAGGGCAGGATTCACAAAAAATGCTGAGGCATTCTGATGCTCAGCGTTGTGGCATCAGCTGGTGTGTGCCACAGCCCTCAGGCCAGAGCAGTGTGTGCTTTGGGAAGGCACTTCAGCATGTGAGGAGGCCTGTAGGTGATAACTGGGAGCTCCTGGAAAGCGTGAGTTTGTGCTGTGCGCATCAAACAATGGCATTCTGGGATTAATGATGGGGTTTAGGTGCAACCTCAGCACAAATACATACTAGTAAGTGTCTAAGTGGATAGATCCTGCAAGAGCTTTTATATCAGCTCCCTGAGGTGTGAATACTAATACCAACAATTGTGAAAAGATTTTGCATGTTAAAAATGAAACAAGCTTTGTTCTTTAGAATTAAAGTCAGGGCTGTGTTTCCAGCCAGTGATGTACAGCAACTCTTCTGCTGGTTGAGAACGTGCCTGATGGGGAGCTGTCTGTGTAGATGGCTGGTGAGGGAAACCACTGCGTGCAGGGACACTGCTCACCTGCACAGCTGTAAACCTGCAGCTGGCTGTCCTGCTCCTTTGAAAGAGCACCTGTAATGTTTCTTTTCTCTCTTTTAAACTTTCATTAAATCTGTCTGCAAACTATGCTTGTTTCATCTCCTGCCAGGGTTACAGATGGTAAGAGCCAGTTTGGTAAGGCCCTGTGAGACCAGCTGTGGCCTGAAAGAAGCTCAAGAGTTCATAGAATCATACAATGGTAGGGGTTGGAAGGGACCTCTGAAGATCATCTAGTCCAACCCCTCTGCCAGTGCAGGATCACCCAGGGCAGGCCACACAGGAACAGATCCAGGCAGGCCTTGAAAGTCTGTAGAGAAGGAGACTCCACAACCTCTCTGGGCAGCCTGTTCCAGTGCTCTGTCACTCTCACAGTAAAGTTTTGCCTCATGTTGAGGTGGAACTTCCTGTGTTTCAGCTTGCTACCATTACCTCTTGTCCTATCACAGGGCACCACTGAAAAGAGACTTGACACCCACTACTTGACACCCACCCTTCAAGATGTAAACATTAATAAGATCCCCTCTCAGTCTTCTCCAGGCTAAACAGCCCCAGGGCTCTCAGCCTTTCTTCACAAGAGAGATGTTCCAGTCCCTTCATCGTCTTTGTAGCTCTTAAGTACCATGTCAGGTGGGTTCTGAGACTGTCCCAGATCTTTGCTTGATAGTTATCCATCCTGGAAATGATGGTTAGAATTTTTGTTAAGAGTGCTTATGAACAGGAAGACCGTGCAGCCTGCTCCAAGAACTCCCTGCCTGCATGAAATGGGTACAGTCCCCTTCCCTTGGGAGGACCCCACTCTCTGTCAGGAAGTGTGGGAGCCTGGTTCACCTCTGTGTCCATTTCATACAGCTTTTTCCCCATCTGGTACACAGAGCTTGCATCAGAGGCACTAGCGGCCTCTGGCAAGCTGCAAAAGGACAACTTCATAATGAATGAGGGTGATTTACTAAGTGGGGGGTCCTGGAGCCCAGCCATAATTGTGCTGCAGCTTTATCTCAGCCTCACACCTGCTCTTATCATGGCTGGGCTGTGATCTGCTCCCTCCCCCATGTGCATGCTCTCCCCTTCTGCTCCTGGAGAAGCCATCAATTCCCTGCCCAGTTGCAATTGCTGGCCTTGCCTCTAGCCTGTGGAGTTTGGAGTTGCAGCAGGGCAGCTAGGCTGGCCCTAACGCACACACTGCTAACCTGGCTTTCATGTCGGAAGTAACAAGGTTTTAAATGAAATCCTGCCCAAAAGAACTCCCAGAGACAGCTTTATTCAAATGGTGTTTCCTTAGAAAACAGTGGCACAGGAATATTGTATGTATTACTCCTGCCAGAGGGAATATGCGCAGCTTTTGTTTTTTTAACCTGCATGCATCCAATACTGGTGAAAACGGTTGGATTGACTGTTGTAGGCAACTAAAAGCTTTTGGAATCCAGAGCAGAGGAAATGTTATCTAACTTATTTGTGGTCTTATTATGAAGTACCTTACTCGATTCAGGACAGTGAGCTCCCAGTTCTGTGCTTTAACCTTTGGAGGATGTTACCACCATTATGACAGACTAGTACTATTGGGTGCTGCTCTGTAAAGGGTATGTCCCTTTAATGTAAGGATGTAGGGTAGTGAGAGAGTTGAAGAAAGCCCCAGCTCGACCTCATGTGGTAAGTTCTCTATTTGCATTTTCTCCTTCCTTATGTGATCTCCTTGCCCAACCTGCTCCTGGCCACTTGAAGTCTCTTCCACTTAACAGGTCCTCTCTCCAGCTGATAGACAAACTTCACATAAAGGCAAAAGTCCCTGTGTCTTAAACACATGTCCCCAAGCTGTATGTTGTCCTGTTGGTGTTTCTTTCTTTATACTAATCTGAAATGAGAATCTCTCCAGAAGTGAGAAATAAAAAAAAAAAAAAAGGTCGGGAGTGGGGAGGGAAGAGAGAAAACCCTTTTTTCTCTTCAGACATGAATGTCAATAGGTTTGAATTATGGACCTGTTGTAATTAAAAAGCCACATAACTACTTGTTTTTAAATGCAGTTGTTTTACTTAATTGATTTTGCCGCCAGGACCAAAGGGAATAAAATAAATAAATAAAAAGCACCTTCCTAGTGAATTACTGGAGGCAGCTGAGTCTCTGCTGGAATCTAATTGCTGCAAATGATCCAGTTTGTTGCTAGCAATAGTTTTCTGTAGAAGGGGCTGGGAGAGAAGGGGTAGGGTGGTGTGGGAGGGGGCTCATTCCCTGGCAGCTGCAGCAGGGAACAGGCTGCTCCTTGTGTAGTATTTTTCTTCCTTGTCAGCAAAAAGAATATTCGTTTAATGCTTTGCATGAAGACTTTGCTTAGAAGGTCTTTATTCATACTTAATTACTAGCTCACTGCATCTCCCATCTTTAATTACCTTTTAAAAAGCAGGTTACAAAAATGCACTGACATTCTTTCTTTTTTGTTACTGCATAAATTACAGGCTTCTCAGCTGCTCACCCAAAATCAGCCCAGCCTGCAGGAAGGGTGAGACAGGTTCCCTTTGTTGACTTCTGGATACTGCAGATATCATCTGCACCTTGCTCTACAGAGCAGGACAGAAACCCTCAGCCAGCATCACATGAGCTCGCTCTGTGCCTGAAGCCACATACCCACGTTGGCACCCGCTCTGAGCTGATGAACTGTGTGGAGTGCCCTGGCTAGTCAGCCAGCCTGATGTCACACTACCATGCTAATAGCGTTTACAGGGCTTGAGCTGCCCAGGGCCGCACTGAGGGTCTCCAGCAGGGTGCTGTATTATTCAGGGCAGACAGGCCTTTGCCTGTATCCCATTGCCTCACCCGTGTTGGTCTAGGCTTTTGCTTCCATAATAGAATGAAGAGCAGTGTTTTTTTTAATCTAGAGAAGGGTAGATTTAAATTGGATATTAGAAGAAGTTCTTTACTATGAGGGTGGAACACTGGAATAGGTTGCCCAGGGAGATGGTGGAGGTCCCTTCCATTGACATTCAAGGTCATGCTTGATGAGGCTCTGATCAACCTGATCTAGTTGAGGATGTCCCTGCTTACTGCAGGGGGGTTGGACTAGATGACCTTTAGAGGTCCCTTCGAACCTGGGGCATTCTATTATTCCATGATTCCTGTACCTTCCCCCTGGTAAATCTACTTCTTCATCTGCAACTGTCCTTATAGTCTAGTCCTGAATCTCACAGGCAGAGCTGCTGATAATTTCCTCCCATCCCCTCAAAGTGCATTGCTGTCCCCACCTGGTGCTTTTTCTGGGCTGAGAGCACTGTTTACTTTAATTGGAGGAGTGAAAAAGTCTATCACATTTTCTTTGTTTAGCCAGTTGTTCTAATACCCAGTGACCACCCACCCTGGGAAGGGGAGTCAGGAAAAGGAAGGGAGACCCATGGTTGAAATGGAAACAGATTTAATAAAATAAAATTGTAATTAAAACCCCAACATTAATACTTACAGAAAGTACACAAGGTTACATTTAGCCAATGTAGTGGTTGTGAGCTGTGCACTCCCAGCAGCAAATGCTGGATGTTAAGCACTGTGAGTACCACAGCTCCAGTGAAACCATGACAGTCACAATAAACGGGAGAGCAGGTCTTGGGAGCAGAATGATGGGTGACACCCTCCAGTGATGGTGACCATCAGGAGGAGGGACTGTCCCCAGTAAACTTTCTAATTTATAGGGAGTGTGACATTTATGGAATGTAATACTTCTGTTGGCAAGCTTGGGTCAGCTGCTCTGGCTTTCTCTGCTGCAAGGTTTAACACCTGGCTAACTTGAAACTGCTGAAGACCTTGATCACTGTGGAGACTCACATACTATAAGTGGCCGCAAATGAAAACAAAGTGTCTTATCAGCTTTGTTCTCACCAAATCAGGAGCTGCGCTCTTCTAAAAAATGAAGCTTTTTGGAATAGGAAACTGGTTCTATGATTCTATCCCAGTGAAACCAGGACACATAAAATATGTTTTCAGGGCAAGCTGCCAGAGGTGCAAACTGCACTTTTTGTCCCCCTCCCCTGAATCCAGCCATTACCACTGCTCCTGGCCATGTGCTGGCTTTTGCCAAGTAAGCTAGTGGGTGCTGCTGTAATGCAGGGGAATACGCACTGCCGGGTTTCTGGGGGTGATGGTAAGTGATATTAAGTATCTGCAAAAGAAATCACAGAATCACTATGGTTGGCAAAGACCTTTAAGATCATCAAGTCCAACTGTTAAATACATTAATAAATATGTTATTAATATGATAATAAATGCATGAAAAGGGACTCCTGTTGGCTTCTGCATCCGGTAACAACCAAGGGTGCTGACCATAATTACTCAAACCTGTTTTCAGGAAAGCCTGGAGGGGTCCTTCACATGCTACCTGGCCACTCCGTGTCTGAGATGAAATGTGCTGCTGGGGCTCTGATACAGGTTTCTGTAAGCAGAGTATCTCCAGGGCATTTCTGTGCTTGGCAGGCTTCACTGGGAGGCTGAGCAGTGACAAGGCTCAGGCAGGCGACAGAGAAAGGATATAAGGGCTAAGTCTGGCCAGCATGGGCACACATTGTCTCTCTCTGTCCTTTGGGCAGGGCTTTCCTTAGGATACTCTGGCACCTCAAGCTGATAACTCTTTCTCTTCTCCTGGCAGATAGAAGAGCTCTTCATCAGTTTTGAGGACACTCCCTTGGGAGCAGCATCACTAGCCCAGGTGCACAAGGCAGTGCTGCAGGATGGGAGAACGGTGGCAGTAAAAATCCAGCACCCAAAGGTCCAAGCTCAGAGCTCCAAGGATATTTTGCTTATGGAGGTAAAACTACCTGCTGTCTTTGATTTACAGAGCCATTGCCACTGAAACGTGTGGGGGCCACAGTCACCCCTAGTGTAAGTAGGTATTACAACACCATCTTGTAGCTTGGAAACCTTCACAGAGATAAATGCTGCCTTATGGGAATAATACAGGAAGGATTGCTGAGGATTGCAGTGTGGGTGATTGTGTGGATGGAGATACTGAACAACAGATTTAGAGTGAAGGATGGCAGAAGGAGAAGCAGGTAAACATGAATGTCATCAGAGTATGCCCATATGAGATTTTAGAACTAGAGTGAGTCCTGAAATCTCTCTTCATCCAGTGTGCTTATTAACTGGTTGATTAAACTGGTTTCAGTTGCCCTTGCAGTCAGGGCTGTGCGTCCAAGGAAAAATCATCCTCCACGATTAGCATGGTTTGTCGGAGTTAAATTCCAGTGTGGATTCAACAGTGGCAGAGGTTGCTGTGATTCAGTTTTGTTTATTGATCAGCTCCTTAATTCCAAGCTAATTCATGCTGGAAAGAAAAACACTGAAATATGAAGAAGGTCACCTAACAGAGGCAGGCACACAAATGAGGGAGTCATCTAGGAAAAACATTTCAGTGTCTGTCTCCTGTTCCTCTTCTGAATGGTGGGTACCACTCATATTGCAAGTACAATGCTGTAGCATTTCCCAAACTTCTAAGTCTAGCCCATTGAAGGGAGGAACTGGAGAAAAGTTGTGGCACCGCACTGTAATAATCAAAGATGCTGGTGGTACGCTATGGAACAGGAAATGGATGTGGGGCTGAGGTGGAGGAGAGGGGAAGGATTGGGACTATAATGGTAGCACTAAAGCTTTTAGCACTCCTAATAAGCATATATCTGTATGTATAGTCCAGTAATGTTAACATCTACTGGCAAACAGGTATGTCCATGGGACTAAAGAGGGAAGGATTAAGCTGTGAGGGTCTAGAGTGTTTGGAGGGTACTGCTGATGCAATGACACACAGTTCTCCATCACAGGAGATCAGGATTCAAAGATGCTGTCAGCACTCTCTCAGAGGAGCACATAACTAAAGCTTCTTTAGGCAGCTAAACCACTCTGCTTTGAGCAATCTTGGCTCATCTGCAAAGAAGCACAGCTGGTTCCAGCTGGAGCACATCAGTTTGCAGCTGAATATTTATTTTGAAGTAAGAGTGAAAGAAATTTTTGGGATCAATAAAGATACCCCAGTAAGATGGGATATATCTTTCAGGGTGGTTTGAGAACAGAGAACTGTTTGAACTGGCTTTGGGTCCAGCTGTAGATTTGGATTTGATTCAGGTCCTCTCTAGGACTGACTGCAGTGGGCTGCCCCAAGAGTTTGCTTTTGTGAGTCATCACGTACACAGCAGTTCTCTGGGGGTTTATGGCATCCTTTACTCCTGCCCAGAACAGGATGGCAGAAACCAAGCAGTCAAGGAAGAAGGACGAGAAGGTAATGAAAGACTGTGAGAGCAGGGCAGTAAGAGGATTGTGTATGAGTGAACCGAGACCTAGATCCATGTTGGGGCATTTGCCATTTTAACAGTGGGTATCACAGAAAAATTCCCCCCTCACGCTACGTTGCTGTATTGCTGGTTATACTGGCAAGAGACACTTAAATAATTTTAGAATGATTCCTGTCTTTTCTGTCTTTAGACTAATCCTTCTGGGAAACTTGAAGCTAAAACAGTGTATTTGGTTTTGGCAGTTTAGTACTGTCCTTTCTCTACAGGCAGTCTAGTTTGTCATCCTTGAGATCTGTTGTGTACGCACGTGTGTGTATACCGGGAAACATGTCACAACATGACACAGCTGGCCTTGTTTTTAAAGGGTCTCTTGTGGAGTGTTGGCTTACATGCATCATCATATCCTTGTGTGAAACTCTTTCTGTGTAAGCTGCACTGAAAGACATGTTATATGCACTGAGGTGCTGATTCTCTAAGAATCAGACAGACATTGCAGCTAAATAGGAGGTTGATTTAAATATTGATGGAAATGGTCTTGTTTAGAGACTGATGGGAAGGAATCTGTATGGTAAAAACTAGATGGAAAATTCCTCAATTCACTTGAGGTTTCATAGCATCGGTGCTGACTCTTTAAAAATCAGTACAGCATCTGATAAACCCAGAGAGATACTTCACTTAATACTTATTTCAAGGCAGTGCTTATTTCAAGACAATATGTTAGACAGATGTCAGAAAAGCAGTAGGCCAATACTGGGTAAGTATGTCCCTGCTGATGGTCAAGTTGGCGAATTGATTCAAAAGAGCGTTTAAAGAAAGGGAAAAACATTGCATGAATTTTCTCACATTAGGCACCAATGAGATAATCTTGCAGCCCCTCTGAAGTTCATATACACGTTCATGAAGATCTCTGATTGCATTTCACTTGGGTGACATAAATTTGAAAGGATTTATGCCTCTAGATATAACAGTAGAAAAATCATTCAATAGTGTCTGGAACCTGGTGATTACCTTTTTAAAGGAACATTAGTTTTGGAACTTATATTTAGATAAGAGATAAGGTGGAGAACAAACGTTTTCACACAGCTGAATAGGAGCAGTGATGGTTCATAAATTTATTTTTTGTCATATATTTCAATGATAGCAGCTTTCTGTGTGTGCTTTAATGTTCCTCCTGCAGCACAGGAATTCCCACCTCAACAGTGGAGATCTAGAAAGGGAAACTGTCCAGGAACACAAACTGACAAGTCTGTTTTCATTTTCAGATGGATGAACAGAACAAGTAAGATAAACACAGCAAAGTGGATTGCATTTTTATGTTTTATTCCTGTTTTATGGCTCAAGTAATGAAAAAAAGCCCCCCCCCCCCCAACATTTTTCTTAAAATGTGGTCCAAGTTGCCAGCTTGTGAACATTCGTTACACTGATTGAGAAACTGGCCCTTCATTTGAACAGAAAGCATGCTTAGGTATCGTGTAGCTTCTTGATTTCCTTCAGGAAGGACTGCCCATCACTCACTCCTTAAATGTTGCTTTAAGCAAATGTTTCCAAAAACTTTTTGACTGGGCTTTTCAAGGCCCTGTGTAGCTGAATACCTAATCTCTTTAAGAAGAAAAGGATGGTGGATATATGATACTTGGAAAATACCACCTTGGCATTGCTGAGGATGGCTGACTGATGCTGAGGAGCAGCTTGCCCTCTGACTCCCACTAGAAGTGTCCTTTAAGGATCTGTAGCCTACCTCTGTCCAGAATCCACAGTCTTCTTTGAACTGCCCAGTGGACTTTTTGTGCTATCAAAATTCTTCCTCAGCAGTGGAAGAACTAACAGAGGTGCCAAGTCTTACTTTACATCTTCCTCTTCTGCATTATCTGAAGGCTATTTGAATGAAGCCAAACAGTGACTTGTAGAATTATATATGACTCAGAAGAGAGTTGCTCCTGGGCCATGTCCTTGGTGCGATCTGGCCATGTGATCTCTGCTCCAGGGCTTTATTCTCTTCTAGGCAGTAGGCAGCTGGGCTCCCTTTGGTGCCTGTACCATCATTTAACTCCTGTGTGAAGGGAAAGCCAAAATTAGTGTTGCACCACCAAGGCATGACATCATGTGTTGTTGCATTATGATACTGCAGGAACCCTACAAGCACTTGGGGTGCAGAGTCTTTTTGTCTGTAAGTTACATGGAATGATCTTATCGAAACAGCACTGTGTGTAGCTGCATGGCTTTGGAGACAGGATGCAGCTGGTTGTCTGTTTCCATGTTCTCAGGTTCTCCTCTTGGTTGTGAAGCAGATCTTTCCAGATTTTGAGTTCATGTGGCTGGTGGAAGAAGCTAAGAAGAATCTGCCCTTGGAGCTGGATTTCCTCAATGAAGGCAGAAATGCTGAGAAAGTTGCTCATATGCTCAAGAACTTTGACTTCCTGAAGGTGAGGGAACACACATTTCCCATGTAAGTGTGTCTCACTTGACGTGTCTTGTGCACCTCGTTCACCATCTGGAGGAACCATACAGAGGGAGAATGGAGCTCAGTCTCTCTGTGGTGTTCATCCTAGATTACCCTGCTGATACAGACCAGAAACTGCTTAGAGGCATGCATCCTCCTTGTCTGTTTCTACAGTAGTCACTGTATATTGGATGAGGAGTGGTGGCTTGAGGCCAGCAGTCTGTAGAGCCTGCTACTCATTTTGCCAAACACTGTTTCTGAACTTGTCTAGAGACCCGTGAATTTGCCATTCTTTGCTGAGCCATCTGGTGGTACCTTTTCCTGGGCCTCATCACAGCTGTGGGCAAGAAATGGACATAAACCAGAAAATGTAGACTGAAGTCAATAATGTCAAGGTATGGGCCACTGTGTATCTCAGGAGGAAGCCTGTTCATGTGCATCCTTCCTCCTGCAAAAAAGGACATTCTCCCTCTGGAATTCATCCACCATACGCATAGATGGCTAATGCATTCATGTTACCTTAAGCAAACTCGACTGCACCCACACTGTGCTCTTCTCCCCTAATACTCTTACTCTGCCATCCCTGCTACACGCTGATTAAAGTCACTGACAGATGTCTTGAGTACAACCAAGTGTGCACATCTCATTCTTGGAAAGACAAAAGCACACATCTTCAAATCTGCCCGCATGCACAGATCTTTTGCTGATGTACAAGAGGTGCAAGCCTCCACCGTGTGTGTTCTGGAAATACTGAAGTGTGGCGAAGCAGACATAGTGCTGTAGGCACAGCCACCGACCTAACTGCATTTCCACATACACAACAGCAGCAAACGATGCACCTTCCTTTGGAGCCTTCTGCATACACACATCAAAAATGAGATTTTCACATCTTGTTCATGCAGAAGCCCCAAGATGGAAGTGTCAGATGTCTGAAATGAGGTGAGCTTTTGTTAGACTTTCTAGTCTGATGCATCTATTTTTATCTTGCTTCTTCCATGCGAGGACTATAACTCCTTTTCACCTGACTCCAGGTTTGGAGCAATCCTTCTGGAGCCCAGTGGCAGCAGTGGCCTTCTCATAGACAGAGATAACTAAAAGGGCTACAGAAGGCCAAAGGTCAATGATTTTCCTGAATGGGCCCTTATTGAAAGTGATGCACCTTGGAGAGCTGTATCCATTGCAGCTGTAACTAGGGTACTGTGGAGTAAATCCCCATGGAGATGACCAATTGGGTTAAGAAGCTATCATGGTATCAATATGTGTAACAATAACAAATGGCTTGAGATGGCTAAATAATGGATCCTCCTGTCTGACCTGCCAATTCAGAGACGTGTTCATCACCCAAAGGCAACAGAAGAATGGGGCTCCTGTATCATTAATTTTCCTAAACACACTAGAAAGCTGAGAAGTAGATTTTGCGCTGTGAACCTGTTTGAGCTTTTAAAGCCTGAGATAAATTGTTTCCATGCACTAGCATTACAGCCAAACATCTCTGAGTAATTAAAAAAATCACGGAAGAATTTGAGTGAGTGCAAGAAGCATCTCCAGGAGCATGGATAGTGCTTTACAAGCCCACTGACTTGCCCCTGTAAATCTTGAGACAAGAATGAGTGTCATCTGAAATGATCTAAGGCTAAGGCAGCAGGGATCAGTGAGCTGAATGGGCTGGGGAACTGAGTTGTGGAGTTGGTTTGCTTTCTCACCAATCTAACTGCAAAGAGTGGACATCCAGAGAAGCTGGGAAGGCTGAAAATAACCAAATGCCCCTTGCCCACAGTGAATCCGTGGCATCAAAGTCTATGCAAGATTAACATGCTAAGTATGTCAGGAGTTTTGAATGGTGGGACTAAGGGACACTGAAATTGCTAAGCAAAGGAGTCTTTGATCTAAAGGGGCAGAGATGTTGTGAGGTAGAAGTGTGTGACACTGGGAAAATGGTCTCTCTAGGACAGGAACAGTGACAGAAGCAGGTTGTAAAGGACTGAGACACTGTCAGTAGTTACAAGCAGAGTATGAAAAAAATGCTGCTTGTTGAGGAGTTAGGATGAGCTACAATGGCCTGGCTGGTTCCCCTGGCTTTGGTCACACTAGATGGACAACACCTCTTACCTCTTCCTGTCCTGCCACAAGGTACTGAACCCTTGCAGTGTGTGAGTACTGAGTCCACATCCAAGCTGGGCACGTGAGGAGAGAGCACTGCACAGCTGGGGCTGTCTTTCCAGGATCCAAAATGCGTATCTCTGTACTGGGGTACAGTAATGGGAACGGGCAGAACTCTCTTATATCTCTGGTAAAACGTACCTGTGTGGCTTCACCCGCGTGCAAAGGCAAATCTCTACAGCTTGGGAGATTGGTCAGCACAGTGACATGTGCAACGTCCAAAGAGAACTTCAGCAAACGGACTCTTGACAGTAGGGACCTCAGCCTGGAAAGAATTTGGCTGGAGAGAGAGGCTGGAAGAGGGGGAGCCAACCTGAGCGATGCCTGCGTCATTGCCTCCCTGGGTGACACTGGGCCTCTTACTGGTGCCTCACTCAGCTTGATTTACTGCAGATTGAATGAAAAGTGCTTTGACATTTTATGCTTCTTACTGTGTCATGTTGGCAATAAGATAGTTAAGGGTCTCCCAGGGTTTCTGTGACAAGCCCCTTACTTGTGACACTTGATTTTTCTCCCAGTTCAATTGCAGACAGCCTAAGATGCAGGGTTTGTCAGCTCAGAGGCGTTTGTGTTCCAAGGGGCACTGCAGAGATGCAATTTATGACGATGGCTTATCATTTTTAGAGCTGTATAAGTGGGCCCTGTACATAGCAAACGAGATGCAGTTCCTGTCTGAAGGAGCTGAGTGGATGATTCAGAAACTTGCAATAGGTACTAGTTAAACAGCCCAGCTAGAGCAGAGAAGAAAGCTCTCAGACCTCAGTGGGGCTGGGAGGTGGTCAAAATCTTGTAGAGTTTGGACAGAAATGTTGCATGAGGACAGATCCTGCTGCTGTTGAATTGGTGTGTTGTCCTTGCACACATAGCTGCTGTTTTGACAAGGAGGTCAGCAGATAAATTTACCTCCCTTGTGCTCAGGAAAAAAACCAAGTCTTACTTCAGCCTCTTCCATTTTTACACCTTTTCTGGGTTGTGTGTGATATATTCTCCTTGCTTTCCCAGCCTGATGCTTGACCTAACTCATCTGTTTCTGTTTCAGGTTCCCAGGATCTACTGGGAGCTCTCAACAAGGCGTGTCCTTCTCATGGAATTTATGGAAGGGGGACAGGTGAACGACAGGGCCTACATGGAGACAAATGGCATCAATGTCAATGAGGTAGTTTCTCAGCAACCTCTGAATGGGGCATGGTGGGCGATGCAAAACTGATGTTGACATCAACTGACAATGCAAAAAGGAGGCTGACAGGACAGGAGAGGGCAGAAAAGGGACCATACATAGATATGAACAGAGCAATCAGAGACATCACAGTTCTCGTGCTTCTGGGAAGAGTACATAACCCTGTTTGGGGAATGCCTTGTAGGCTGCACAGCTAGAGAGATCTTCAAGGAGACAAGTAGTGAAAGATGGCCATGCTCTTGTATTACATGTTGTGGTGGTTTGACCTTGTCTAGATGCCCACTGAGCTGCTCTGTCACTTTCCCCCTCCTCCTCTCAGCTGAACCAGGGCGGGGGAAGACAATAAGGTGAAACTCATGGGCTAAGACAAAAGCATTTTAATGAAGAAGCAAAGCAATGCCATGCGTGGAAGCAAAAGAAGACGAAGATTTAATCTCTGCTTCCAACCAGCAGGCGATGTCTGGCCCTTTTTGGGAAGCAGGGCTCCAAACGTGTAGTGGTTGCTCCTATAGTTCAGCTGATGTCATATGGTATGGGATATCCTTTTGGTCAGTTTGGTCAGCTGTCCCAGTCGTGTCCCCTCCCAAGACCTTGTCCACCCCATCCCACTGCAGGGGGAATGTTGAAAAAAGAACCAGCCTTGGTGCTGTGTGAGCCTTGCCCAGCAGCAGCCACAACACGGGTGTGTTATCAGCACCTTTCCAGCTGTCAATGCAAAGCACAGCACTGGGAGGGCTGCTATGGGGAAAATTAACTCCAGATCAGTCAGACCCAACACACATAGATGCATGGTTTGTTCCAAGATAGAAGTTCCTGTTATCCTAAAGGAACAATTTCAGCTTCTGATTCTTTTTGTCTCTCTTCACTCCCTCTCTTCTGTGTTAACTTTCTCCTGGACAAATTCATGGAATGGAGCTTGTATATCCCAACTGCTAGGAAATATAAATCATAGGTCCTGTATCATGGTGCCTTGCATAATATTCTGACATGGGTTATTTTCTTCTGCTTTCCAAAACCTCCCTTTTTCTTCTGGATGCAACAGTTTTCTTCTTTGCTTCCTGGTCCTACACTACTGCGTAGCTTTGCTGTCCTTCATTAAACAGATGCCAGAGTCCATCCCTACAGAGAGGCTACATTTCCCCAACAAATGAAATAATTTGTATGTGTGGCATGAAGTTGGGAGAGCACTTTGGATTCTCTGTGGCTCATTGATTCTTCAGGAAAAGAAGGTATTGCTTCCCAGAAGGGCTGAGAAGATACTGGTTTAAAGGATTTTCAGCCACTGGACAGTGTATCAAGCCACCCCTCCCAGTCAGTGAGTGGTGATTGAGGCTCTGCTGCTTGCCATTTCCCTTGTGCCCTATCACTGAGCCTCAAAGCTGGTTGACTGGCTATCAAAGAGCTACAACATAAAATTGATTGTACTTTATCTGTCCCTCCACTTACCTCTGAAATCTAAATGCTTCCTCTCTCTTTGCTGTTCCTCCTCTCTGCTCCCTTTCTATCCATGGCAAAGTTCATGTGGCATCAGTTAGAAACATGCCAAAGACCTCTCAGGGGAGGGGAAACGTGACTTTGGTATGCCTCACAAGGGGAGAGGACATTAACTGTACCTTCTCAGCTGCCTCCCTAGGTCAGCATGGAGCTTTTTCTCTGCCTGAAGAGCCAAATTACAGGTGGAGAATTGAGTAACCTGCCTGTTCTCTGCCTGTTTCTCTTTGCTTCTTCCTCTGCTCTTGCACCCCACAGAACTCAGTAAGATATTTTCTTGTAACCTCTGCAGGCAGAAGGGCAGGAACCTTTTCATGTGTTTCTCTACTGAAATACAGGAAAGAAAGGTCTAAAGTTATTTTGAGACTGTCTTTCCATTGTAACTGTGACAAAAAATCCAAGGTCAGTGGATAATAGTGAGCAATACTCTCTTCCCTGCAAGATGTCTGGTCCATTTTCATTCAAGGTACTTCTTAAATGAAAACGACCTCACTCATATACAATGTAGTCTCTCTCACATCTCCACCAGGAAGGATTTGGAGTATTTGTGTCACTGGTTTTCCTCCTTCCTTTCATCAGGGTGTCACAGAGATTGTCAGCTGATCAGAGGTAGATACAGTCCCTTCTCTGCATTTATTTTGTGTTGATGATCCTTTTAAATTTTTATTTATTTATTTATTTATTTTTATTGTATTTACCATGGTAAGTGCCTCAGTGATGTATCCGGTCTGCAAAGAACGGTGTAGTGTTACTGTTGAGAATGTGGTAGCTGGAAGACTTTGCTATCAAGAGAGATTTTAAAAGCCTTGTCCATGGCAGAACACACAGCTCCATTCATCTGGGCAGGTCAGTGGTCAAAAGGCAAAGAGTTGTTTATTTGAGTGAGCTTATCCTGTCCTTTTCTTCTGCTATAAAGGCAGAGGTCAGATCTAGCCCATAGGACTCAGATATAACAGTGAACGTGCCTCAAGTCTTGAAATAGGCGGAAGGGCTTGTTTTGGTGCATTAGCAGGAGGCCTCTTAAACAATATGTACATTCAGATTTTGAGCTGGGCCTCCTCACAGTTCTTGGACAGAAGATCCATCCTAAGATCTAGGTAGTTAAGCATAGGGTAGCTCCCTGGGACTTTGGTTGCTTCTTTGAATTTTTTTGAAACTGCTGGAGATAGCAAAGTTGTGTAGAGAAGCCAGGGAGGAACATTCTTTGCAATCTTCCATAGCTTTCTCCAGCCAGTCGGGGTGGAAAACTCAATTACTTCAGCCTTTCTGTGGGATATTTTGCTGCCAATATGTGCCCAAATGAAGTGGAGAAGAAGCTATTTTCAGTTTTTATAACTTCCAGAGGCTTTTTTTCTTTCTACAGTAGGAGAAATTTAGAGTGAAAATTCAGCTCTTTTTTTTGTTCTTCCGTGCCTTTGGGAAGGTTATTTTGTGACATCTTAGTACAATAGGTTCCATACAGCAATGAAGCCACATATTTTGCTGATTCTGAACTGATCTCTAAACAATGGCCAAGATGTAATTTTAAAAAAGTCATCAACAGACTTGTACTACTGCATAGTGTGTCAGAGGTTCCTGGCAGTGTGCCAGGTATGGGCTGTTACTCTGCTCAGTGGTAGGTCTGAGTTTCTGCAAACTCTCTCAGCGCCTGCACTTAGCTGTTCTTTCTTCCTTTTCTTTCCACACTCCTCGAAATTAATGATTAACTTTTACTGATTGCCAATAAAGCAACAGTAGAAAGGAGGGAATGTCAAACCTGTCAGAACCGCATAAGGAGGACCAAGGCCTTTTATTACGGCCACAGTAAGCTGAGGTGGGGGCCGTGCTCACCCCAGATTTCTCTGGAAAGGTGCAGCAGATGGGGACAAGTATGACCAACATTCATTATCAGCTGCTGCTGTTGGTGCCCTGAGTAAAGAACTGCATGGCATGGTGGTCCAGTGAGCAAAAGGCAGCAGACACTGAAAGGAGCATGAGGATGGGGTGGCAACCAAGGATTCAAAACTGTGTCATGGTTTATAATATACAGCAGTTCTGGCTTTCAGGAGATGCATTATCTCCGTGTAAATCACTTCAATCTATTTATCTATCAATGCCTCTGTCATCTTACTCCATTTTGTTTTACTGGGCAGAGGAAGAGGAGTCTTCACTAAGCAGGATTTCTCTTGTGTGACAATGCAGCCTTGAAAAGCAAGCTGAGCCTCTCTTCTCTAAATGGAAAGGATCCCTGAGGTGAAAGCTCCCTTCAAACCAGGTTACTGACATTTACTTAATACCGTCTGTAGCAGGATTATCATTAAAGCTGCCCAAAAGCACATTAATCTCTCTGGATCCGTCCAAGCGCTGGATTGTAATGGCATTTAATCAGAGAAGGCTTTGATTTCTAAAGACAAGAGCAAACACTGAAATATCTGCCTGTGGAACAGTTACTTATTCATGTGCAAGTGTAGCTGAGGATGAGCAGGCAGCTAGCATATTGACAGTGGGAGGGAAGCCTGGAGAGGGGAGTTATCAAGAAATGAGTTGCCATGAATTTTGAGGGAAGACCAGAGTATGGTAGGGTCAAGGGGGCCACCTGAAAACTGGGCTGTTCCTGTTTCAAAACACAAAAGCGTTTACAGTCTTAGTTAGGAAGATACCTTTGGAAGTGGTATGTAGAGCAAGGAATGTAAGAAAAACAGACTGGGGGACTCTCAAGATGTTTGTAGCATGCTGTATGCAGGCAGGTAGGATAGCAAGGCTACTCAGAGCATGGACTTTTAAAGAAGATTCCAAAGGGCACAAATGCTCCTTTTGCACCCATTCTCATTTTACCTGATTCATTTAGAGAGAGACCTTGTCTGTATACAAGCCTTAACTTTATCTCTGATCTGCTGCATGGGTTCTTCCTGTCCCTCCTTGAGGATGCTCTGCCTGTCTCCACAGAGGCTGCTGGATCTGCAGGCTGTGGGAGCTGTGGAGCTTGCAGATGCACTTGTGGTGTGTGCTGTATTGCCTTCAACTAACCAGCCAGCTCAAGCAGCCATGATCGCCCTGGGTTGGGCTTCAGTCAGGGAAAGGAAACAATGCCATGTACTTTGGCTCACTAAGAGCCTGGTCGTGAGCCATAGATGATTCAGAAGTCAGGAACGTGTTTTGTCCAGCTGAGAAGTGAAAGCAAACAGCTAAGGTACTTAAGATGAGCTATTGTGCGCAATTATTGCCATCTGTCACCCCATCCTACTGTGCCTTTTTGCTTCCTTCTGTTACTAAATGGGTTCTGCATTGGAACAGTATTTCTTAGCTCGATAAAGGGCCCAGCTACCTTCTCATGGTTGACAGCTTTGCAAGATGAAATAGACTTTCAGTGTGGGATTTACCCTTCTGCCAAGAGCCAGGAGCTGCTGACTTGTAGCTGTTAAATTTTAAGTGGGATTTCCCAGGGTGGGATCCCTTTGTCAGCACAAGTGTGGAAACCTCTCATGTCTCAAGTATTTGTGCTTATAACACTCAAGTGTAGAGATGAAATGGAGCATGGAGAAGAACACCATTTCTGGGGAAAATGGCTATTCTCGCTCTTTGCGCCTGCTGATTTAGTCTAGGGAGAGGTTTCCTTGCAGATTCTCCTACATTTCCTCTTGTCTGAAGCTTAATGAAAATTCATAAGGCACTGGCAAGCAAGGATAGTGACCTCCAGCATTTCCAGCTTCTGCACTGTGCAAAGACACCAGGTAAAAGAGTTAAATTACACACAAACCCATTTCTTACTGAAAGTCAGTCTCAAGCATCCATGTCAGTCAATTGCTTAGGTCTCAGCAGGGTACTTTACATTGAATCCAAGGAAATGTGGCTACATTTAAAGCCAAGGGAAAATGATCCCCATGGCCATTTTGGATCTGACAGAGATGCGAGAAACAATTAAGTAAACAACCACTAGTCTTCTCTACCTGTATCCTTTTGAGAATCCACAGAAACTTATAAAAGTTAGTCCCTTAGTTCCCTAGGTAGATGATTCAGACTATTTCTCCCCACTTAAATGCCATGGAAGAGGAGGCATTGAGCAGGAAAATAATTTCCTCAGTCCCCAACAGAGAGTATGGGGCATGCCAGGAGTACACTCCAGGAGTCCTAAAAACCATCCCTGTGTCTTAATGACATCATGTATGTCCAGACATCACCTGACTGTGATGCTGGATCAGTGCATAGTGATAGCAATGCATTACAGAGCACTGTGTTTTGATCCTCACAAGTGGATCACAGAAGTCAGAGTGTGAAATTGCATCTCTTGTGTGTGACCAGCCTAATCTGCTATGGACAAGAACTGTTTCAGAGCAGAAACACAGAGTAGGCTCCGAATTGTGGCTATTCTCCATCCACACCCTTTGCTAATTTGACACCAGTGTAATTGGGCAGGATTGCCCTAGTAGGATTAAGCAAACCCTTAGATGATGGCTGTAATAACAACAACAAAAGAAAGTAAAAGCCCAATACACTCTTCAATCCAATTAACCTTCGATTAAGGTTCCAAAATCAATGCCATTATTTTGGCCTGAGGAGCTAATATTGAGCCCTGAGAAATGAGCTGCACAATGACCTTTACTTTTAATGAGATCAATAGAAGTTAGTGTCGCCATCTCTTAAAATAATTGGCAAATATTACAGCCAAATTAAGGCCACAGACTAGTATCTGCTCCTGATCTAAAGAGACAGTCACAGATGGAGGTGGAATGGGAAGGGATGTTGCCCTATCAGGCAGTTTCATCTCGGACTTATCAGGGGCAGGTGGTGAGATCAGGTCTACAGGACCGTATCACAGGACTTTTTATTTTGCCTTTCTTCTTCCTGTCAGTTGGAGGCACAGAGCCAGGACCACTCCAGCTTGCTCACAAAGCCAGGAAAGCATCTGTGACTTTTCCTGCATCACCCAGGCTGGTTTGTTATATTGCAGCTACCTACGAGCATGATAATATGTGCCATCTTTTTACTGTAGGAGTTTCCATAGGCTCAGATGTGCACACATTCTTTCATTTCTGAGAAGTTTCTTACTAATCATTGCATATTGCTGTTTTCACAGATACTTTTTTGTGATGGACTTTCCAGTGTTTTGTTATTGCCAGGTTGCTCTGTCAGCTGGGTGTGCTGGTTTGTTAAGAGGAGAGTTGCATACAGGGACTGGTGTGTGCCCAGGAGTTTGCTGCTATGGGGCTGTATGGAAGGGAATATAATATGGGTTCATCAAAAGTAGCTCTTAGTTGATCATGCAAGGGTAACAGGTTGTCTAGGCTTACAAAACTGATGGCAGCAACAGTTTGCATCTGTGTAAGTATACCAGAATAAATATATCACTGCTGCTACCTACACTACAGCTTGGGGTCTTCTCAATCAGATGACAGCAATGCAGTAAGTGTACTTGGTGAAGTACTTGGTACATGGAATATCAGTCAGTTAACTAAAAAAGGTGGGGATTAGCAGGGAAATTGCAAGACAGGTAAGAAACCGGTAGAGGCGGTGGTGGAAAGGAGCTACTGTAGTGGAGTTTTGTGAGGTTTGCTCTTCAAACTGATCTTTTTTAATAAATTCAGTGGTGACCTCAACGCAAACAGAAGTGTGTGAAGGAGGTTGTTGATGACACCAAGTTGGGAGGTTCTGTCATTGTAGGGGAGGACCAGAGTAGCAATAGCAGTTGGTGGCCTTGAGGACTGAAGTGATAGAAAAGGGATAAAAATGAACAATACAATGTGAAAAACCTCACCCTTAAAAACTAATAAGAGTTTCTTAAATATGCTGGGAGTTTTATCAGAATGAAGTGACATGTTAGAATTAACTTTGGGATATCAGTCAATCACAGGGTAAGTGTGTGTTTCCAGTGTGGTGCAACTGTGTAAATGTCAGGTTGACTCCTACAACACATCAGATAAAGGAGCAGTATTTATGCTGCGTTTATGTTGATAGTTATCTTACTGATTAATACATTGGAGTATGGCTATGTTAGCTAAGGAAATGACTTAAACTGGACATCATTAAAATTAGGCTGGAATTTAGGGGAAAGGTTCTGACTGTGTAAAGACTGAATTTTTGGAACAGCCTCCAAAGTCATGCTTTCTGTCTTATTTCCAATCAACTTGACCAGTTTATAGAGACTGTGTGATACTGCACAATAACAGTCCTTAATGTCTGTGCTGCATTCTTATTTTCTGGTGTGTTGGCTTGTAACTCACGTAGGGTAGTTTGTGATGTGTAGTGTCCTTGCTTTACCGAGTACATAAAACGGACTTCATGCGTTTAGCTTAGTGAAGAGTTACTCCAAGTCTGTCATTCCATTGTTTTTGCCCATGCTGCTGACTCTCCCTTTCGTCGTCTGCAAGCTGCTTGTTCCTCAGCTACAGTTTTGTCAAAATTAAAACATAAGGCTGAAAATGTGTAATTTGCTTGACACAGTGTCATGGTCATGTCACATAATGTGGCAATGGCAGGTTGCTGTTTGAAATTTGACTGGTGGGGCCACAGGCTCACTTGGTTACTGTAATCATCGTGTTCTGCTGCAGCACAGACAGACAAATTGAACTTCTTTTAGGCAATAACATCTGGCAATAGGCAAGGTCGTGCCTCTGGCCAGAGCCAGCGTCTGGTGTTATCCTGACCTATCAAGCTTAGCTCTGCTTGCTGACTAGCATATTTTATTTTATGTTATGCCTAAATTATGTCATTCTTGATTACACCCTCTTCTGCCTAGTCGTATTTCTTGTAGTATATCCAGTACTACAAGTGCTTCTGCTTCCTTACTGTTTAAGCCTTCTAACATTGGTAGACTGCCCCTCCCCTGCTATTCCTTAGCCAGCTTTGGAATCTGCAGCTCTTTTGATCTTTTTCCCAAGTAAATTCCTCCTGCATCCTGCTCATTTATTTGCTTTCTCTGAACTCACTCTGTGTCACCTGCACCTCTCTGTTAACAAAGTGTCTGGAATAGAACACAGGATTCCAATGGTGGTTATGATGTTTTTTACACTGTGTCACAGAACAATTCCGGGACACCTTGCTAATGATAAGGACCTCATTGTGTTGGATGATGAACAAGAAAAGGAATGATGACCTCTCTGTGTCATAAGAAAATGTCTGTGTGTTTACTTTGGTCTCTGCTTCTCTGAATCTCTGCAACCTTTTGTCTAATTTGCGATGCACCTTCACCCCAAGGTCTTACCCAGCTTAAATGCAAGCTGAATCCATCCCTTCTCCTGAGCAGATGTTTTCACCTATTTTGTTTGGATTTTTTTCCACTTGTTTCACCCAACTGCATTCTTCTAAGTTGAATTCTGTATATGTTATTTATCCAGTGGCCTTCTCAATAAGGGTGGAATAAAGGCCCCTAGTGATTGGGCACAGTACTGGAGAACTAATGTGTATAAAGGTTTCATGGTTTTTTCCTAAACTTTTTTCTAGAACCATGAACTCCTTTTCTCTGAATTATAATGGCAGGTTACTATTCACGTATTACACTCTAAGCCCTAGCAGTATAACCTTCCTTTTTTGTTTACAATTTGACAGTATTGGTGCTTTCTATCTTAGTTTAATTTTAATCCTATTTGAGAGATATGTCAACGGACAAAAATATGTGAAAATACTTTAGTGTGAAGCACAGCTCCATCTCTTACACTGGGTAATTTTTTTACACAAGTAAAGACTGTTTATATGCTTATATCATAAACTCCTGTAACATAACTTTTGCATGCTATTTCAATTATACAGAATGAATTTCTCTTTTTTAAAGAAGCCATAAAGTCTAGTTTCAATGAATTAACTGATGCAGATACTCAAGGTTGCATCCTGGGGAAGAGGAAAATTTTAGTACAGCAGGGAAGGGAGGGAGGATGGGGATGTTGCAGTGAAGATTGTCTTGTACCCATCACCCAGCCTGTGGGTCTAAACAGGGTTGTGGCCCCTCTGTTTTCATGGTAAGATGTGAAGATGAATCCCAGATTTCTTCTGTGTTGCATCATGGTCTGAAAAAGGCTGTGACCACAGATCTGTTTGGTAAACTCTCTGCTGATGGTGACTCAGGAGGGGACAGCTTCCCTCTACACGGAGCCATACCGCAAGATGCTGTTATGAGGGTGGCATGGATGCCTTGGTAAGAGGTGGTTTTGTAGGATCCTAGGATATTTAAGATTGGAAAGGACTTCGGGAGGCCTCCTATCAAGCCTCCTGGTAAGTCAAGGTCAGCTATGAGGTCAGACAAGCTTACTCAGGTTTTTATCTAGTCAGGTCTTTAAAATCTCCAAGGATGGAGATTGCACAGTCTCTCTGGGCAACTTGTTCCACTGCTTGACTTTCCCAACCTATGCCATTACTGCAGCACATAAGGACAATCAGCTATCTTTGAAGCATACCATACTCCCTCCACTGCCTCAAATTAATAGCTTTCCAGGCTTTAGCCGTGACCAACCAATAGGTCTGCAGGACTGCCAGCTCTTGTCTGGACTTATGTTTAATGGGTTTGAGGCATCATGTTGTGCCCCAGATTGTCTCCAAGTCCTCATCTTCAATAATTCTATGCTCTTCCAGGTCCTGGGAGGACAGACAGATGAGGCAGAGAAGGCAAAATGGGGTTTGCTCAGGGTGTGCGCAGGCTGTCATAGCTGATGCTGTGATCAGTTGTGATGTCCAGGTCCATTCCTCCTAGTGTGCAGGTCCCTGGGAGGCGATTGGCTTAAAACGGACTACCTGGCGCATCCTATGCTGTCCGCAAGTGCTGCTCAGCTCTTCTAGGAGGTCACAGCACCTGGTGTCCTTTGGTCCTATCCAATTTTAGAGCTTATTGATCTGGGAGACCTATAATAGTTGCTCCATAATCTCTGCTGGTGATTCAGAAAGGAAACATCATTCCCTGTCAGTACTTCCAACAGCTCCGGTGTGGTATTAGGGGAGCTGCAGGGCAAGAGAGCGCAGCGCTGTGCTATGCCATGCCACCTCTGTGGGTGATTCAGCATGAGTGCAGCGTATGATGCAGCAGCGGCTCCAGGTCCCACTTGAGGGATGGAGGGTTGTCCCACCCAGTCCCACAGCTGTCCCTGTTGGTGTGCTGCAGGAAGGATTCCCATTCTTTCTTCTCATTAGTGGTTACTTGAGCACTGTTCATAACAAACGCTCTTTTCAGAGGTGGCCGCATTTCAGAGTTGGGTAAAGCAAGTCCTTCCCTTGCTGTCTCGTTTTCTGCAGGACAAGCTTTCGTTAGTATCTCAGTTACCTCTTCTACCACCTTTGCTTACAGGGACAGCTGCCTGTTTGCTGCTTACACTGTGTGGCTGGGGGCCTGCTTGGAATCATTTATAGCGATTGTCTTTAAATTGCTTGTTCAGCACTCTGTGTGGACCACCGTGCGGGTCTCTGATGGCAGGGAGGGACAGTGGTGGGATGTCAGGGCGAGGCTGCTGTGTTAGTGCATGGTGAGGGGTTGATCCCAGGCCCTGGGGATGTTTGCCTGCTCCTAGGAGGTCTTTAACTTTAATTGGTGATGAAACCAGAGGCATGGAGGGACACAGCGGTGACAGGATGATATAAGCAGCCTTTCTGTGCTGCTTCATGTTCACAGACATCACAAATCAAATTAGCATGGGTCTGAGGAAAGGAAGGGGGAAAGTGGGGGGCAGTGTGATGGAGGGAGGGGAGAGGAAACCCATGTTCATTCTGGTAAGCTGATGGACAGGCTGAGTCTCCTCCCACCCCTCTCCCCTGGGTCCTACTGCCATCCATGGATGTAAATGTCTGAGTCTTTCTCCAAGCAGTCTCTCACCCACCCCAGCAGCAATTTCCGGACGTACCAGACCCTTGTTCCCCGCAGCGTTGGCACATGGAAGGCTGTTCCCCTCCCCAGCAGGCACCCTGCTGTAGCTAGCATTGTGCAACCATCTCCCGTCTCCTTACAGATCTCTCGCAACCTGGGGAAGCTCTACAGCGAAATGATCTTTGTGAATGGCTTTGTGCACTGTGACCCACACCCAGGCAACGTTCTAGTGAAGAAATGCCCAGCCTCTGGCAAGGCCCACATTATCCTTCTGGACCATGGGCTCTACCAGGTACGTAGCTATGGGGGCTTCCAGGGCCTTGTGAAGCTGCCTGTGGGCATCAGGCTGAAAGAGCAGACCCAGCTGCAGCCCTGCCCTCCTGAGCCCATGTGAATACGCTTTTCCGATTGCTCCCATAACCCTCCAAGAATATTTCCTGCTCTGAAACAGGGGATAGGGCACAGCTAGGGGCACAAAGCTTCCCCCGCTGCTGTTCCCTGTCCTCCATGGACTTCTCGGGGCTGTCTCCCTTCTCAGGTGCTGAGTGAGTCATTCCGCATGGACTACTGCCGCCTTTGGCAGGCCCTCATCAAGGCTGATATGAAGAGGGTGCAGAAGTACAGCCGTCGGCTTGGGGCAGGGGATCTGTACCCTCTCTTTGCCTGCATGCTGACTGCCAGATCCTGGGAGTCTGTCAACAGGGGCATTGACCGGTCACCAGTCACAGTCAGTGAGGTATGTCCTGTGTACCCTCCCTGTTGTGGGCCCTTCCTTCTCCTTGGGTACCCTTCTTTCTTGTAATCACTTGCACCAGTGATGCTGGGCAACCCGTGGCAGCTCTATAGCAAATTCTGCATTGATAACTGAGCTGGAAAAAGACAGGACTCCTTCTGCAGTGTGTTTTATAGTGGCTGAAATTAATTTCCCTGTTTCACTTGTCACGGGCTGCTTAAGTTTTGTGTAATATTTTAATGGCTAAGTGTTCACCAGTTCTGGCAGGGGAAACATTTGTAGATCAGCCTTTTCTTAAAAAAAATGTTGAATGCTGCTATGCAGGGAACCATCAAGGAGGCTAGGTTAAGGTAGAGGAGACATAAAGGCTTAGTGGGAAGACATGAGAAGGGTAATGCATTATCACTATTCATGTAAATGACTATCAGCACTGATACAAACTCCTAAAAACCCTTGGAAATTACCACCCAATCAGAAACCCTATTAACTTGGAGTCAAGGTTGCTTAACTGCAGATCCTGTCAACTCTATCACTACAAATCTAGGAAATTGCCACTTACGCTCTCCACCCTTTCCTATCCACACATGCTGGGATCCTCCTCGTGCCTCCTCACACTCCTGACACACACACACACTGCCTTAAGAATAGTAGCAGCTACTGCCAAGTGTGCTGTTTTTAGAGATGAGCATACAGTGATGTGATTTCAGCCGATGGACTGATGTCTGTAGATAGAAACATGTTGTATCCCATGGTTTGTTATTATCTGCCAGCATTTGTTGTAGCGAGGATGAAATTCATTTAACTAACATTATAGTACTGTCCTGTGAAATTCTTTTCTGGAAATTCCTTCGGGTTGCCATTTCATTATGATGGATGTGGCAGAATTTGCTGCACTGCTTTACTATTATCAATAGCAATGAGTACGTCAGATACCTTGTGTAATAGACCCCCTGCCCCGTAATTTGATTGCTTCCTATGTGAGTTAATTTTCTGCATATCAGAGATAATACAGTGAGTGCCTAGCAGATCCATGCTTGATCTGGTGAGTTCTGGAGTTGGTAGCTCCAGGAAAAAGTTCAGGGGCACCAAAGCAAACTGACATAGAGCTGGATCCAATACTACAAGGCCAGCGTTGAATTTGAGCTAATGAGAAACGTTTATCCCAAACTGGATTGTGAAGGTTTTGCCAGAGGTGTAACTGCAGCTGCATGGTGCCCTGTGTGGGCTAATGAACTTTGTCATTGAGTTGAATTGCGTGTATGGAGCCAGCTCTGTTGTCTTTGCCTACATGACACAATTAATGCTGAAACTGGATAATCCTGCAGCAGATAATGGGGAGATGAGCAGATTTGCTGTGGCATTAGGAAATGAGCTGCTGCTTGCCCTTAGTTTAGAGGTGAATCTGAAAGATTGTATCGGCAGCAAGAGCCAAGCCCTGTGTAGGCAGGTACCATCATCTCAGAGCTTCAGGGACTGTGCTTGAGGATGTATTGGCATGAGAGTAGCCTGTGAGACAAGGAAATGTTGAAACAAAATCTTATTTGTAGTGCTGTGTCCAGTCTGGGGCACTGCATTTTCTTGAAAGGTTCAGTGAAGCTGGGATGAGTCCAGTGGGAAGGTACAAGGACTAGTGGTCAAGCAGTTACAACCCATGAGGTAAATCTGAGCAAGTTAGGGCAGAAAAAGTCTAGAAAAGCAAGGGTCGAGAGGAGTTGTAGTAGGGATTTTCAAGTCTGTTAAAGACTGCTGCAAACAAGACAAGTAGTAATGGGTTTAAATTCAGCTAAGGAGATTGGGGTTAAACATGAGAAAAGCCAGCTCTAACGGCAAGGCCAGAGATATGCTGGTGCAGATGGTCTAGGGAGGCTTTGAATCACATCACTGGAGAGTTCTAGGAGCAGGCTATGCAAATGTGTCAGAATTGCCATTGGTGTAGTTGTTCCTGCCATAAGCCCAGGCCAGGCAGCTGACTGCTCGGGGTGGCTGCTGGCCTCATCTTTTCTGATTTTATAATTGCATTCTGCAGCATCCTGCAGCAGCCTCAGCAACTGCAGCCAAGGGGCTTTTCTCAGGTCCTGTGGCATAGCTCATTTCTTCCTTTGCGCACAGGCTTCACCCTTGACAGAAAATGACAGTTCTGATGACAGATCATGTGGTTGTTTTGTGATGTGGACAAGCAGCTGGAGCTAAAAATAAAAAGAAAATAAATAGAAAAGAAAACCTGTGTGTGGAAAATAAAGTAGGCTCTGCAGTGATGCTGGCTAGGATAAGGTATAAGAGATAATCAGGGAGGAATCTTCTGCCAACAAATAATGGAACAAAACATTTAACATTAGGGAGAGCTAAGTATCTTCTTACTGAAGCTTTGTATATTTGGTCATTGACAGAGGCAGGAGGACACAAAGGTTTATTTGTCAGCAGTGTGAGCTGTATACATCTCTTGACCATCATGACCTGCATACTTGATTTGTGCAGGTCTTTTCCTTTTGAATACATTTGAAGTTCACAAAGAATATTTGAGAGATCCCATATTGTATAGGCCAGCCAGCCCTCATTCCAGAGGAGAGAAGGTTTTAGAGCTTCCTTTCCCTTTCCCACAAAGGAGCTTCCCTCCTGTAAGAAGTCACTTACTGCTATCTGTGTTCTGCTGGATTCTAGAGATTTCAGGTGTTCCAGGGACTTCTGTTTGGATTTGCTGATTCATGTTATGGCTTCTGTAGGAAGAGGCAGGGACTTGGTATGCCTGTGGGATCTGCTGCACACCACACTGTGCTACATTTACTGGAAGGGTGGGGGAAGTCTCAGATCTACAAAGAGGCAGAAGAGTGGTGGCAGGCTGTCTTGCATGCTATGGTGGCTCATGTTTGGAGAAGAGCCTATCTTAAGTGGCTCAAGCTGTAGCCCATCAGTTATTACTGGGGTTTTACTGTGGGCAGTGTACTTGTTGGAAGCCAGGAAACCAAGGAACATGAAGGATCATCCTGTGTCTGCCTTGGTCTTATGCTCTTAAGTGTCTGCTACCAGCTGCTGCCAGACAAGATATGGTTCTAGACAGACCTTTAATCTATGACAGTTTTTCTTCTTCTGGGTTACCATGACACTTAACTGTGTAATTCTTTCTCACCTCTGCTGAGTTGTGTTGAGGACAGAGGAGTAAACTAGGCCTTGCAAACAGCTTCATTGGTATAGCTTCATCAGTTGGACAGGACATCAGGACAAGAAGCAGCCTGGTTACCCTTGCAACATGCCTCCACCTTCCTGAGCAGTCCTGGGCTTCCTGCACCTCTGCCAGATTTGGGGCTGGCGAGGTGAGACTCAGTCAGAAGGCGGCAAGGGCACTAATGAGACATGGTAGCTGTGGGCTGCCTGGGGCCGAGAGCTATCAGTGAGTGCCCTCTTCTCCTGAGAGGCTAGTAGGGCTGCCAGTCCGAGGACAGGGCTTTATCTCACTGAGGACCAGGTGAGATATGGCAAGAGTGAGCTGTGACTGTGCTGTGAGTGCTTGGGACAGCTAGGTGTCTGCAGGAAAGCAGGACACAGATATCTCCAGCTTCCAGCATAGAGTCATGGTCTGGAGAAGCACTGTTGTCTCCTGCTAAATCTCATCTGCATCTGGACCTGGGTTTCCCATGCTTCTCTCTTCTTTCTCCCTGACATGATGTGGCCTGCCGCAGGATGTGGAGATCCGGTCCAATGCTGCTGCTTACCTGCCCCAGATCACCCAGCTCCTCAACAATGTCCCCCGCCAGATGCTGCTGCTGCTGAAAACCAATGACTTGTTAAGGGGGATTGAGTCAGCCCTACACACACGAGCCAGTGCCAGCTCCTTCCTCAACATGTCTCGCTGCTGCATCAGAGCTGTTTCCACGTGAGTCTTTTCTCCAGGTACCAGAGGGCAGACATGGAGCAGAGGGGGCTGGCTGTCCCTGGGAGCCAGGAGACACAGAGGAACCCAGGGCCAGTGGACCAGCCAAGGCCTAATCCTACAGTAGCTTAGCAAGGCAAGCAGGACAGTCCCTGAGATGGTGTTCAGGTCCAATCAAAAGTCCGTATCGTAATGCAACATCATGGTCACAAGGCAGGTCCAAGGCCAAACCGGAAAGTCAATCTGTAGATCAGGTCCAGTGATTGCCAGTCAGGTCTGTGGTGATGACACAGGGCTGAGGTCAAGCCAAGAGGTCAGTATGTGAGTTGAGGTTCAGGTCAAGGGGCTTAATAGCAGGGCATGAGTTGGGGACCCTTATTCTTCTGGTGTAGCTCAGGCAGGGACTGAAGGTGCAGATCTGAGATTAACTGGAAGTCCTGGGCCTAAGAGCAGAGGTTTAGAGGAGGTCCCAGGCTAGTCAGGGACATTAAGACTTATTAAAGCCACCCACTTAGGGCCCTGACAAGGCCTAACTTCACCTCTTGGCCTCTCTTACTCTTAGCTGGGGACATCTCTCCCTTTTTAGCACGGCTGCTGTGGTCCTACCCCTGCTCAGTTACATATCTCAGCCTCTGTGCTGTTCTCACATACATCCTGTCCAGATGACAGGACTGTTGTCCTCAGGCTGGAGACAAGGATGGAGTTGGAGGCCTTAGGATAAGGGCTTAGGGTTTGGCCCCTCCAGAGAAATGAAAGGGCTTCCTCCCCATTACAGGCATCACCACTGGGAAGTATTTGTGGATAGGAAAGGTCTTGCAAGATCACCACTGCCAGCTTCTGCATCCTGATTGAGGGTCTAGGGATGACTGTGAAGATTAACGCAGACGTTTAAAAGCCAGGAACAGGAGTCATGCTAGTGATTTCCATCCGTGAGTCTTATGAGTCAATGCACTTCTGCCTCAGATTCCTCCTCCTTGCAGAAGAAATAACAGTTATTTCTCTGGCTGACGAGGGACCAGCAAAGCCCAGTTAACCTCTGCTTCTAAAGAAAGGTGGAGAATTACTTTTCCTGGAATCAGTGTGTCAGGATTGCTGGACTCTTACGAGTGTGCTACTAGGAAAGGCTGTAGGAGTGTGCACCTGTCCCTGTGAGCTGAAGTGAGGCTGGGCATAGAAGCAGAGGATGCCATGGCCCAAGCAGTGGGGAGAGAACCAGGCTCACGAGGGAGCAGGGTGTCTCTCCTGCCAGACTGATGCTGGGAAGGCAGTCCCCAGCTGCTTAGGAACATTACTTGGAGAAAAGCCCTGCTCTCAGGCGTCCCCACTGCTGGTGATTCTCCACATGTGGGACGTTCCCCCTCCCCTGAAGAGGGTCAGTTGTACTGAAGGTGTAGGACAGGTCTCCTTCCTGACGGGCCACATCCTGCTGGATCTAATGCAGCTGTTTCTCTCATTCTAGGTACCAGAGGAGCAAGAGTCACTCGCTTTACAGGAGGGCCCAGATCTCACTCACAGAAGCCCTGAGCCTGTGGCAGATCAACTTGTATGAACTCTTCCTGTGGCTGAAGGGGTCCCAGTTGGGGAAGCTGGTCATTGCTCTCCTGAGGCAGATGCACCATTCCACGTACTGACATGAACTGGTGGGAGAAGCCCAAGTGCTCCCTCCCTCCCTTCTGCTCTCCATGGCACATTGCCTTTCTGACTGTTTCTGTCTGTTCTGTGGGCTGTTTTGGGGTCTTGTTCCATGTTACATGCTGCACTGTCCTTGCCTGTTACAGCGTTCGCTTTATCTGTGATGCTGAGAGGTGGAGTCAGTACTGGAGCTCTGCGAGGAAGAGGAGGTGCGGGGTACCATGTGTCAGGAAGGACGGGGTACTTTCTTTCCCCATCTGAGACAGGGAAGTTCCACTCAGATTCCAGTGGGACGGTGCTGGAAGCAAAAGCCTCTCCTTGGCTGTTTCTTAAACAATCTTACAGAATTTAAGAGAATCCCAACCTTACCTAGAATGCCCCAAAACATTTCTCAGACCCTCAGAGAGAGGTGGTAAGTCACTTTAAAATCCAGTAGGCTTTTTATTACTTTTTGCAATCTCTTTAGTCTGATTTCTGTTCAGGAGTTTCTCAGAGGAGTGAGACCTTGTGGAGAGCTGGCACTAGGGCTTCCTCTCCCAGCTCCAGGGAAGGGTGACCCTAATGGTGAGAGCAGTGGAATGGGAGCCCAGCTTTCTGAGCTTTATCTCCAGTCCTGTCAGCAAGTGCCTCTGTGGTTTTGGACTTTTCTTGACCCGTTTTTTACAGGTGAAATGGGGGAAAGAGGCAGTGGTCCTCTTTTCCAAAATTCAGGGAAGGCAGGAGAGGTGATAGCTCAGGGCTCTGAAACTGCTGGTGATGTGTGTACTGTACTGCCACACGGCAAAATAAATGTGTTGTATCAAAGACCTTTGGGGGAAGGAATGCTTGGCTGTGCACTTTGGATTACATTTGGGCCTCTAACCTCAGTCCTGTTTCCCTTTCTCCACTGAGTGAGAGACGCCAGGCAGTGCTGTTAACTCCTTGCAAGCAAAATGAAATGGCCACTTTGTCTTTCCTCTTCCCAAGAGGTTTATTCCATATCTGGGTCTTCTGGTGCTGTGTCAGATGTGTGTTGGGATGGGATGGAGGAGCGGGTGTCATTCTGCTGGGGTGATGCACCGCTTCTTGCTACCCTTATCCACGCTGAGCCTGCCTCCTCCCTGCCTGTGGGAACGTGCTGCAGCACATCTGTGAGACGTCACCATCCCCGTGCTACGCACTGAGCATTTCACCTTGTCACTGCCTGTGATGTTTCACTGCTCCAGCCTCGGATGAAAACCTGCCACTTGCTTGGTGGTGCAAGTGACAGGTCTGATGGCTCCAGCTCTGCAGTTATGGGACAGTTATTAGGAAATCTCACCAAGAGGCCTCCTTTATGTGGGGTGTATTTAGGATCCTGGGAGATGTTTCTACTGTTTGTGGGGATTTCTGTAGCCAAAAAGGGTGGATGGAGGTGACTGCTGAGATCATTTCAGCTTTCTCGTAAACTGTCTTGGTGAAAGGGAACACAAAGGATAGAATGGGCATGTCCTTCTACTGCAGCAAGCTTGCTAAGCTGAGGATTGTTCCTTAGGCACTAGGCTGTGCCTGAGAGCAAGCCACAAGACAACCATACACTCTCCCAGTTTGCATGCAGTTTGCCAGTGGCATTTACCCACCTGGAAGTAAGCCTGTCTGCATGGAAAGGGAAACAGAGGGCAGAGTGTGGGTGAAGGTGTATGTCAGGCCCTGAGGAATCAGTTCTCTTGCTGGCTGTGTGGGAGAGGGAAGGGTGTAATCCAGAAAAGGTACTTGACTGCAGGTGTCCTTGGGTGTGATGAGTTAGTGACACATGCCTTATGACAGTGACTGTGTACATGCGCAAGAGTGTTTGCACGGCTGGCTGCTCCAGAACCGTCAGCAATTGGCAGAGTTGTGGATGGAGAATTACTGACCATGGGTTTTGGTGCCCTGTGCAATCAATCACTTGACCCTGATGTTATCTCTCTGAGCCCTTCCTACTATGGGGTCAGCAGCAGGAGTGATGTGCTCTCCCATCCTCTCTAAGAGCAAAAAAAGAAACCCCAGTAAGACTGGATGTCCTCACAAAGCTTGTCCTGTACCTGTGTAATGATAGGTAAGAGATTCCTCCAACTTGTGGGTTGAGTGATGATGTCAGGGATTGGACTGGTGGTAATTGCAGTGACGAGACTCCTGAGTCAACAAGGAGTCACAGGGGCCCTGGAGTATTGGTCCTGCATGCTGTACGTGAGTAATCTGCTCATGTGAGCAGTCTGGTTGAATCAGCACCTTGCTCAGGCACTTACAGCTTGTGGGCTGGCCAGTGTGGGTGGCCTGTCTTGTTCTCCTCACAAGTAGTACTCTGCTCAGAAAATTGCCCTGGCGCACCTGATAAAGTCCAGGAGACCCTCTAAAAATGGTCACTGACTTCACATCTTCATCTTGTACGTGCCTCTGTGAATACCTTTTCCTATCCATGTCTGGATATACCAACCAGCACACTTTCTGGGTCTCACTAGCATGAAAACTCATCCTGCAGCAAGACCCTGGTTGTATCATAGAATCATAGAATAGTTTTGGCTGGAAGAGACCTTCAAGATCATCAGGTCCAACCTTACTCCTAGCCCTATCAAAAAACACTAAACCATGTCCCTAAGCACAATGTCTAACCAGCTCCTAAACACCTCCAGGGATGGTGACTCCACCACGCCCTGGGGCAGGCCATTTCAATGCCTGACAACCCTTCCTGTAAAGAAATGCTTCCTGTATCCCTCATTTCCAGAGGATCCTGTGTTGTGGAGAGGCCCCCCACAGCTGACATAAGCATTGACTACCAAGCCCCCAACCCACTCTCAGCTACACCTGTTCTTTCACCCCTCCAAAATCCCACCGTGCAACTGCTAGTCCTGCTGCCTGAGGAAGGGTCTGTCTCTAAAAGTGGTAGGGAACCAGCAGCCCCTCAGGCTGTTGGTTCTGTCAGCAGGCAGAGCACAGGGTATATTTGGGAGAGCTTTGTCTATTGTCATCAGTCTTTGCCGGGAGGCTGCACACTTCAGTGTTAGCAGTGGGACTCCTCCGTCAGTTGTGCTCAGGTCTCGCCCTTCCCACACTCGATCAGTGAGGGTTTGCCTGAGGAAAGAACGAGCAAACACCCAGAGTCTGGCCATTTAACATTCCTGCCTTGTCTTCTGGCTGAGAGCTCTCAAAGGTGAATGTGTTAAAAGTGTTTTGAAAAGACACTTTCTCATCCCAATTTGTGGTTGTCAAACGTGTAACCTGGATCAGCTCTCTCCGCTTGGCCTCTCCTTCCAACCTGCATTTATTGGTGTTTTCGCCACCAGCCAGCGCTGCCTCTGCTGCTGTGCTTGCAGGCAGCACACGGCCTGCTGGCTGCCTGGCTTCAGCTGTGGGAAAGCTGAAGTTTGCTGCAGGCACTAAACGTTGGCCTTGCAGCAGACTCCTGAGCCCACTGACTCTTTCTCAGAGCTGACAGGTATGAGGTAAGAGCTGGGGCCAGAGGTGCAAAAACTTTTGGCTCTGGTAATATGAAATACTACATTGTAGCCTCGTAGCATCTCCCATCCCATCCTAAAGGCTCCCTCGCTGCTCTCGGAAGTATTGACGAGCCAGAAGTCATTTCATCTAGCATTTAAATGTACCATCATTAGGTTGACTGGAAGTGGAAAATGGGGCAGTCAGGGTAAATGATGTTACCCTGCAAAACTGCAAGAATGTAAGATACGAAGTGAACACACTTTTTCATACCCATCTGAAGAAACAGCCAGAGAGAGCACTAGGCCAGGCCAAATACCGTAGCCTTTACCTAGCACATCCAGCGTGCTTTAGTGATGACAAGTGGGTGGCATATAGGTTTGCAAAGCAAGGCTGCGTGGTGCCCTCTGCCATCTCGCAGGGGTGTCTGAACCTTCTGCAGTCGCAGCGTAGCAGCTTTCCAAATGAATCATTCCCTGCTTTCCATGGCAAATGAACCGCGACCGGCAGGCAGCCTGGCCAGCGCCAAAGTCATTCCCCTTACAAATGCTTCCCCCTGGGTCACTGGGGCTACCTTCCAATGCATCGCTTGGCAGGGCTCTTCTCCCACCACCACTGCCTATTTCGTGTCCCCCTGGCACCATGCTCCCCCCGTACACTGAGTCCAGAGGGGTGTGGGCAGGCTGCTGGGTTCTGGAGCATGCAAGGAGCCGTCTCACACAGTGGCCTGTGCCTGAACAACCATCATTCAGGTGGGAGCAGAGAGAGGGGTGTCTGGAGATGTGCAGCCCTTAGGGTAGCCAGTGCCTTCTCCCTTCATCACCTGACCCCTGGATGCTTAGTAAAGGTGGACAGGCATTTCTTCCTCCTTGGCTCCACTCTAGAAGCAAGAGGCTGGGGCTGGATTCTGCACCCACAGCTGGAGCTCTGGCTATCCCCATCTCACCAAGGGGATGTGCTTGTCCTGGGCCATGGAATGAAGTGTGTGTCGCAGCTTTCAGATGGCCCAGAGCAAGCAAACAGCACTGAGGTAAGGGAGTGCAGGCTGGGACCATGCCCTGTATTGGGAGGGGACATTTGCTGACGCTGCTGAGCTGGGAGCTCCCAGCCCTTTGGGTAATTCCACGTCTGCTGGGGGCTGCTGATCCTTTGACAACTTGAGTAAAGGTGCAGTAAGGTGAAGCAGGGAGTGCAGTGAAGGAACAACTGGAGCCTGTGAGTTTGCTCGTCATCTCCCTCTTGATGTCCTCAGCAAAGCAGCAGAAGGGCAGTGCTCTGCTCTGCAGCAAAGAGCCTTCTCCCACCTGCCGCCTGCAGGCCTAGCTGAAGGTCTCCGTTGCTGTAGAAGCATAGCAATCCCCAGGGAATCCTGCTGTCTCCCTGCTTTGGACTCCCGGGCCACACACCTCTGCAGCTTCGCACCTTGGCCAAGGCTGCAGCAGTACTGGAGACTGGGACCTCCAAGGCACCCCAGGCAGCAAGATGCCAGCAGACAGTGTCTCTGGGGCAAGCTGCTGCCACCACTCCATGCTCACTGCCTCATGCTGTGCTGCGTGGAGCGAGTCTGCAAGGCCCAAAGGCTTTCTGCTCCTTCCCATTGCCAGTCCTCGCATGCTGCTGGCCAGGGGGGTGGCTGCTGTCCTACCTCTGTCGTTTGGGAGAGGATTAAGCGTTGCTAGTTCGGGGACGAGAGGGGAGAAGGGTTCAGGAAACAGAAAGGAAAATGCAAAGAAGGGAGAGGGGAGGGGTGTCCCCCACCTCTTGGGTGTAAATACCAAAAGCCAGCATGTATCTAAATGGACTTGTGATTTCTAAATGCTTCTGGACTGCCCTCTCTGCTTTTCGTTCCCCAGGTCAGCCAGACACTGTGGCAGGTGGGTTGCTATCTCTGGCACAATGAAGAGCTGGTTCAGAGCCTTTTTTTGCCTCTGTTTCTTTAATGCTCTCCTGGGGCTGTTTCCTTCCCTCTGCCAGGCAGAACTTGAGGACTTTTCTTGGTTGTTGTTCCAGCTGGTCAGCCAGCAGCTGCCACTGTGCTGGGAATGATGGTCTGGTGGATGCAAAGCTTCCGACTGGGAGGCAGCCTGAGTCCCCAGTTCACCAGGGCACTGGGGCCAAAAGGCTCCTGCTGGCACAGGGCTGGCCCTTCTAGCCAGACTGCCCGTGAAGCCAAAAAGCCCATGGCATGGAGCAGGCAGAGGACTAGCTCAAATCACCAAGTCAGCGCTGTGGGATGAGGTTGGATCTCGGTTTCACCCTTCGCAACCCTCCCTCTGTGTGCATGCCTGTGCATAGACAGGAGAAACATCCCTGCCCAGGGTTTGCCTTTGCTCTGAAGCCCGGGCCAGAGCTTACCAACTGATCTGGTTCGTGGAGCTGGGGCTGTGAGCCTGCCTGTCCCAGCAAATGCCAGCCCGGGTAGCTTGCCTTGCAGTTTTAAGCAGCCAGCCGCTCCTCAGGCCCTTCTTGGGAAAACCCCACACATTGCAGTGCCTTCCTGAGAAGAGGCAGTGTGTGTCTTCCAAGGGCCCTTTCTGTGGCTAACTCAGGCTTTAAACCAGGAGTAAATTCTACTTTGAGCCAGAGGGAGGCTTTTTGAGCTGGGGGGGTTGCTAAGCGACCTCTGTGTGGTGGTAATTGGGCCCCATAAGAGACGGCTTCCTTCTTGAGCTGCTTGCTGTAACCCAGGTACTTTGATTTCTGGTGACCTGGTAAAAGCTGTTCACTCAGGCTGGAAGAGCAGTGTGGAGTAGGGAGCAGCTTTACTATTTTATTTTACCTTTTTATTTTTTTAATTCATTTGATTCAGATTCTTTTTTGCTGAGTCTACTTTTCCCTGCTTTAATATATATGACCATAAATAACACTCAGAAAGCCTCTTCCTATAACTGGAGCACTACAAAGGAGGAAACAAGACTTGGGACTGACTTAGCAGGATGTGTCTGCATGTAAAATGCACATTAGGTGCTGGTGGTTTGCCAGCCTGCAGCTCCAGGCCCGGTGTGGACGTCAGCGAGCAAGCGAGTGTCTCCCCAGGATGGCTGCCCTGTGAGCCCCTGCAGCCTAACAGTGCCTCTAACTTTAATAAAGCAAAGATGGAAGAGATTACTAAATGGGAGCTAATAAATAAAGTGACATGTACGAAGCCTGCTAATCTCATATTGCTCTTAAGGAAAATATGAAAAATAGTAATTGTGGCCATTGTTATTAGTATCTTTTACTTCACCATGGCTAAACTATCCATCATGCTGATAAGGCTGAAAGGAAAACTCGGAGATATAAGATGCATATATCACAGGGTAGCCAGTCCTGCAGCTGCCTGTGCTGCACCCAGTCTGTGCTGGGACTGCAGTTACTCCTCTGCATTGTGGGACCACTGGATAAATCGGTGCAGGGTGAGCTCACTGGTGTAGCCACCAGGAGCAAGATCAGCATGGAAATAGCTGTTCTGCAACAGCTGGCGTGGAGATGTGAGCAATGAGGTGATCTGGGCTGGGGATTTACTTTGGGGTATCAATGCATCTAAAAGGCATTGGTGTGAGCTGGGCAGAGCCCCAGAGGAAGGCAGAGGGAATCAGAGAATCACAGAATGTTAGGGGTTGGAAAGCAGGTTGATGTGGTGTGGGAAGTCAGCTAAAAATGTGGTACCACTGCTAACTTTGCATGACAGGCTCAACAGTTTTATGGGAGAGGAGTCTCATCCTGGAGAAATTATACTTGACTGTTCAATTGTGTACCTAGAGAATGAGAGTTCTGAAGCCAGGGGATGGTACAGAGAGCTGTGCAGGTTACCCTCATAGCCCTTGCTGGCCAAGGGCTGTTCCCTGCAGTTTGCTCTTCAGTCCTCATCTTGCCCATGTTATGTGGTTCATGTAACTTTATTATGTTGGAAACTACTCCATGGCATTACTCTTGGGAGCTCTGTCTTGTGTCTTCTCCCCGTGGTTTTCTTTGATTGCTGCATTCACACCCTGCCAAGCAATGGCCAGACAAAAGCTAGACCCTGGAGGAGTCTCTGGGCAGGTGGTACAGGGCTGTAAAGCTGCCCAGGTCCTCCTGTGCCATGTGCCCTGTCCCTGACAGCATCTGAATTTTGCTATGGGAACAAGTGTTCCTATGGTCCCTCTCCTGCAGCCTCCTGACCACCCCAATGACGTGGGTGGCTCTGGGTGAGCTGTGTAAGCTCTCCCCACAGCCTGTCTTCTGCTGTGAGTGGGGAACGATTCCTTATTTGCCATGTTGTGCTACTGGGGAAAAACCACAACTCCACGTGCAGCGAGCAGGCAGCAGAGCACGGCGCTGGCCATTATTATCGGCAGTTACCCCTCCACTTGCTTAGGGGCCTACAGATGTTGGAGCGTGGCTGCTGAAATGAAATATCAAACCTGGGCCATCAATCACGAGCAGGCCACAGCGTGCTGTGCACAGGCTGCCCCTGCGGTTTAGCTCTGCCTTGTCATGCCGGCACCGTAGCAGGGACAATCTTCTGCCAGGGGACCCTGTGGGCTGGGTCACGCTCTGCATCCTGGGTGGCCTGAAGCAAACGTGTCCTGCAGCAGTGTCAGCTGAGAAGAGCCCAAGAAAAGGTTTTCCGCTTCTTTCTCTTTCCCTCCAGGCTGGACTCCTGTGCTACCCTGCCGTAGCTGCAGCTGGCCCTGTCTCTGGCCACTGGGAGAGGTTTCAGGAGGATACGGGGTGCCTCCTGAGAGAGGTGCTTTGGACTGCAGTGGCACATGCTGATAAATCACAAGGAAAATATAAAAGCAGGCCTTGGGAATGGCCCAAAACAAGCTGCTGTGTTGCAGTGCCCCTCAGATAGGGGCACAATGACGCTGCATGATGCCAGGGTCATCCCTGGCTGACACCAGGACAACACCTGTCACAGGGAATGGCCAGGGCACAAAAGTTGGTTTGGAGCACAAGGTGACCAAACCTTCTGACCTATGAACTGGGGCATGGGGCTAGGGTGGCAGGGGGAGCGGGGCTTGCCATGCTACCCAACTCTGGAAATCAGCAGCACCACTATCTCTGGGACTGTGGATCGTGAAAAGTAACTGTACATGACCTATGCCAAAGGTTAAGCCTACTCCTGGGCTGCTCAGACAGGGTTGTTTGCTCAGGTTCCCCAGCCCTCGCACATCCCTACATCTCTGGTTTTTGTCTTGCTTCCATTTTTATAAGCTCCTGGCAGGCCAGTAGACCCATGGATACAGAGACATGAGGACTCCACTGCTCAGTCAGGCCCCTCTCAGGCGTCTGCTGGGACAGGGAGCACCATGACCCCTGCTGGAGCCGGTCCCACAATGGGTAGATCCCCATCAGCTGCCACCGGCCAGCTCAGGCCATGCCTTTCTTCCCCATACAGCAGGCTTTCAGCACTGGCCACCCCCCCGGGGACACCCAGCTGGTCCCCCTCGGGCAGCGACAAAAGCAATTACCTCACCGCCAAGCTCTCCCTGCCGGCTGCTGAGACACTTACCTGAAATAAGCTGCGGCCAGTGCGTCGCAGAGGTGAATGCAGTTGCAATTATGAATGCACTTCTTGTTTGTCTTTTCAGTGCCGAAATCCTGTCAGCGAGAAGAAGCGATAATAACATGCTATTAAGTTCTTTCTGGATAATGTAATTCAGGAGTCAGGAGGCAGTTTGGTCATTTATGCCTTTGAAAAGCTCAGAATAATTTTCAGTGTCATTATCTTCCATTTTAAAGAGCCTGTTTCAAACGTCAATACCAAGCGACCCTCTCCTCGCTGCCTCTCCCTTGCTTGTTTGGTTTTCTCCCACCTTTTGTTCCTGCTTTCGCTGAGTTTTCAGGGATTCGGGGTTTGTTTCCAGTCATCCGTACACCCTGAAACACACACTGCACCCAGCCCTTTCTTGCTCCCTTTCTCTTTTTATAGTGGGTTTGGGAACGTGCTGCTATTTTATTCAGCATCTCCACATTGTAGTTGGTGAAACAGCTGCTTGTGAGGCTGGGAACTGCCGCTCAGGCCTCGGCAGCGGTGGGAGGAGGGTGGACGTGATGCAGATTCGGGTCCACAGGGCAGGAGCTGCCCAGCCACCCTCGGGACCAGGGGCTGCAGGGGGGCTGCAGATTTCAGCGGCTTTGCGGTGCCCCGCAGTGAGCTGTGCCCCGCAGCCAGATGTGCCCTGCAGCCAGCTGTGCCACCTGGACTGTGGTGCTGGGGAGCCCATGCAGCCCGGCCACCCCCGCAGAAGCAGCTGCCCTGCTCCAGACCACCACTCCCTCCATCTCTCCAGGCACGGCTGCAGCCAATGACTTATATGCGGAGCCTGATGCATCATTATGTTCTTTGCTCATGCTTTTGTTAAGTGTGTGCTTCAGTGCGAGCGGTTAATGGATATTTTTGCCCTGAAATAGCCCCTTAGGATAGGGAGCAGAGAGGCTCCTTAGCAGATGCAACTTCAACACCAGCTTACGCTGCAAGCATGAAAACAGACAGATGTCTCTGAGTGAATGCAGCAAAAATGATTATCCAGAACCAGAGCAGGAAAACAATCCAGCTTCCCTCCTGCATGCACAACTGAAAAGTAGAATTTTATTCATTAAGTTAATTGGCAATGATCCCTGAAATGTCAGCCTTGGCCTTAAGTTCATTTCTAGGCTTGGAAAGCATCCTAGCCCTTCTGTTTTTAAAAGAGGAAGGCATGTGGCTCCTTCCTTCTTTTTTTTTGTGCTGGCACTGCCAAGGTTTCAGTGCAAGTAGGAGGGATAATGTCCTTCCATTTCCTTCAGAGCAGGAAATGGGATCTCCCAAGCAGAATACAGAAAAATCCAAAGGAGCAGGCAAGAGTCGCATCCATCATTAAGCCTAGTTCATACTGTTCAGCAGGTTCTGAAGGAATGGGCAGGCATTCACGTGCCAGCAGAGTCAGTGGTAGATCCAGGCTATGACCTGGCTTGAACTTTTTTGCAGAGAGGGTGTGGGAAGGCTTGCACAGAGAGCAAGCTCTTGGCCCCACTCTTCCTAGAGGATGCAGGAGCATTATCAGCACAGTGTGGCCTCATTATGGAGCTGGCCCAGCATTGTGAGCATAGAGGATATAGTCTCCGTGGGACAGGTGTAAAGAGGGATGAGGATGCTCTTTCCTTCATGAGAGGTGGAGAGACCTTTTAAAAACTTTTGGCAGTTTCAGACGTTAATGCACAGCTCAGTGCTGGCCAATGGTGCCAGGAAGGGAATCCATACGGTAGCAGAATGGATGCAATGGATGCATCTGCTCCCAGCCAGCCATGCTCTCCATCCGCACAGAGGCCATGGGAACAGAGACCTGCTGCTGATCCAGCCACAACAGGCTGTGCCTGCCTCCATCACCTACTGACTCCCTTCTCCGTGGCCAACTGCAATTGCCCTTCTGAGCACAGAGGCAAATTAAATGTTTCCTGTGGCCTGAGGTATTTACGTGGTTTCTCCCATGAAGTTTTTCTGGTTCTTGCTATTTGAGCTTGCACTGCAGTGCTGTCCCTGCAGCAGGGACACTCAGAGAGTCCCCTCTCCACCTACCTATTTTCACTAAATCGAAAGGACTTTTGTTATCTCTAGGGTCTCTGCGACACTCTCTTGGTTAAAACTGGAGAAGGATTTGAATAAATGCTTGTCAGTAGGGAACTGGTAGAGGATCGGACCCAGTCCTTCCTCTCAGGGTAGCTTGATGGGATAAGCTGTCTGCCCTTAAAAAAATGACTAACAAGGGAAACAAAAAGGAAAGAAGGGAAAGAAAAGGTAGTGAAAAGCATAGAAATCTGGAATCCTTAAATGGCTTTTTGTATCAGTCAGATCTCCATTCACTCTGCCAGCAGCCTGGCCAGCTTAGCCATTCCCAGCAAGGAACCCACACCTCGCTGTTCAGCCTCTCTTCTTTCATATTTGGCCCACTGGTTTCTCCGCCTGATTTTTCCCGAGTTTCTGCTGCGCTGACAGCCCATGTGCTGTCACCTCGTGGCACAGTTGGCTGGTGCTAGGAGCATGGCAAATGGGTCACAGGGCGGGACCGCCAGCTGGCACAGGGCATGCAGCTTCCCTTTGGTCTGTGGTTTCACCATGAGGCAAATGTTGCCCCATCTCAGCTGCATGAAGTGCCCAGCTGCCCAGAGCATCCACGTGACAAATCATTTCCCTCTTGTTTTTCTTGCTGGACCCTGCCTTTGAAACCCACTCTGCAGTGATGTTGCTGTCACTCTTGGTTTCCCTCTCCAAGACATCTTGGTGGGTTGAAGGAGGTCTGGCTGTGGTTTGGGCCATACCGTAAAGATACCAATGTTGCTTATTGATTGTCCTTATTGCAGAGGGATGTTGTGTGCACTTTAGATCACTACAAAGATCAATACTTTTATCTTAAATAGCGGTGTAACTCAGCTCTCGGCTCAGCCTGAATGGGTGGCCGGGACAGACACAGTAGTTGGGCTGGAGGTGTTTTGGGAGGGCTATGTGGGGAGCCAGCTCTGCAGTGGCATCTCTGGGCCAGGAGGTGCCGTCCCACAGTTCTGAGAGGATGGCCTGAGATCTGTGTGCGAAAGGGCTGTTGGCAGGGAAAAGGAGATGCTGTGCTGACCATGGCAGGGAGTCCTGGCAGTACTGCAAGAACAGGGCTCAAGGCACCCTGTGTGCTCAGGGCGTGTGGGCTCAGCCTGTCACCTGGGGTGTGGCCTGACGCCTGTCCCATGATGGTCAGCTCCAGTTCACTTTCTCATTTGCTCCAGATAATAACACTATTCAGGGTCCGTAAGGCATCTGAAAACCCTACCCTGCTCTTTGTAAGGAGAGTTCCCCCTTCTCATTTAGAGGGAGGTCTGTGCGATGTGAGAACTGGCAAGATCTCTCCTGAAGGCTAATTCATCCCTGATGGGGCTCTTGTTTTGGCCCTCTCCGGAGTCTTGAGGCTGTAGAGCTGTTCATATGAGCATGCATATGTACGCTCATACCAATGTGTGCCTGTGCTGGCTGCAGAGCTAAACTCCAGCTTGTGCTGGTTTTGCTCCCAGTGCGCTGCGTTCTTCGCACTCCACTGGCTGTGCAGCCAGAGAGACCTTCCAGCACAAGTGCCAAAGGACTGCATCAGACCCTTGGGTGGCAGCTGGCCATTTGGTTGATGGATTATGCTCTCTGAATGTGAAATGACAGTAATCTTCAGAGGAACAGACCCAGAGAAAGTGGCAGAGTTAATTGCTTTGAGCATGGACAGCAGTTGGAAAGGGAGATGGTGGGCAACTCTAAGAGAGAGCAGTGTGGTTTGGAGGAAGCAAAATGGAAAATAAAAGCATAGAGCAAAAAGTCACAGGCTCTTGCTCAGCTAGAAGGGATGGTAGAAGTCTGGGTGTTTTACAGCAGGACAGGACTCAGCCTCCACCAGCACCCTCATTTAGTCATCGATTTCTCATGTGTTTGATGGAAAACAGCTGCCCAGGATCTCTCCACAGTGGGACAGTACAGCCTCTGCCCAGAAATATATGCCACGTGGTTACAAATGGGAGAAGTGAAAAGCAGAGAGAGATGTTTAATCTTTGTCCTTGTTGCTTCTATTGGGATGGCAATAAGAAGTACTCAGGGACGTATTTTATGCCTTATAAACAACAGATTCTACTGGATACTATACATAGAAGCAGGAGAACATAACTTACAAAGGCAGCTCTGTGTTACTACAGTATTCACAGAAAGATGTTTTTGAACTCCCCATGGTTTTACTCGAGGGAAGCCATTCTTTACACCAAACCAACTGCAGGTTAGGCTTTTCTGTTCATCTTCAGCTGGGACAATGAGTATATTATCCACTATTACCAAATCTTAATGGGTTATCTATAGGCTCCTTCCAGCCTACACAGTATCTCCCTTTCCACAGAAGTGCTTTGATGCATATGGATGAAAAGTGTTACAAGTGATGAGTATTAATGCTTCAGTTAAAACATGTCAAGAGACAGGATATGTTTATATTTTGAAAGGCATGTGCCGATGGATGATCCCACTACACACAGTCTTTCAAGATATTTTTCTTATGTTTGTCCATGGAAGGATGTGATGTGGCATAAGGGTTTTGCAAGTTTTGGGGCAGAGCAAGGAGCTCTAAAGAGAGAGCCTTGTAAGCACCAGTCTTCCGCTTTGGTCAGGTCAAGGGGAAATCCACACTCGTACTGGGCTGAGGTCCCCAACAGAGCCCTTGCAGACTTCTTCACCACCTCTGCTCTGGGGCTGTGTGTATAGAGAAAATGTGTAGCCTAATCCCAGGCACAAATCTCCTGGTTCTCTTTTGCTGTAAGGACAAAACACATGTCCTGAACATCTGTCATTACACAGACTGAAGGGCACTGGTGATGTCTGAATGGAAAAAAAGTCATTAAACCATTAACACTAGTCATAATTAAAAGCCACCTTTTCTAACATTAAATTGGAATCTTAATGGGTAGATTAGACCAATGCTCTATCTAGTCCAGGCTGCAACCTCCAAAATCTCCATCCTGGCTTGCCCGGAGAGAGGTGGAAAAGCCATACAACTGGACAATACTTAAGACGCCAAGTGGAGAAGTTTCCTCCTACTCCTTCCTTCTGTTTATAGTAGGTCTAAAATTTTAAAATGAAAGTTTCTGCCTCTTCTGTTAACATATATAAATATGTATACATATAATGCAACTGTGCTGGTTCTCAGTAATCACCGAGTAACTCGAACCTTTATCTTTATAACCAGTAAAAGGCACAGTCACTAACCAGTTGACTGTGTCTGTTTCGGCCCAGCCATTCCTTGTGGCACACAGTGGCAAAGATTGAGGAGTCACAATGGTCACGGGGGTGTCCTGCCCAAGCCCTCATGGTCATATGAGTCACCTGTCTCTGTTACATCACCAGATCGTCTGGAACACTTGAGTTATGGGAGCTGGAGTGGAGATGAAGGTGGAGGACTCTTCCATGGTATAAAGTCTCAGACTCTATATGTGGAGCAGAGAGGGGTTGATCTCCACTGCCTGGTGGGACTGCAGTGCTGGGGGAACCTAGAGGCTGCCAAGGGGCAGGGTCTTGTGGGGTCACGAGCTGAAAGAGGACAAGAAAACACAGGCTGTGATTCAGAGAGCAGGCTTGAAGATGCACTACAAGCTCACCCTGCAGGGATCCCCTCCTCCTGAAGCCGCCAGCAAGGAGGACATCTGGGGAAAGTGTGGCAGCACCTGATCTGTGTTTCTGCCTTGAGAGAGTGCCCAGCCCCATGCTTACCATGCACTATTGACTGCATGCTCTGTTGTAAATATGTATTTTGCTAGTGGGATGACCTGACAGTACCCATTGCTTAAGGGGAACAAGTTTTTAATAGGTAAATTACAGTGACAAAAGAGCATCCTGGTTCCAAGCACTTTTTAGAGAGTCTTAAAGCCCCCCAACCACAGCAGTCTCTGGGGTGTAACATGACTCAGTGTCTTTGGCTGGCATCTTTGGTGACACTGCTGGTGACTAAAAGTTTTTCCCAAGCAGCAGAAAGCTTAACCCTTGATTTACAGCAAGGGCTGATATATTAATACCAGCAGTATTTCTCTTTTGCTGTTGCCAGGGTGCAGTACAGATTGGTGAAGAGTGACTTATTCCTCTTCCTACTGCGCTGAGAGAAGGAGATACATGGGATCTGCTAGAAGCTGTCCTGCCGTTACGGATGGGACAAAACAGGAGACCAGTCAGCTTCCACTCATAATAATCAGGTGCTTGTTAAGGATTCTAATCAGGTAGAAATATTTCCCATCAGCTCATTATAAACTGTAATGAGGTTGCAGCTCTGGGTCGTGGTTGCTTTTTCTCTTCCTGGAGGTAACGAGTGCATCTGCTGAAAGCTTTGGTAGCTCATTTGGTGTGAGCCATGGGTGATGTGGAGAAGGAAGGGAAGAAAGGATCAGGGGGCAGAGCCAGGAGCAGTAAGGTTGTCCCAAGGAAGGTGGGTGTTTTGCCTGCAAAAAGGCAAGTATTTCCTTGCTTCTCTGTCTGGGGAAGAAGCCAAGGGAAGGGTGGCTAGGGAAAGTCCTGCTCCTGGAAATGGTGGTGGCTTTTGAATGCATGATAGTGTATCTCTCCTTGGGCTTCTTTGCAAGCATGATGAGTACATAAGGGGACCTTCATCCTGTCTTGTGTGTAGGTTGTGGGCCTGAGATTGTGTGTGATGGCAGTTGAGGACAGGTGGGAGAAGGTGTAAGAAAACCAAAGCAGTACTGAGGCTTTTGGAGGATGCTGTGTTCTGTAGAGGATTTTACCTGCCTGTTTTCCTCCTCACCCCATGCCACTGAAGGCAATTTTGACTTTGTGCACCAGTGCATTATTCACTCAGGCTCAAAACACTGCTGCTCGTTGGCTCACCAGCACCTCTGTTTTGTTCCCTGGGCTTTGAAAGGATTTGGCCATGTAAGGAGAAGCTTGCAGTAGAAAAGCCTCTGGGAGACTCAAAACATAAACCATGTTTTATCAAACAGGAACTGACACTTTTTCTGAGGATAATACGAGTTCTTATTGATGGATCAAAGCTACCAAGCCTATTGACCTTGAGCAGCTGCTCTTAAATATGGAGATCTGTGGTAGGCTATATTTATTATGAAGATAGCCCCTGCTCATGTTAATCCCCCTCTGCCCTGTGTCAGCTACTCAACAACCACAGATTCCTCTGGATCTGCAAAGCCATCTATCTGCTGAGACAAACATCCTCCTTTCCTCCCATCAGTGGCAAAGGTTGCCACCAAGGTGGAAGCAAGGAGCTTCTGTGAAGTGAGAGAAATTTGTGGCAAAACCATTTTGGAAGCGGGATGTAGTTCTGTAAATTCACCGCCTGCTTTGCTGTCAAGAAGCTAAATAATGGCTTTTGTTTGTGCAGACCCTTCAAAGCAGTCTTGACTTCACATTCTGTAGAAAACCCATGCTACATCCATCTGTCCTTCCTTCCCTGGGCTCCTCTGTGCCTGATGCCGTGTGGCCACTGGGGCTGGAGATGCTGCTGTTTCCCTTAGCTGCAAGGACACACCAGAAACTTGAGTAACAAACAATGTCTGAGGTGCAACATCCAAGCTGGAAGGAATATGAGCAATGCTAGGAGGCTGCTATCCAGGAATGGTTTGTAAATAGGAAGGAAGTGTTGAAGATAAGCCAGGAAAGCACCCTTGGGCTCTATGGCTAATTCTCCCTTCCTGCAGAGTCAGGAAATGAGCCTGAGAAGCATCTGCCGGATGCTGTTAACATACAGTGCTGTGTCTCTGGGCTGTATAACCTTCCTAGCAGTCTCTGTTGAAGGCTGGATAGCTGTAGCTGCAGCCAGACAAGATTGAAGGCATGTTCTCTACCTCTTGCACTATTTTTTTTATCTGTATTCCCAGTTCATCACACTTAAGACAAAAGCTACTTAGGAGTTAAAATAAGGCTATTCTGATATGGCACCTAGGTACTGGGTAGCAGGGTGTCACAGATGAAGTCACACCACTGCAGAGGAGATTTCAAGGAAAAAGACACTTGGAGTATGACTGTGTTGGGGCATTAAAGTAGATTTACTTTAATTTGGACAGAAGAATGTTAAGTACAAAAATAAAAACACACAAGTAATTGGCATCTGAGGTTGCAGGAAGCAATTCATTTAGTAATTCCAGTGCTTGCTGGGTTTAAGATTCTTGGGTGCATTCTTAGGTTTTTGCTTCTGGCAGTCTTCCAGCTGCTATCTCTATGCTACGTTGCTTCACACCTGGATTGACCTGCCTTTATAATGTGTCCTTGACATCCTGTCAAGGTGGTTTAGAAGCAGAAATGCTGCTATTAAAATGCTGGTGTGAAAGCTGAGGCTCTCTTCAGAGTGCTGCTGAGTTTGTATCCTTCAGTAACATGGCTGTGCCTTTGTGGTCCCACCTGAACCCCTTGGGAGGCCCTGGGTGTGCAAGTCCTCTTTGGAGACCCTTGTTCCCAATACTGGGTGCCTGTGTTGAAGCAAATGCAGAGAGGCACAAAGAGAGCTGGTGTCCGGTCTGAGTCTGGTGAAGTGCCTGAAGACTGGGAATCAAAGCAGACTTCCTGGTAGCACTTGTGCTGCTTGCCCAGGCTATGTGTCCCTGTGAATGGTGCCGTTTCTCCACCTGAGAGTGAGGAGGTAGAGAGTTTGATGTGACAACAACAGGAGTCTTGTGTATGTTATGGGATTTAACCAGGAAGGTCTCCAGTAGAATGAATTCCCTTCTGTCCGACATGGAGGGTACCTGAGGATTCACGTGGCCAAGCCATGCTGAGATGGCTGTGCAGTACAGCTCTTCCAGCAGGCAGCCTGCGCAAGCTGTGGAAAGGAGCACGATGAGTAATTATGTGCTGTGTTACAACACAGCTACACAGGGAGGCTTAAACGCTTCTTTCCAGCTATTGCCTGATTGCTGCTGTGTTAACAGGAGCAGGGATCCTCTCTCTTGGCATCGAAACTCCCTTCCCCCACATGCACAGTACAGCATGTGTACCAGAGACTTAAGCTTTGAGCTGATTTTGCTGCCATTGTTGCAATCTTCTACCTTCACTGTCATCTCTATCCTCCCTTTCCAAAACTGCGTCATGCCTTCTATCCATCTGTCCACCCATCTATTGCAGCCCCTTGCCTCCTGTGCAGGATGTTGGCATTGGGGCATCAAGTGGCAAGTGTATTGCTTGGCACGCACAGTTTTTGTAGCAGCAGATAGAACAAGAGAAAGCTACAGAAAAGGCACATTAACTCAGTTTCATTAATGCACTTGGCTTTAGGAAAGACAAGACTTATCTTGAAGCAAATGGTCTAAATCAGGCTATAGAGATGCTTCAAATGCATAGTGATCTTCAGGCTTTCAACTTCAGAACAGTTACAACTCCAGGCTTTTCTTTCACTTCTGTATCAGCTGGGAAAAGGGAGGGGAAAAGTAGAGTAAATTGATAAGATTGCCCAACTTGGATTCTACATTAAGATCCTCTGTTTCCTGAAGTATTATAGTAACCTTTTCCAGCATAAGTCACTGACTGTGGGTAGTGTATGTCTACTTTATAATCTGTGGGTGGCTGCCCATCAAAACCTCCTCAACCATCAGCTGAGCCACATAGCCAAGCTTTGCTTCAGATATATATCCTGTGGTGGGGATGAGTAATCTGGAATTGACCTGCCTGTCTGGGACTAGAATCCATATCAGGAAGGAAAGACAGGATTAATATTATAAAAAGTGAAAGAACAACCTCTGAGTGTTTAGCATACAGCCTGGAGTTGGGCACTGGGTTGGGAAGATGGAGGCAGGGAAGAATCAGTGCATTTTTGGACATGGTAAATCCATCTTAACACAACTCTAAGAAAGCTAAATTAGGTTGGGACTTTTTTTTCTGGAGGACTAATGGAGAATGTGCATACTTGGACAGGACTAAGATCTTACGGTGTGGAAGTAAACACCTATTCTTTTACAAAGAGGTTGAACAGTTCATCCCAGCCTTCTAGTCTCCTGGCAACAGCAAAGAACAGACCATGCTGGGACCACTATTTTAATCAACCTAATTGCAGGTCCTTTCTCTCCTCCTCCAGCAATCAGCCTCCTGGGAGATGGAAAACCCTTTTGAGCACGTCATATAAAGGCCTTGGAGACTCCCTAGTTTGCTATGCTGCAGTTACACGATGCTCAAATTGGGGCAGTACTCCTTGTTTCATATTTCTTACCCGGAATCAAGATATTACTTTAGGAGGTTTGCATTTTTTCCCCCTATTATGTTAAAATTAATTTGTTACTTTCACTTCACTAAAATTTCCAGTTGGATATTACCTCCAAATACAAATAACCTTAAACTTCTGACCTGTTCCCTGATTACTGCTTTGCCTGCCCATGATGTTCAGAAGGCCTCTCTACCTCCTGCTCCTGTCCATTCTGTAGGAGTGCTTTCTTGCCTGTGCAGATAGGCAAAACAATAAATGTTTTGTGTACAAAGTGTACAGTGATAAGAAGCATCTGCTCTGATCATGAGAAACTTCACTTATTTTCACCCTTTTTTAAAAAAAGTCTATTCTTCTAATACTTTATCAAGGGAGTTAGTTTGATCCTCACCTTCTCAAATTGCTGCACTTCTGCAGCCACCTGGGCTGCCTTTCCAGCATGGGCATGCAAAGAAATCAACCCGAGTATTGAAGTGGCAAAAAATAGCATGGTGGGAAATTCTGGTGTCTGAGGTGATATCATGAACAAGTTCAGAAGTATGTGGTTACACTGATGCACTGGTGTAATGGCTGGTGCAAAAGTGCCTCAGTTCAGTGTCATTAAACTGCTGCACCTAGTGCAAAGGAACCAGGCTGTTTCTTTGCCCCTTGCTTTCTTTCACTGTCTTTATCTACTGGCACGAGAAAACAGAAAATTACACTCATTTGTACTTTTCTCCTCAAAACTGCATACACAGTACTGGCTGAACAAAACCCACCACTCTCCTTCGCTGCCCTCTGTCAGTGGTATAACACTGGTCCCAGTGCCAGCTCGGAGCACCTCACAGGCTTCCTCTTCTTGCTCATTCTTCTTTAGAGCACCTGAAAACAGTTAGGAAGCCATCTCTACCCATTTTTTTCTCATTACACTTTTCCCCCCTCTTTGTTCAAAGGATTGACCTCAAATCTATCCGTAATAAGACAGGTGACCTGAACTGCATGTTTGCCTTTTGTAATGGCTCTTCCATGATCACTGCTGGAAAGCCTCTGCTCCCAGGCATGAAAGGAGACTTCTGTTTCCGCAGGTGATGCTGCAGCACCCCTTCCCCACAGGAAACCTGCCTGAGGAAAAGGTAGGACCCAGCACTGAGAGAAGCGGTTGCTAAAGGTTCACAGTGCTCGAGCCTGTGTGGGCATCCTGCTGTGCTGGGAACACTGGGTGCCCGGGATGCTCTCCTGCCCTTCTGCAAGTGAGCTCTGAAACACCAGGCAGTAGTTTGAACTCTGCTGTGAACCTCGATCGAGGCAATTTGGCAGGCACTGGGGGAGGCTGATGCAATTCTTTCTTTTTTCCCCACTCTGGTCTAGTGCTGTAGCCCAGTAAAGGCCTGTCTGTCAGCGCTGGGAGAAGCCCTTGCAGGGGCACTACATGAAGCACCTGGTGCTGCTCAATGGCTCCTCAATTCCCGCTGTATTGTTGCTACAGGAATCGTACTTTCTTTCCTTGTTTGTATCTTTGCCCTCTCTACTCCTTTTCTTTTTAAAAAATCCACGGAGCGATTAGATTTGCAAATGAACGGGCAGGGAAGTGACAACAAATGGGAGCTGGAGCTGAGGAGCGCAGGTATAATTACTGTAATTAACTCAAGCAGCAGGGGCACAGCCAGCATTAGGAGCATCGCTCAGAGATGCCGTGGGCGAGAGATGGGAGAGGAAGGATGGCCAGGCGCAGAGACTGTCCTCTGCCCCACGGGTCCCTGCTCCCCGCCTGAGTGCGTTGATAAGAAAAGCGTAGCTGTGCCCTGCCCTGTGGCAGAGCTGCTCGGACAGACTGCAGGGAGATGCATCTCCCCAGGCGAGGTGCAGCAGGAGCTCATTCTGTCTCATTCTGAAATTACTCCTTGCTCCGCTTGGGCAGCCCCTAAGCATTTGCCCTTGTTTCCCGCAGATCTCTGGGAGCGGGGGACACCCAGCGTGTGGCAGGTCCAGCTCCTTGCCAGGCAGACAAAGCCCCAGTACAAGGAGGAAAACCCTGTAGCAGCTGAGGCCTTGCAGGAGGAGCTGGGACGATAGGGGCCAGCTGACAGCTTCTCTCAGGAACTCTTTAGCATCGACATACGTTCCTGTTGACTTTGCTAGGTGCTACTCTGTGACTTCATGTCTGATTTAAGAAATGGCATTAATTATCCTCATTGCTGGCAGCCTGAATAGGGAGCACAACCTTCTCAATTTGAAGAGAGTTGCCATGTGTCCGTACGGACACACATCTATGGCATGGAGGGGGTGTTTCATGTACTCCTGATCATCTTAACACCACAAGTCTTATGATCACTTAAGAAGGAAATGGTATATCTTTGTCTGTCCTAATTCTGCTAGTTACAGTCCTGTGGTCACTTTTCTCCTCTTGGTAGTATACATGTTCATAACCTGTGTCATCTGGGAGTTCTTCCAGGCATGGTGTTCCCAGCAGATACTCCTTTCCCATTTCCACGGGCATGCTCTGCCCTCCAGCAGAATGGCATGGTGGCTGCCTGCACAACAGGTCATGCAACAACTCTAGCACTTGTCATAAGGGCTTCTCCTCTTCTCATAGAGATGAAGGGTTGACTTCCAATACAGGTGTTGCCCTTAGTCCTATGCTTGGAGTCTGAGACTGATACTGTTTTTACAGGAGTATGTATTTTTAAATGGGACCTTAGTTTATTGAGTGGGTGCATAAGATTTAATGTATGACTTTCCATAGGAAAACATTAAAAACCTGTACTGTAAAAGCTTCAAAACTCTCCCTTTTCATTGTGGAAAATATCTGATATGAGGGAGGGGAAATGCAAAGTTCTGTGAGCAGCCTCTGTTCAAACTTGCTACTACTGATCAAAAAAGCTATAGGAAAGAAAGATCATCTAGTCCATCTCCTTGCCCCAGGCATGTTCTGCTGCACCTCCTTTGTCCTTGACAATATTTTGACTGATCTCTGAGCAACCTATTCCAGTGCTTCCCTATTCTGAACAGATTAACCCAAATCTTCTATGCTCAAGTTGAATTTATTGCCTCTTATTCACCATAGGCATGGAAAAAAGATTATTCTTTTCCTTATACAGCTGTTCAGATATTCAAAAACTGTTACAGTGTTCTTCCCCAGTCATCTTCTCTTTTTCTAGACATCCTCTTTCTATTCTGTCTGTTGTTGTTGGCCATGGATCCTTAACCTTTGACTACTCCCTTTCTTCTCTCCTGGGTTCTCTCCAGTTGGCCTGTCTCAGATTGGGACATTCAACACTGGACATAATCCTCCAGGGAAAACCATCACAGATCTGTCAGACTAACCTTAGTGTCCCAGTATGATACTTTCTTGTCCTGTGGTGGTGAGACATGGTTTTTACTGCTTTTCAGCTTGTGATGTACAGTAACTTACAGACTCCTCCTTGTAGAATTGACACCTAGACGGCTGTTCTTTTCTGTGTTTATGAAATTGATTATTCCTGCTTAAGTCTAATTATATGAACATGTCCTGGTTGAATTTCATCTTGTGTTCTCAGATCATTTGTCCAATTTGCTGTGATTGTTCTCATATTCTATTTCTGTCCTCCAGCGTATTCAGTCCCTCCCAGCTTGATGTCATCTGCAGATTTAATAAGTATACTCTTTATTCCATTATCCAAGTCATTAATGGAAACACTGACTAGTGCTGGACCCTCCAATGAACACCTGTAGGATCCACTCAATACAGCTTTCATCTGACAATGAAATAATGATAATTATTTTCAAGAAATGTTTTTCTAACCAAATGTTGTTATCCCACAGTAGGTTCATCTAGACAATTTTTCTTGAATATCGTGAGTCATATGTCAAAATGTCAAAAGCTTCACTGGAGTTGAGACATAGCACTCGCTGCCTCCCAAGCCCTGTTACTCTGCTGGAAAAGGAAGCTAACTCACTGTGAATAGAGCTGCTCTTGCAAATCCATATTAGCTTTTTTGCTTCTCTTTAAGAATAATTTCTATCTTAGGTTCAGGGCTCTCCTGTTGAAAGGATATGGCTCAGCACTTTAAACCAATAGCTCTCAGCAGCTTCATGTGTATTGATAAAATCCAGTTCATGCTTGGAGGTAGTTACTAGTAATATTATTAGTAGAGAGGACCGAGGCCCAGGAAGCCCTGATGATCAGTCACACACAAAGAAGGTTGAACCTAAGAACTGACCCAAGGAAACTTGTCCCTAGGTCCTGGTTCAAAAATGTAAGTCAAGGGAGCCAGGTGGCATGCCCTAATGCAGGTGGGCAGCATGACTCTGCAGCAGCATCAGCAGCTTTCTTCAGAAATGCAGCCACCAAACAGGGCTGGTTGTGACAACCAAACCTCCTCAGGTTGAAAAGGCTCACAGCATAGGTCTTCATCTCCCCAGCCAACTACACTAGGCACTGGGCTACCTAACAGACACCTTGTAGGGGCAGTGCTTAGAAGAAACAGAGTAAGCGTGGTCCCACATTCACTAACAAAATAACTTGCATCCTAATCCAGGAATGAGGATCAGGCTGTACATCCCAGCTGCTCAGAGGTGCCCTGGGCTGAGAGTTTGGGCAGGGACCTTGCTCCAGGCATGTCCTCCCTCACTCCCTGTGCGTGACCTGCTTCTGGCTTCGGTGGCTTGTGGCCCTGTCCACTCTGCCTCACCTGAGGGGCATGTGGGCACCATCTCTCTGCCACTCCTCTGTGAGGAGCGGTAGTTAACTCCAGACTGCTGGCTCTCTGTCCTGGGTGATGGCACACCCTCTACTGAGCTCCTCAGCTACGTGCTGACCCCAACGGCAGCGGCCTGCTCAGTTGGGTACCTCGCCACCTTCTGCAAACACAGGCATTTAAATGCTGTAGGTTCAGCAGACAACAGTCAGGGAATCTCACATTGTAATTGTCTACCCTTGTTGCTGGGATAATTGGATGGTAGAAAACAGAAATACTGATTCCCCCACCCCACCAATATGTGCATTTAGGTATTTTTAGCAAGGAAATGTGCCAAAATGCAGAAGCTACTAAATATAGAAAGTCTCAGCTTCTTTTTTTTTTTTTCTTTCTATTTTTTCCCCTCTTCTTCAAATCTTATTGATGAGAACTCTGCCTCATGTACTTAGGAAAGAAATGAAGCAATCAACAGCAATATATAATTTTTTTCCGGTTTGGGTAAATTTTTTTATTCTGACCCATTAATTCCCAGCTGTATTCCAACATCACACAGGGCAGTGTTAACGTGACTGAGAAGACTTTTCCTAAAGTTCTAAGGTTTGGGTTTTTGGTTTCTCAGCTCTACCAAGGAAAGACTCAGCTGTCACTGCCCCATGTTGTGAGAGGTGGATGGAAAATTCAGTATAAAGGGAAGAGAGAAAAATAAATCATAGCAACCAATATGTAAAATGCTCTTAGTCCCCTTCCTGCCTGTCCCTTGTCCATTTTCATATCTCCGGCCCTGATGCTCAAGTCAAGCCTCCATGTAGATGTGTAGGATCAAGGGGCTCAGATTGGAGCTTTTCAGGGCAATGATCCCCTAATTAGATGCTTGGAAAACTCATAGGACACTTTTAGAAATTATTAGATAAATAGGGGCTGAAGCAAATTAGTGATAAAATGGTGTGACTCATCAAAATGTCGTCAAATTGTGTTAAAAATTAGTGTCCTGTTGCTTGTTGAAGTGACTTTAAGCCCAGTCAATATCCTGTAAGTCATGGGTGCTACTGGAGCATGTCATAGTGACAGCAGAATTGGGATGCGTGTTTGCTGCTACAGCAGATCAGGTGGCCACAGTGGACCTAGTTTTCTTGTGGCTTATGCTATCAGCAATTGAGAGTACTTGTGAAGTAGATAACAGCTGTTCTGCTATAAAGGAGAACACCTGGTTATGGATACCAAAGACCTGTTTCCTCATGACTTATACTTTTTTTCTCAGATGTTTCTGATGTTGGTACATTGCTTACTTTAGCCAGAGCCCTTCGGGTAAGGCTGGGGAATGGTAAGGGAAAAGAGCAAAGGTTGCCCTTTTTGGAGTTACTTGAATATAAAAGGAACATCTAGAGGTGCTTTAGCAGGACAGGGTTTCTCAGCTCTCTAGGAAAGCGGGAGCTGGCTGTGGGTGTAAGCAACTGAGACTCACTTCCCTTCTGTACAGAAAACCTCTTCCAAGATGGGCATAGGCCTAGCAGCAGAAAACAGAAGATTAACTGAGAAATGTGGTCCCTTTCTGGTGTGCTGCACCCTGGCCACAAGTGACCTCTCAGGCCATACCTCTGTCAGAACTACAGCAGATTCTTGGTGCAATGCAAGTCGGTGCAGTAAAGGCCCTGCTCCCTGGGAAGCTCTGCACAGATCTCTGTAGAGATGTTCTGTAGAGATCCTCCCTGCAGGGCAGGGAGATCTTCTTCAAAGATGATTTACATTTGATGGGGTTTACAAGTGTTCTCAGCAGGTTCAGCTTGCTGCCATCTCTGATGTACACCTCAGAGGGGACATCTCCAGGGAATAGGCTCAAAGAAAAGCAGGAGAGCAGGTGTCAATATGAACAGAGCCCAGGGGTCCAGCTTGCTCAAATAATTGTTGTTTTGCATAATTGTTGGCTGAAACCCCACTTTTCAGAGTTGGAGTTTGAACTTTGTTGTGACACTTATTAATTGAAGCACTCTCCTTTTTGGGTTCTCTGCTTGGTGATAATACTGTGAATTCAATTTCACATGCCTCTTTGTAGAAACCTGGCTTCTCACTGCTATCCCTTTGCCTGTTTTCATGAAACTTGTAAAAGTATAGTAGCAGATGGAGATGTAGCCATGTCGAAGATTTAGCTGAAATTTGCCCACAAATTTAAAAGCTCTGGGGAGATGGGGGAGGCAGGAGGAACGGCAGGCTGCTGCAGTTGCAGGCGGTTTATCTATGTGAGCTGGGCTTTCCCAGGAAGAAGGCTTTGCAGAACCTTAGTGTGTTTAGCAGAAAGTCCCAAGCAGGCTCTTCCGCGCCCTTGCTGTTGGTTCCCAGAGGGTGATTACAGCTTGCCTGCTTGTGAGACCTTGGGGATGGAGCCTCCTCCCTTTTGTGCTGTCAACTCTTGCAGGGACTCCTGTCTTGATATATGCCTATGGCTATGGCCTCCATTCACTCCTTTCCCTAACCAGCATGTCCTCTTCCCTTTTGCTTTTTCTTCTTTTCTTCTATTGTCCCTTTGTTCTTCTTTCCCTTTCTACCTGCTCTTGCCACTCCTTCCTTCTCTCTTACAAAAAGCTTGCTTGGGGATCAGCACCGAGGGTTAAGCCTGCAAGGTCTCGTGGCTGCAGAAGCGGTGGTGGCCTCATGCGTGGTAAAGTGCCTTTTTGGCATGCAGAGCTGTGAGCAGCCTCCCTCTCCCCCTTCTCCTCCTCAGGCTCTGCGCCAGCGGGCAAGCATTTGCAAAGCAAAATTACAGAGCTCTCTGGGTAATGATCTGCCCGTTCCATACAGCAGGTGGCTGGAGGCTGAATCCACACAACTCCCTCTCAGTTCTATTCCCATGCACATCAGGAAGAGACGGCTATGCCTCCCTTACAGCTGCTTCCAGCCAAGAGAGGCCAGGGGAGTTGCCCTCCCAGCAGAAGGATGCCATGGGGGTGAATCTCTCTCTGCAAACGGCCGCAGTGGGCTCCAACCAGAAAGGCCAGATTCAAATGCCAGCCACGTGCAAGGGCAGAGAGGAGATGGCATCCTCACTCTGACTCGGCACAGCATGGCTGTGCAAGAGAGCAGCACCACAGCACCACTTCCCACCTGCCTGTGCTCTGGGCATCAGAGACAGAGAGGGGCAATTGGGATGCATCGGGAAGATCACTTCTAAAACCCCTGTCAGTTAGATCCTGTGAATCTTAGACTGACTGCAGGGACTCACCAAACCCTGCTAGCATTGTTGGGGAGGAGTTCAGATACTGTCTTGACTTTCCTGCAAAGCTCCCACAGTGCTCACTTCTAATTGTAACTGCTTAACCTGTTGCATTTGTCTGTATTTCCTCTGCCATTTGCTTACCTAAAGACAGGCTCAGCAGGTGTGTATGCAGCCCACAGGCTCACTGGTGAACAGGCTAATCCTAGCTGTGCTCCATCCATGTGATTCTCCCTCTCCACTTCCCTTCACGCTGCTGCTGAAGACTTCCTATACCAGTGACATCCTGATTTCCCCTCCCACCCTTCTAAACCCCTTCTGTAGCAGCAGCAACCATACAGCAGCCTGTAGGATTCCCTTTCACTGTTTTGGGAAGCATTTTACACCAGTAGGAGGGAAGGAGTGTCAGGCTCCAGGCAAAGAAGAGCGCAAGACTCCTAAGCTTGTCAGATCCACTTTCTTTTGGCTGCTGGGGATAAACTCTGAGAATCAGGAAAGTTAAACTGTGTATCTTAGGAAGGATGGGTGCTATATGCCGTTCTGGATAAGAACTCCACCTTGAGCCCAATACCCATTTTATCCTCTGAGACTCTTGACACTCTCTCCTCCCAGCAGGAATCCTGCTAGGAGTCCCTTATCCACATTTATCTTGCAAAATAAATATTTAATAAACAAAGCCAAATACCATTAAAGGGCATTCTGAGACATTAACTTATTCCCCTAAGCAATAGAACAAACAAAGCGACTTCATTAGCAGTAATATATAACGTAGTGCCCGAGTGCCTCCCTTTGGGCAGAAGAGCTGGGCTTGCTCACGTAAGCCAAAGTCTCTGGGTTCTGGGATGGACCAAATTACACTCACAAGGAAAGAGGCTCTCCCGTGGCATGAAGGTGAGGCTCTCCTTGAGGGTAACTTAAGCCTGACCCCTGCAGAAAACCTGTGTGGACACACTGACACCTGAAGCTGGGAGAGTCCCAGATTGATAGCCCTGTCACAACTCCTGAAGGCAGCTGGTGCATCTGGAGGAAAATACCTGAATGTTGCCATCCCGCTGTGGTTGCCTCTGGGGCTCCACGTTACTTCTTATGCTTTTTGGCTTCTGCATGAAAACAAAACTCAGTGAACAATAACTTCAGAGCAGCAGGCAGAGGAAGACAGGGTGAAAGGGGGGATAACAGAAGTGTGGATTGGGATGAAAGAGGAAGTAAGGAGAAAAAGAGATCATGTGGAAGGGGCGAGTCTAGGGGACACACGTATGTAAGTTATGCCCTCTTCCTAGTTTCGCTCCAGAAGTTTAGTTCTGTTTAATGCATCTTGGGTCCTGTAAGAAATACCATGTGATAGAACACATCTTTATATAGGATTGGTACCTGAAGTACTTTAAAATTTGTTATAAATGATAAAATGGTACATGTACTGCAATATTTTGCCTGTCTCTTGTATTTTCTCCCTGGTGATCTTAAAGCCCATTGCAAGCTTTCCGTTCATTAAGTGTCCCAACATCCTTGTAGGTCAGGCTTATCTTTGGTTTACAGATAGCAAAATTTAAAATTTCAAATGGCTAGGCTGAGAGAATGACCCATCATTCTGTGCCACAGCAGTGCTGGTTACCTTGAAGCCTGTCCATCCAGTCAAGTGTACAGGAGGAGCAGTGATTTGTGTAGAGTCCAAGGAAGAGCTGAGGAAGATGAGGCTTGTAGTGCTCCCTGATAGCAAACACTGCTACCTTGTCTTTGTGCTGGCATCTCATGGGAGAGCTTCATTCATTGGCATGGGGCTAACTTGAGTGCAATTCGAGCCATGTGAACAGGCCCCAGAGGGAGGTGTTAAGCTTTTAGGACAGGACTAGTTTGGGATTTGAAGTCTGTGGGTGTGCTCAGGGCAGGTCCCTCACCGCTGGGGCTGCCTGAAATGGCTCAGGCTCCTCCAGACCTTTTCCAGTCCGTTTGTTCCTTTCATCTCTGCATCACCCAGACCAGAAATGCTGCTGCCAGAGAGCAAGGTGACTGCGTACACTGCCTTGTCGGTGGCAGCAAGGCTAGTAGCCCTTGTCCAGTGCTTATTTTGCTCATAGCACTATCACCCTACTGAGAAAAAATTGTAGTACTCGTGTAGAGTGGTTGGTCTCTGCTGACACATGATGTACCTCTGGTGAGGTGGTACATCACCAGATGTACTGGCAAAATTTTGGTACTTTCAACACATGAGAAGGAAAAGCTGGGGATGGGTAATTCAGTCCTATAGGACTCTTCCCCATCTCCATTTCTTCTTTGAGAGTGGTGGCTTCTCTGCCTCTCTTTGCTGCTGGACAGCCCTGTCACAGCCTATTAAGTCAGCAGTGTCTCACAGCACTGCTCTGGTGCTCCCCATGCTCCCTCGTGCTGGCGGACTCTGTGTGTGTGTGTGTGCTGGAAAAGGACTGAGGGTACTCAGGCCAGATGCCTGTCCCAGGGTGCTATTCCTGTCTAGCTTGGCCAGGCCGGGCCAACAGTGGTGGTTTGGTGGTGATCCCTGTGGGTGATGAGTGGGTTGTATACAGTCCCGTTCCTGGGTCACCTCATCTCAGAGATTGCTATTTAGAATCCCTACACACCCCTTGCCTGAACTGCTCCTCTCATTGCTAGGCTACAAGTAGAGAGCATCAGTATGGGGCTTGCTGCAAAAGTTGCTTTTGTGGTCTGAGATCAGACAGGCTTCTTGCACCCAGGGAGCTCCTTCTGCTGACTTGGGGCTTGGATCTTTTCTGTGTCCAAAGAGAGAAGGAAGGATTGTATTTTGACCCCAGATACAGCTGCACTGAGTCAGAACCATTGGTCTTTGGTAAACCAGAGCTGGCGCAGGTCCTTAGGGCTATCAAAGCAATGCAATTTCACCAATATCAAATTGCCCTCCAAACTAAAGATGTTCCCACCCTCTGGGAGGATGCACTGCAGAGCCAAGTCAGTCTGGCTTGGAAATGTGTACTCAGTCCAGATCCCAGTCCTGTCCTCCAAATACGCTGCAGCACGCTCTCCCAAAAGTGATTCTTCTCAATCCCCTGCACATGTGCCATTGAATGAGGAACAGGACACGCTGCCAGAGTTCACACTGAGTGCCACAGGGATCTAGAATAAATACTGCCATGTAATAGATTTTTATCCACTGCCTTGCCGTAATCCCCATCTGAATCCCTTCCAAATTGCAGTCAGGCTGCTGTTTGTACAAGTCAAACATTGATTCAGCTGCTCTTGAAAGGGATTGGGTGAGCAGAGGCTGGAGGGAGCACTAGCCAGGGAGCTGGAATAATGGGATTTATTTGTTACGTGCTGAAGGGTTATACTCTTTTCACAGTGCCCAGCACCAGAGTATCTCCCCTTTCTCGACACAGGAGGAGGTACTCACGGAAAGAATAATTGCTTAGGCAGTGAGCCTGGCACCTCCAGGAGCTCTGGTGACCCATCTCGGCGGGCTGCAGAGGGCAGGATTGTGTCTGGCTTGCCGGGGCTGCAGGCTGGGAGACCTGCTTGCAGTGTGGGGTAAATACCGGCTCCTCTGGGGTCAGAGCAAACCACAGTTTCCTCAGCATGCTGGGTAGCGTGTATGGGGCTCCGCTTCCTGAGTTGTACCTGGAGTTTCAAATTTTCCCTGTCAAGGCCCTTGGTTAGGGTAGCTCTTCTTCCTAGGGGTGCTGGGTGGCAGGGCATGGCCTGGTGCTCAGCACACGGGGCCTCTCCCGGGTTTCCTTAGCCAATCTCAGAGTGCCTGTGTGATGGGGAGGAGTCCAGCAAAAGTCCTGGAGTCCTGGGCAGCAGCTACCAGCACCACTCTGCTCACATTATCTGCCTTTCTTAGCATCTGCAAGGGTTTTTCTCAGGGACAGACAGATCTTTCAGCCCTTCACTGTGTTTTATTTCTATTTCATTTGTTGCCTCCTTAATGGGCTTTGGCATCTTGCTATTCTCTTTGCCCAGCACTTGCCAGTCGATGGCGGGGTCAAAGCATAGGGCTGTCATAGACATGGGAGGCCTTGGCCCTTGGGTTTGAGATGGTTTCAGGCAACTCATACAGAGGTACATGTGCTCTGGTACCGGCCAGCTTCTCACACCAGCCTCCCCGCTGCCAGAATGATGGAGAGCCACAGTTAACACCAGGCAGCCAGGACCAGGACTGGGACTGTTTTGCTCTACCAGTGGTGACTTCTGCAGGAAGTCTCAGCCTCTCACAGAATATCTTCCATCCCCATGCCATGCTCAAGCACAAGGGAGGAACTCTAGTAGAGCCAGCTGCAGGTTGAGTAAGCGTATCCCACTTCCATAGACTGGGACAGACTGGAAAGAAATGCCACGGTGGATTGCAACAGGTCAGGGAGGCAGAGACCAGTTCCTTGGCCTGTGCTTTGTACAGCACTGAGCCCAGTATGTAGTCATTAGTGAGTAGTTTTATGAATCCTCTTTCCTCTCTGCTTGCTCCAAATGGCCATACCTGTTCCTTACAAGGGTCCTGCTGGTGCTGGATTACCTGTGCAGCATCCAGCAGGTTAAGAGCTCAGTGGAGGTATTCTCCTTAGTCCCCATGGTTCATAACTGATTTGTGAGCACAAATTGCTCAGGGACCGTGCTGTATGATCCTAGACACTAGGCACTAGTCCTAGGCACTGCAGCCTCAGGTCAGCAGCCACTGCTGCCTGGAGTAGAGCAAAATGAACAAGGCAGAAGTCCTTGGGGAGGATGCAAATTCCCTGAATGACTGCTGAACATTGTTTTAGAGATGGGGGCCAGATAACTGGCAATGATAGTCTGCTGGAGCAAGGGAAATACATTTCCCTGGTTGTTGATCACTGACAGATGAATCAGAGAGGTTCAGTCTAACCAAAGGCAGATCTGAGCAAAACTGCACGTTCAGCCAATGAGGAACGTTGAGCTATCAGTGAAATGGCCGAAGAGTTTCCGTGTGGGGTATTTAGGCTTATTTCCACACCTGCAGCAAACACGCAGGATTATGGTGCCAGCCAGCGTGGCTGCAGCTCGGGGTCTGTGGCAGTCATGTGTAAGGGAGCAAGGGGCATGCTGGCAGTGTTTGGCTCCTAGGTGGCTTGAACTTAGCAGATCAAATCAAAATTCACGGAGGGAGAGGAAACAAATTAATCACCAGATTCATGGAGAATCCTGCTGCAACAAGGCTGACCACAGACTCAGGGTCATCTCAGGATGAGGAGGGAGAGGAATAGGGCTGCCCACTCTCCAGGAGAGTGAGAGCAAGAGGCTTAAGGCTCCTCAGTGCTGGAGAAAGTAACAGAGTGCCCTGAAGCTCACAGCCTTGCTTGAAAATGATGGAGGCTGACAGATCTGGGATTAATCTAAAGGTTTCAGCTCTCTGAGCACCAAGTGGAAATTCGCCTGGAAACCACGGGACAGGAGCTTAGCATGACGAAAGCACTAACTGTAAGGGGGGAGGCAGAGGCATGCGTGGGTCAGATAGCTTGCCTGGCCTGATTATGCACAGAGGCTACAGCCCTTGTCTCCGGCTCTCCCAGCCATGCGTCTGGGTAGACAGGGAAGGCATTCAGTGCTAGTAAGAGTATTAAAAAATAGGACACTTTTTTTTGTACATTAGGCAGACTCTGTTGCGGGTGCAACTTTGCATTGCTAATTAGATGTAAAGGCAAATCTACACCCACAATGCTCAACTCTCCCAATTGCATGTGGTCACGTTCTTGGAGCAGCTGGGTGTTTGACTGGGTTGAGCATCCTGCACAAATGCTACAAGCTGTGGTTTTGCCTGTGCAGGTATTTGTAGGTGCTAGGCTGCTTGCGTGGGATGGGAAGGGAGAGTGGGAGGCTGGCAAAGAGCTAAAGCCAAGGTGTGCTCTGCTGACGCAAACTTGGACTTCAGCTTGTCTAGCTGCAGAAGTGAAAGGCTACCTCCTGCTGTGTCTAAAGCTTTTCTGTGAGGAAACTAGGATGCTGATCCCTTGCTCAGTCTTGAATGTGGAAGACCCAGGCACTCTTTTTCATCTGACTTGGCATCCATTAAAACTGCTGCTTTAGCCCACGAAGTTATGGGGACATACCAACTTTCATGCTACATCCAGGTGCAGTCTGCAAGGAAGGATGTTATACAGATGTGCATATGCCCCTCCTTGCCCTCAGACGCCGACAGCCTTCAGCTGAGGATGATGAAAGTCTTTTCTCAGTGCAAGAAAATCACAGATTCTCATACATCCTGCCCGACGCGAGTCCCTGAGTATTAGCACAGCTGTCACACTCAGCCATGTCTGCACGTTCATGCCTTCATATCCGATTCCAATACAATAACGCCGTCACCCCTGTTGCTCACATCAAAGGACTGAATGCATCACAGTGCACAGTCTTAACTCCTTTCAGATAGCTTGCTCTATAAATACATAACCCACCGTGAGTGGGCATGTGTAATATATACGTGTGTATCGTTCTGCTAAGCACTGTGGATGGGATTGCTGATCTTATTTTAAAGTCACTGGACTACACCTTCTGGGGTAGATATAAATAGGTGCAGCACAGTGGTGTTGCTGGTTTATGCTACGTGAGGAGCCAACCTGTAATTTTAATCTATAATAGAAACTTCTTTGTGTTCTTGAAAGGCAGAGCATTTTGAGCGTGCAATCAAATTGGCATTCTTATCCAGGCTTCTACATGGTACAGTTGTAATTTCAAGATTATAATTGTTATTAAATTCTTAAATAACGTAGCACTGGAAGGTTAGTTTAAGGTTGTGGTGTGATTTATATTGCTTTGATGTGATATTGTCAAACTGAAATCAGCACAGTGATATGTCCGTGGATATGTAGCAGAGATGAATGAATACAGGCACGGTTTCAGAAACCATCAGCCAAATCTGAACACATGTCCTCTTCTAAGAAAGGAGTTTAGGAGAAATAATTTTCAGCGCCATGATCCACACCCCCAGCTATAATCACAGACATTATGATGGTCTCTCCCTGCTTGTATTTTAGATAAAACTCAAAGGCTGAATTGCAATAATGTTGTTGCTAATTCAGAGTAAGTGGGCGACACTGCAGCTGGTGTCTGTTTGCCCATCTGATACATGAAGAGCAATCGATGTGGATTTTTTTCTCTAAACACAATGTGATATCGAGTATGAGATCATTGCCAAATCTCCATGAAGAGCTATGCTTCGTTCCGCTAGAAGACCAGTGCAGCTTGGTCACCCTATTAATGGGTGAAGCGTTCAGTCCCCTTCAGACTGGGCAGTGGTTTTGCCACGAGCATCTTCCTCTGTATTTAGCTTCAGAAACTAGAACAACTTGTAGCAAATAAAGGCAATAAGTGCTCCAGTTCTGGTTCCTGTAATAGAAGAATTTCTAATAAATGTATGCTGATACTCATTCTAGGTTTATTTTATGACCTTCTTTTTGTTATTTCCATTTAGATTTACCCTCCTATAAAACCTTATCTTTTCTTCAGAGGGTCTGCCAAGATTTGGAGATGGTTATCTTTTTATTCTGCTATCATATGGTTATTATAATGGTAATCTTATTAATTGCTATCACAAACATCTTGTAGCATGGGTTCAGCAACCAAGCTTTACAGCTCTTTCCAGTTCATTTTATTTTAACTTATAAATCAGCTGCTTCAGTCCCATCATAACTGATTGCTCCTTTCTGATCTGTTCTAAGCTGTTAATCTCATTTTGGGACTGAGCTGAGGGGAGAAGCCCTTTTCACAATCAAGTTGACAGCAAGTCTCCTGCCTTGAGATCTTAGGAGACAAAGCACCACATAAGTGCTACATACTGTTGGGAACATCAGAGAAGTAACTCTGTGAAACAGCACTGCGGTTTGTGTTTATTCTCCCTCGGTGATGTCTGCATTAAAGCACTTCGTTTACAAGTGATGACAAAGTTGTTCTCTGCTGCAAGCTGAGCCTGAAGACAGAAGGCCAGCGTGTGATTGAAAAGATGGAGTTTCTCAGAGCGATGCATTGCCTTTGCTTCTTCACAGCACACAGTTTTGAGGAGGAAATTCTCTGGTTTGATGTTTAAGTCCTGGAGACAGAGTCATGGATGCTGGGAAGAATTCAGGGGTGGAAGGGAGGTAGATGGGCTTGGATGAATCAATAACAAACTTGGATCTTTGATCAAAACATGAAGTGACATGCCTGCCTCCTTCCTCTCCCTGCTGCTGTCTGTGCCAGACTTGGATGAAGCTTGGGAAGTTGAGGAATTAACAAATCTTTTTTAGCAAGTGACTTTGCATCTCTATCTCCACATATGAGGATATATTGTGCCAGTCCCTAGGATGACGTGACATGACAAGCGAAGAGACAAAAGATCTCAAAACCTCATGCAAGAGACCATGTGCAATTTCTGTCTGTCTTTTCCAGTGTGTGTGTGGAACAAGCTGTTCTGCAGATGGGCTCTCCAGCAGGAGAACAGCAGAGCTCAGGTTTGGTTGGGTCCTGTTTTCTTCTGTGCTTGCTGCACATTACATTGGAAAAAAGCTGGGCTGCTGAGACCTGAGTTTTGGTGCTTTCATTCAGCCCAGTGCTGCTGTTTCAATACTGGCCTTCCTTGCTTAGCTCCTGAGTCTCCCGCCATGGGTGGTTACGGCTCAATATTGCTTCCCTGCCCTCTGTCAGGTCTGATGCTCCATGGCAGGATTCTGATGCTGCCTTTTCCAGGTGGAGCTGGAGGCACCAGTAATGTGTTGGCTCTTTCTCATCCAGTCCATGCCAGGGAGACAAGTGCAGCACTTAGAGCTTTTGCGATATACGAAGCACTGAAAAGTTGGGATCGTACTTGTGAGAAAAGCAGTAATGTGAATCAGAAGCAAAAAGGGCTGTCACCTCAGGCCCTTGGCCAGCTGCATGTTTGCTTTTCTGGCATGATATCACTGTTGAATTTTGAAGACATGGTTTTCCACACAGATTTGAGAGCTGCTGTAACACTCTAGCCTGAGAGTTTTGACATTATGCATCTAATGTCATGATGCAGTGCGCAGAAATTAATTTGTGACATTGCAATGGAGTTAAAAAGAGAGAAAAAATTGGGTGCAACCTTGCCCAGTGTACTCAATTTCAGAAAGCAGGCTTTGATTCCTGCAGGGTCCTGCTTTCAGTGGCAGCTCCCTTGGGCCTACACCTATCTCTGAGGTAAAGTCTGGAAAATATTCCACTGAGGCACTGAAAATAGCAGTACTTTATACAGAGCTTCAGAAGGAATTTCCAGCTTTGGAAATGCCCTGGTGTTTGCAGTCAAAAGTTTGATGACTGAAAGTGCCAACAAAAACAGGCTAAGTTTGGACCCCCAGATCTAATGGTATTCTGAAGAAGTTTGAATGTAGCTTTACTTCAGCCCCGGGAGATACAGGATGCCTTTGAGTCCACACTGTTGCCCAGGTCACTCCTTACTGCAGGAGTACACTGACCAAAGAAGTAATTCTCACAGGCCTGCTTGTACCTTGGTGCCCTGTTCTGCCACCACCATCACTTCTGTCTGGGCATCACTGGTACAAACCTGTAGCACAGAATATTGTTGATTGAGTGGAGATGAGAAAAAACGCTCCATCCCTGGCTAAGTAAGTGCATGAGAGCACCCAGCTGTCGCCAGGTGTTCAGACAATAAATCACCTGCATTTACTCCCTGGATGAGTCTGTAAAGCTGGAAGTACAACAGCAGGCTCTGTCAGTGAGGGAGAGTGACCCACAAATACGGATGCAATGGGAGCACCATGTTAATGTTTCTCCTTGAGCTGGAGTAACATTCAAGCCAACATATGGAAAAGTGCTAAACGGGGAGAAGAAGCTACCAGAATTGTGGCTGGCACAGCTGGCGTCTCTGATGTAGGGGATGTGCTGGAGTTTGACACGTTTGGGGGGTCTGAGCTTGTATCTGTGTTTGAAAAGCTCAGCAGAGGTGGCAGTGGTGCAGAGTGCAGGAACTACCGCTTGCAAGCCTGCCTTTTGAAGAGCCTTTGAAATTGAAGCCAATGAAGCTTCATCATATGAATAAAGACAACATCCAAGACTTTTCATCTTTATATCAATTCAGAAACGTTACCCAAATAAATCTCCCTGCATTGTTGGACTTTGTGCTTGCCTCTACTGTCAAATTAATATTTTCGCTCTGTACATGCCTTAGTTTCCCTATTTGTCTGGTGGCAAGAATAAGACACTGTCTATTAGTATGAAGGACTTTGACGGCCCTGTATTAAACATTTTGCATTATTGTTAATTATTGAGACACTTCTGATGATAGGCAGGGATGAAAACTGAGAGGATAAATATGACAGGACAAAAATTAAACCCTAGCCAACATTTTCACTGAACTATCTCATGATAGCTACAGTGCAAGTCTTTTCTAAAGGCCACTCTCTTTTCCTTGAGTTGAATTTCTTTCTGCTATGTTGTAATACAGCCATATCCAGAATGAAATCAGCTCCTTCTCTGGCTGAAGGCTCATCTCAGGCCTTTCTAGAAAAATCTGGTGTGATATGTATTAATTTGGACAGTAAAATCAGCAAGTATGAGCTTTTTGTGTTTATTAGAACTTGACCATTTCGAGTATCTCTATTTAAGAGATGAGCGCTGTTTTTCCTATTTACTTGGTGGAGAAACTGAGGCACAAAGTGGAGAAATGAAGTCCCCAGCATTAGCCACTAAGTCACTGTCACTGCTTTGATCAGCACTGTGGATTCTTCACCTTTCAAGTCATCAAAAAAATTACTCCTTATTTTGTACTCCAGACTAGTTTTATGTTGGTGACATTCAGCTGTTCAGCTGTCAAAGATCTGAGCAAGAATTTAGCAGAATACTGAAAGGTGTTAGTTCCTCATCTGGATAATGGAAATATTTGCAGTCACATTATGTTACAAATATGCATTGGTTGGCTGTTGTTTGGTGCTAAGAAAAAAATTACCTGATAGGCAACTTGTTAAATAGTTATTCTGTACTTGATGACTGAAGTTCCCTCTGAAGCATGTGGTACTTAAAAACGTGGAACATATGAATCAGGTGAACAAATGGACCCATTAGATATGAAGATTCCTGTATTTTCTTTGATGCAGAGGTGCTGCCTATAAAATAGAACACTCCAACATATAATGTGTTGTCATGAATTTGGTGACTATATACTACAGTCTTTGAAGCTTACAATCTCATGTTAAAGGTGAGAGTGCTGGTTTCTAGTCCGTTATACAGGGAGAGCCAGGGTTGCAGCCTCGCAACGGTGCTGCTCATGCCTTGGGGCAGGGAGATAGATTATATAAACTTTGAAGTCTCTCTTCTAGACCTATTTTCTGTGATTGCAATGCACATGCACCTTAGAGGAATAACTAACCTGCAGCTCCACAGCACACTACCAGCCCTTCCCTTGGTACCTCCATTCCAGATGCAAAGCCCTCATCTATTCACTCCCCTTGTCTGCAGCTCTCTTTGTAAGTGGCTGCAAAACCACTGCTGTGGGACTAAGCCCTGCCTGATCCTTTGGCAGCAGCATAGCTTTGTGCCCTGCCCCATGACAAGGCATCCTGCAGCTAGAAGAAAGATGGTTGAGAAGCAGCGCCAGCTTTTTCCTGCCACTGAGCTGTGCTCCAGCCCCATTTCCCTGGTTGCTGCCAGCGAGGTAGCAATTATGCTCCCATCGATCCCTCCTCACCAGGAATCACCCTGTGCGCACCAGTACACAGTCACAATCAATAGCCCAGCCCTCATGCAGAGATGGCAAGGGGGCCAAAGAGGCAATTTGCTCACTGGACAGGTTATTATGAAATAATATTGTGTCAGGAGGTGAAGCGGCAGAGCAACTGGCACTGAAGATTTCCCTCTGTGGCCACAGGGAAAGTTAGGGCTGGATGAGATTTAAAGTCAGGCTCGATAGGTGCTGCTTAGATCCTGCTGGAGACAAAGCATAACTGAAAGAATGTGGAGAAATGGTAATTTAGGAAACAAAAGCTGGTGTGGGCCTGTAAACCCATCACTTCAAAATCATTTTGTCCGGGAAGGAAAGGATGAGAGACAGTACCTTTCCTTTTTGACCTCTAGCTGTTAGATATTAAATACATACAGGGTTCATTGTGGACAAAACTCAGGGTTTCCAACAGCCAAGCTCAATCAATTAGCTTATTAGTAGAAGACAAATCTTGCATTCAAAAAAAGGAGGCACTTGCCTTGACAGTCTCTGCTGTCATCATGTGTTAGAGGCATATTACAAATTAGGCACTGGTTTCACTGGTAATCATAGGCCAGCCATGGTCTGCAGGCCATTGGCAGTTTGGAATCAGCCAGGGCAGCTGACCTGAGCTGGCTACAGGTGTATCCCATCCCATAAATGTCATGGTCAGTATAAAGTGGAGAGCTTGAAAAGGATAGAGAGTTTGCTGTGTGGGCTTCTCCTGACTGACTTTGATGGTTATCTTTTTGTTTGCTGTGACCACTGTACCTTTCCGGGCTAAGTACAACTTTCTTTACTTCATACTGACATTAGTTTTAGGTTGGCTGTTTCATTAAACTCATTTTTAACCTGTAAGCGTCTTTTTCCCAAACCCCCTCCTCAGCTGGGGAGGGGTCATTGGGTGATAGAGCAACTGCTATAGTTTATCCCTGGGTGTGTGCTAAACATAGACAGCAATCAAAGTTACCACTTAGATTTTCTGACAATTTTTGACAGACAAGGCAAGGGGACTTTCAAGACTTCTCCAAAATGATTTTATCTTGTTTTGAGTAGCCCTTGATGTTGTATCTCAAATGAAATGAGTAAATAGCTTTATGCCTGTTAATCTCTGATGCAAAGCTCACATTTGATATGTGATAGTCATCTTTCCTATGTAAAGTATGTTATAGCCTTCAGCTTTGAGTGTAAGCAGAGGCCACTATGGGTATTGTTTAGCTCCTGGGTCTTGATGCACTTACAACCCATCTTCACCCACTGTCCTTTTCCTGACAGATAAATTACTTAGAAATACATAGTTAATTAGGCTCTATGATAAAGATCAGTATTTAGTTTCTATTTTAATATGTTTATGTAGAATGTAAATGGAGATTAGTGTAAGCATGGGAACCACAGATAAGAAGGCCTTCAGTCAAAGGTGGGCTTGCTGGAAAAGGTTTAATTGTTAGCCCTAGAAACCTGCCTGAAGACTGCTGCTGTTCTCAGCTACACCTTGCACACACCTTGCCACCCCAGGCACATCATTTAGGCCAAATTTGTTCAAAAGCACCTAGATATTTGGAGTGCCTTGTTAGTGATGGCCCAAGTGTAGAGCACTTGAAGATCCCTCTCTACCAGCAGGACCTAGAAAGTCTCTGCACACCTGCTCATCCAGTCAGCTTGCAGTTAGGCATCTCAGTTACCAGGGAGGCTTTCTGCTTTAGGTGCCTCTCCGTTTCCGTCTCTGTGAAATGGAGTCAACAGCAAAGGAGTCGAACTGCTTACTGGAAAGCTGCCAGGCCAGAATAGCCTGTTTATGCTGTCAGGGAAATCTTGGGTCATTTGGTACTTCTAAGGGAACCTGGATATTAGGTGCCATCACAGACTGCTCACCCCAGCTTGTGTGATTAAGCCCTTTCATTTTCCTGCAGCCTCCAGCCATCCCATGGTTTCTCTGACACAATGCTCTCAGGTCCAGCCCAACAGAGGGGTGGACCTCAGTGATGCGGTTGAGGAGGTTTGGGGGTGTTGGAAAGTAGTCTGTGGCCAGTTTAAACACAGGCTTTGCACAAGAGCCCTGGAGGCCTTCTGTTGGCTCTACAGCTTCCAGGTGAATAGTTTTCCCCAGTGACCCTGTGCCAATGCAACACAGGGCTGCTTGCCTCTTTGTGAATAAATGGGGATGGTGTGGTGGAGCTGGGCCCAGCAATTCAGGGAGCAATGCCCTGGCAAGCGGAGAGCACCTGGCTTCCCCTGGCTCTGCAGAGGGAGAGGGCAAAGTGTGATCCACCCTCTCCATGCTGTACAGCTCCCATCTCCGCTAGTCCAATGGTGCTTATTTGTCACCAGAGAAAGGAAAACCCAGCCATGTGCAAGTGTGACATCTGCTCGGCAGGCTTCCTCTACTTGGCACTCATCAGCTTGCAGCATGACACTGGTTGCTGGACCCTGTGCCACTCGCTGTGGGTACTTTGCAGAAGGGCTGGCTGCGCTGCAGCAAGGGTCAGAGGTATGTGTGCCTCCTGCCAGGGGGCTCACAACTGCTGCTTCCAAGCCTAAAACAAAGCCTCTGTGTGTCTGAGTAGAGGTGTGAGCAGGGACTGGTGAGCTGAGGCGGGCAGGCTCTGCTGGAATGTGACTCCTCCCTGTCTGTAGGGGTTAGGAAGAGCTGGGAAAAGTGGTCTGGTAGCTGACAGGCATTTGTCTACGTTTATGAAGGTGCTATGAGAATTTGGAGGATGCCTCTATCTTTCTGTGGTGTAGATCCTATCCTGAAATGCATTTAACAAGGCATTTGAAGATTTCTTAATTGTTTTCCTTCTTTACAGTGCAAATGAATCTGACTGATCCCTAAATGTCAACACTTTGGGTATGGATTTAGTTCTGAGTGTGACACTGATGTCTTCCCCTCTCCAAAATACTGTAGTTACACTAAGCCATAGCATAGCCCTGCCTGGGGGCAAGAGGCAAAAGGAATGGACTCCTATACAAGGCAGGAAAGCTCTGCCCCAACTTTGGGGCAGCATCAGCCCCCAAGATGCAGGGTGTTGGTGGGGAGCAGGTCTCCCCCACTTGAACTGAAGATCTCGTGCCTCTTATCTGTATCTGTGTAGTGATGAGGGCTTTCCACTAGAGAGAGACATGAGTACACACAGAAAACCTGTTTGCTATTTGTATCACATAGTCCACCTGGCCAACATGGTGCAAATGGGAATGGCTGGAGCTGATCATAAAATGAGCTTTCCCTCATGCTACAATTTGTACTTATTTTTTCTGACTGACACTTGTCTTCAAGACTTTGGGTTTTTGACACAGGAAATCCTCATTTCTTTTCATTCTTGCTTGAAAACCTCCACCATTTTATTGTTTTTTGTTATTTCGGTAGAGGCCAAAATATACTAAAATAGTGGACTGTCTTACAAAAAAACCCCAAAAAACAAGACCCTTGCCAAGAGTGGTTTTTTTAGAAATATTTTTATAAACAAAATTTTCATCTGGTTGCTGTTTATCTGAGAGGGAAGTGGATATTACCCAGGCAAAATCTGGCAATTCTCCTGTGCCTTTTTGTTTCTGTAGACAGAAACCTGATTCAGTGACCTCTGAAATATATAAACATCTGTGGGAGGACCATGGAGACTGTGGAACACAACACATTTTAAAAGCAGAAGAATAACTTTCTTAGTTGAAAATCCAAGGGAAATAGGAAGTGTGGCCAAGGACAGTGGTGTTAATATTTCTATATTTACGTGTCATGCTATAATCCTTGCAGGCAGCCGGGGCTGTGCTTTGCACACCAGAAGGAGCTGGTCCTCTCAGCCATTTTTTACCAGAAGACCTGCTCATCCAGCAGAGCTAGACCTTCTTAGTGTGGAGTTGGAGCCAAGCTCATTTGGAGGTAAGAGCACTGTTGAGCGAGATGCCTTTAGCACATGATGTATTGTGATATGTATATAGTGTAGGTTTTCCTTTGGGGTCACCTGCAGCTCTGAGTGCAGAGGGTGTGTAGCACCTAATGCTGCTTTGCCTGGGATTCCTGGTGAGTATACATAACTCAGGGTAGCAGGACTGTGAGTCACACAATGTCTTCTATTTTTGGGTCCTGTTTTTGAATGCTTTCCCCTGTGGTATATGGGTGGTTGAAGGAAACACATGCACGCTTCACATACTGGAAATAGAAAGTCTGCATTTAAAGGCCTCCTGTTGCTTTCTTGCTGACTCTGCCAAGCTTCAATCTGCTAGTCTTAATAAACATTCTCTCCTGGGGTGTTGCTCACTGGGAACAGATGGTCCCATGGGGGACAGATGGCCCCAGAGCTGGGAACTTCCACGAGCTTCTGGTGAGAGATGGGATCCCATCCTTTACCTCAAAGGCTCATACTAAAGGCACAGTGAGAGCATTCTTCTCTGGTACATTTCTAATCCCATGAAAAATTGCTCTTCATTGCCATCAGGTGTGAGTAGGTAGGTCACTGAAGCAGGGGGTTCCAGCATCCAGGCAGTGTTTTCCTTGCTGCTGGACATAGAAGAAATATGATTGAAGAGGGAAAAGGGTAAAACACACAGACTCAAAGACCATGAAAATAAGGGTCTTTTTCTTTGATACCTCCTAAATGGCTTCTTGCCCACAAATATGCCTTGTCCATTACCCAGGGTAAGACCAAGAATATATCTCTCTTCAGTATTCACTCTTAAGTTACAATCCCAGCTTTTCTCTGTCTTATCCTCTTGAGGAACAGAGGTGCAGGATTTAACTGATCTCTTCATCAACAACCATTCCTGGAAACGAATCACGGCCCCTGAGATTGTTTCTTGGGTGCTTTCCATAGAATGTCTAATGTTTCAAAGACACGTCTTTCCTTTTTCTGTTTATCTGTCCTGGAGCTATTATGATCATAGTAGCTGCTGGACTCGTTTCTGCAGGGGCAGGAGGACTGACTGCATGCTGCTCAAGGCAACCCTTCTTCTCTATGCTGATTTCCTGTAGCCTTTTCTCGAGGCATACTGCCTAGACCCAAAAAGGTTGTTAAGCTCCCAGTTGCGATTTGGTTTTCATTCTCCCTTTGAAAACTAGCCCTTGGCTAGTATGGTTTTTCTCAAAAAAACCAAATCCTTTGTTATACCAAGTTTTTGTTTGCTCCAGCTTGAAGCCCATGGGGAGATAATACCACACATAGGGGGCTAACTGTTGAGAGGCAATATTGTTGGGAATTTTTACCTCAGAGTCATGTTTTATTGTAGATCACTTTCTCCCTTTGTAATACCCCTCTGGGCCTCCTAATAAACCCCTCTCTCCACTTGTTTATGGACTCTCATTCTGTTTCAGAAATCTAGTAAATGCAGAAGCCTTTAGACAGAAAATGTAGACTAAAAGCTGCTCTAAACCAATGTTTCTTCCCTCTTCTTTGTAAGCCCAGTGCACATTAAATGAAACTTATATGCTTCTTGAAGCTGCCTGTGTTATTATTGGAACTGATGCACATTCACTCCAACCAATCTATTTTTATTTGAACCACTTACGCTGTATGAAACCAAGCATAATAACTACAGTCAATATAGATATATTTGTTTTTATTTAAACTCCTAAGTGTGCTAAAAGCAATAAATGCTTTTCCTCCCGAAAACCAATATATACTTATAATAGGCAGAAAACGTATGTATCAGTCAAAGCGGGAGTGACCGGTGGCCCGGGGGGACGCTCCCGAAGCCCGCTGTGCTGGGGGCTGCAGAGGCCCGAGGGGAAGGAAGGCAGCAGGTCTGCAGGGGCCGCCAGCCCCGCGCCGGGACCCCCGGCTGGGCGGGAGGGGAGCGGGCAGCGCGGCCGTCGCTCAAGGCTTGGGAGACGAGGCCCGTGCTCTGCGGCTCCGGAGCAGCCGCCGAGGGGGCCCTGCCCCGGGCTGGAGGTCGGCCCCCCCCGGGGCTGGTTCCAGCTGGTTCTGCTGGAGGAGGCCGGCCGCTCGGGGCTTGTGGGTGCCAGGCTCGGGGAACAAGAAGGCCGGAGCAGGAGAGACAAAAGCTGCGCTGGAGCAGGCGGGGAGAGCAGCGGCCCAGGCTGGGCTGGCTGGTACAGCTCTGCAGGGGCTGTCGGGGGTAGCACACGGCACTGACCCATTTTCCTGTGTTCTCCCTGGGCTCAGGGGCAGTACCTGTCGGAGGGACGGAGTATAATGGATGGGGAAGGGATTGGGGAGCTGCAAGCAGGGAGGAGAGGTTTGGTAGATGGAAAGGGTATTTTTCCTGCGTGCCTGTTTATTTGTTTCAATAGCAGAATCAATAATTAGAACTTTGTTCATTGACAGCAAATTAAATTGGTTGAAAATCCTCCTAAATCACTAACTGTTTTTGTGCATGGCACCAAAACACCTCTTATCACTGGATAGAAATTAACCACTTTGGGGATGGGTTTTACCTTCAGACATGGAAAATGGGCAGTTAACAAGCATCTTCCTTCAGCTCTGATGGGTTCTCCTCTTTTGCTTCTGTTCATCAGGCAGCTTGTCACTTCTCATCATCAAGACGTTAATACCTAAGAGAGAGAGAACTTTGAGAATGATCAAAATGGCTGATCAAGGTTGGAGGGACTACTCAAGGTAAAATCCAAGGTGGCCTGTGTCTGTCCTGGTTGCTTTTGGAAGGCAAGGTCACATCTTCTAGCCTGACCACACACCTCATCCCTTACTGCTTGTGCAAAGTACAAGCACCTGCTTTTCATTTCTTTCCTCTACAACCGTGTAATATGTCAAAGCTAGGAAATGCTATCGTCTGATGAGTAACCATGTATGGATGTCTTCTGTGTTCTGCAGTTCCTCCTTAAGCTCACGCACCATCACCTGTGTTTTCTTACACTCACACGTGTCTGTTAAAGTAGTCCCCTCTTCTTGTAGCAGCATTGTTGTGCCTGCTCTTCTACAAAGAAAGTTCAAATTCTCCAGTTTAGTTATTCTGTTCCAATGCCCCGAGGCAGCATCAGCGCTCATTACTGGGCCTTCATTAAACACATTGAATTGTGAATGCATTTCCCATTGTGTGGCCTTTGTTGGGCTTTTAAATAGTTGTCGTAGCAAGAAAGCTTTTGGGGCATTTCAGTTGGGCAACAGCTGCGGTGTGTCTATATGCTGAATGCCACATGTTTCTGTTCTGTTACGTGACTTCTGCATCACTCTACCTGCTTTCCTTATGTCTCGTGGCCCACTCCAGGCAGGCCTGTATGGATGGTTCACAATAGTTGTTCTGTGGCATCAAGTGGTTTTCATTCAATGCAGTTTCTAGCTTTTTAGCATGTACCAGTCTTTCAGAGGCAGATGTGCATATTCAGCTGCTAGAAGAAAGAAAACAAGTTCAGTGTTGCTGAGTGAGTTTGCAGATAGCATTCATCATCTACATAGTGTAAGCACTAAGCTTACGCTTTCTCTGCCCTACCCACAGGACTGTCACTCCTAGTGGTTTGGGTTCCTGGAACGTGTGGCCAGTGGCATATTCTCACCTACAGAAAGTTGTTTGTTATCTTTGAAAAGTAAAAGAGACTCAGATGCATGCTATATGGGTTGGTGCATAAATGTTGTTCATTAATAATCAGAGACCTGGAGAGAATCAGTGTTAATGTAGCTTTGGTTTGGATGAAGTTTTTTGTTCAGAGAGAAGTACTTATGCTGGCCTTGTACTTAATCTTTGACTCTTTGTATAGCTGTTTAGTATAAGTGCAAATGTACTTCCTTGTAGTGGGCTATTTTGTTCTCTGTCATTAACCACCACCTTCTGTGTAGCAGGAGATAAAATTGTTTTCTGCTGGGGCTGGTAGCATGGTATGTGGGCACATGGAGTGTGGAATATGCCACTAGTTGTAGTAAGCATCTGGGTATCTAACTTACTATCAGATTGCTGAGCAAACCAGTGATGCTGTTCTCTGCCCTTTCCCCCTAAAGCTGAATTTCTGGTCTGTCACCCACCTTAGCACAGAGACAGACTGTATGCTTAACCTAGTGGCTCTGGTGAGTGTTTCCATCTTTACTATGTCCCCGAAGAAATATGGATGACATATGCCAAGGCAGTCCTTGGTCCAGCTTTTCTTGTAGACCCCATCAAAATGAATGACTGGTTCAGGTGTCAGCTGATTGAGTGGTGTCTCATCATGTTTCCAGTGTGTCAAAGCCCTCACAAACTGTAGTGTGCCATGGTAAGCTCTTTGACTGTATTAGCAAAGATCAAGAGCTTAACAGACTTTGCTACTCATTCTGAAGTGTTTCTGTTGCTATCAAGAAAATGAGATAGTCTTTCCCACACTGCTTTTTGTCTACAGAGAAGGTTTCAAGTAGTAGAGGTCATCCCCACTGCCTATCTTTGGTCCTGGAATCAAAATGCCTCCCCTGCCTCTGCTGTTTGGGGCCAGTCTGGGTGGGAGTCTTTGAGGGCAGTTCTCTGCTCTCGAAGGTGTAGGGCAGAGAGCCACCAAAAGCACTGGCCTGTGGCCAAGCTGGCCTGTGCCACTTGCTCTGGGGCAGAGAATTGCTCTGTGGAGAGTACAGCTCCGATACAGCAGCAGGCACTGCAGCTCAGCTCATAAGGCCTCCAGGCTTAAAGGAACCTGTGCTCAGCGACAGTGTGGAAACAGTGTTTTCTGGCTGTGCAGGGTGCTGTGGTGTAGGGCCTTAGTCTCTCAGTGCCTAAGGTGTCCCAGCTTTACAATCAACTAGAGACTGAAGTAAATGGTATAATATAGGTGGATAATATGAAAGTAACAGCAACCAACAGGGGATGTTTGGAAGTTAAATTCATGTCTGTAAAACCTGCTTTAAGAACTTAAAGATGGAGGGGCATTATTGCCATTACTGGTACTGCAGTAACATCTCAGAGGTCTCATTATGGGACCTGAGTGCCACTGTGCAAACCTCTCTGTGTGCACATATGAGAAAGATAGTCCCTGCCCCAAACACCTTTCAAAAGAACAATATGACAGTTCCCAGCATGTGGCTATTAAACAGAAGATGGGGGAGAGGACAAAGTAAAAGTGAGGATGATAAAATTTGGCATAATAATCTGTAGTCGTGACACACCCACTCCCTTGCCATTGCCGTGTTAAAATCCTGCAGTGGTTCACAATATTACAGAGTAACTGGCTCCCTCTTACAGATGAGATATGCTCCCCTTCTGCCTTTCCTGAAAGGAAACCGTTATGTCCAGCACGCCACTGGACCTGTGCTGAACCCCTAGAAAGACTGGGAGGATCTTGGACCACTAGTGGTGGTACACAGAGCTGACTGATCCAGGAGCATCTATTCAGGCAGGCTTCAGACCCCAGTACCTCCCAGTTAATCCATTTAGGATCGTGTTTGCATGTTTGCTGAGGTATTCAAAAGGGCTTTATGAAAAGGAGGATTTCTCCATAATGAACGGAAACAAACAAGATAAAGAGGCAGAGATAAGCGAACAGACAGGATTTCAATCCTAACCTGCATTTAAACTGAGTGGCTGTCAATACTAATAACATAAAAGCAGCAGTGAAGTGTGGCTGACACACGCCAGGTAGAGAATGCTCAGAGATATCTGAAAATCCCATCAGCAATTGCAAGGGCAAATGTAATCAGCATGTCTGGAATTGTCTTAATTCATTGGTTTCTATTGTTTTGAGAAGCTGGCAGGGATCCTCTGCACATAGCTTGTGCAGGCACAGTTTTGTCCTTTTCCAGTCCTCTTACCCCTTGGTGGTACTCTGGAAATGGTGGTAGGGGTGGTCCTAACAGCAAGGGGGTCCTGCCAATGGTTCTAAGTGGAGGCACTTTCTCAGTGTATTCAGGACTTGTTGAAATCACAGACCCTACGTGTCAGTCCTGCATGGTAGAAGAATTCGATCTTGATCTGGCTAAACATGATGTGATGCAGGTCAGGGGGCAGAGGTGTTATCAGAGTGGTGTGGGGTCCTGTGGCTGGGCTGGCTGGCAGTGATGTGCTGGCAGAGAAGAGCCACATGGGGAAGACACAGCAGAGAGGCAAGTGGTGTTCTTAGTCAAAACTGAAGGTGGTTGAAGGGACTGTGGGTTGGAAGTTCCTTTGTAGGACCATGCCCAAATGTAGATACAGCACAGTGAGGAGTGGAAAACTAACAGGTAGGGGTGTAGAGCTGAGAAATTAGTCACAAAGGAAATTCAGGAGCCCAAACTGCAGTTCAGTATATCCACAAGTGCATGTTTAGTGTTTCATGCTGAAGCTGGCAAACATGTACAAAATCACAGTAAGTGGATGCAGAACGACTAAGCTCTCATGTCTTTAGAAATGCATCTGGTGGAATTGTGGGTGGGCTACAGTGCACTCAGCTGCATCTTTCGAATGGGACTTTGCCAATGGAGGGAGAGCCTCTGTTGAATATTTGGTAAGATTTGAAGTAGTGGTGGTGGGAGTGCCTTGTCAGATGAGGATGCAGAGCAGGCTACTTTCAGTGTAAATTAAGGTGCTGGCCCTATGCAAGGAGGGTCAGGGCCACAAAATATAAGCTGTAAGGAGGCAATTTGATTTAATGAGTTCCTCCACAGAACTATGGGGCTAGTGTGATTCCTAAAATGCAAACACTGCAAGCTACTAACAGTGGCTAAAAGCCATGCTGGGAGTGAAACATAGACCCACCTGCCACAGAGCAGTGGTTCCTGTCTGAGCACAGTACAGAGCAGTCAAGTGAATGGGCATTGCTAACCCAGAGACTACTGACGTTCTGGAGAACATCTGCTGTTTCCAGTCAGGTTTACTAGGTCAGTGTTGGTACTGCTGACACCACTTCCAGAGCTGGCAAAGAGGCAGCACTGCAACAAGCCAGGTAGAAAAGCACGGTGGGTGAATAGCACAGGTTGGAGAGGAAGGGAGAAGACACTTGTAACAAGCTGCAGTAGAATACAAGGACTGAGGAAGTCAACCAAACAGATTGCAGAACATTGCTTGGTTTCTAAATGGAGCTCAGCTGCAGAAAAGCTGTTCTTGAGCAAACAGGGGCTGCTGCTGTAGCCTGGATTTACAGGTAAGGAGACTGGTGAGAGTAGTGGGCAAAACCAGACTGGCTATGAAATATCTGGGTGGAGCTGAAGACAAGCTTTGGGTAAGGAAGGCCATAAAGAAAGAGGCTGGAATAAGGAAAAGAAAAGAAAATGAGATGCTGGCAAGAGACTACAGAGCATCTTTCCAGGTAATTTCTAGACCTGCATCATCCATGGCCACACTGGCATTGCATACCAAGTGAAATGCTGATGTTGCTTCCCTGAGGAATGGCCAGAGCTGGAATAACTCAGCGGCCCTGTGCTAGCTGGCTTGTTTCCATTCAAATAATAATGATAATGTTTTCCTCCTCCTGATGCCCTTTTTTCTCAAGTGTTTAGAGTTGGTATTTCTGCTATAACTAGGTCAGGGAACCTAAGTAGGTCATGGTGACTCTCTAAATGTGGCAGATCTACAAGCAAAGCTGAGGAGGGAAGACCTGACTGTGTGTAAACAAAAGGTGTTAAGCTGGGACTAGTGGGAGGGACAATCGAAAGTGAAGTGTGGAGAGCCAGAGAAACACCCACATGGGAACTGAGGAGAGAAAGCGAGGTGGGACGGGGAACAGGGGCTGTGGGAGCAAGACAGTTGGTGAGTGGAGTACAGCTGAGGGGAGGAGGAGGGCAGAGAATGGAATTACAGCTACAGCTGTAGGCGTGAGGAGAGCTGAGAAAGGTGTTAGGGGTAAAGGGTTAGAAAGAGAGGGGTTAAGGCTGAGGAGGGAGAGACCAAAGAGATGTTTAGGTGGGAGCAGCTAAGAAGGGCTTGTGTGGAGGGCAGGATGTGTCAAAAGGTGGGGAAAAGGCCGAGATGAAGTGCATCTAAGAGGGAAAGTGTGTTATGGAGAAAACAGGGATGATGTTTAACCAGAGTGAAAAAAGTGGGAGATCAGGGAGAGAGGAAGGTGGTATTCACTAAGCACGAAGCTGCCAATCCCAGCAAGGCCATGGTGAAGCCAGCATTGTGTGTTTTCCTGCCTTCTCTGGGAAGAGTGAGCATGTTGAAGGCAAAATTACAAAAGAAAAGGGGGCCGTGACTGTGCTTGTGCTTCTCAGTTGTTTGCAGGGGCATTGCTCACTTCAGTTTCAAAGCTCTGACTCCCATCCAAAGCTTGGTGTTCTTCCACTGAAGTCATCAAGATCTATTTCCCTTGAAAGCAAGGAATAATGAAGCTACAGCAACAGGAAGAGCTGTTTACACCAAAGGGAGAAACCCCCAGGATTTGAAAGTTAATAATTTTGTGCCTAATTTTTTGTCTTTGTAACGCAATGCCGTGCACATTTGAGGTTGGCAGGTTGAAAATGATGCATCTTGCCTATGCTACCCTGGGGGACCCCTCAAACTCATGTTCCATGGAAATGTGGAGACTTTGTTTTCCCATCTGCGTCTCCCTCCTTTTATCACAGTGCAAGTGTGGTGAAGTTCTTGGATGCAAAGTCAGTGCATCCCTGCAGGCTGTGTCCTCTCTGGGTGTGTTTCAATGCTTGGGAACACTTCCTTACAAACTAAGCAGGACGCTGCATGGTGTTGTACTTGGTGGTTTCTCAGGCAGAGTGTCTGCAGTCAGCCCAGTTCCCACAGCTCCTTTCTTGGTAATGTTTGTGCTGTCCCATTATGGTATGTGTACTGTTGCTCAGAGGACAGTTAAGAGTAGCAGCCTGCAGTGTGGGATGTCCCATTTTGTTGTCAAGTCATCGCTGTGAGATTCACTGGGATAGTGTCTGCAGTGAGCCAACCAGAGCTATCATTTGTGGCTTGTGCACAGAAGTCTGCTGCACTTGAGCCCTTACCAATAGTCCATACTCCCATAGTTGCCTTACCGCTATTGAAAGTATTTTTATCTTCTTCTTCTTCCATGGAGGTTATTACTCCTGACCTAGCTGCTGATCAAGTCTTAGCAGGTTTAGCTTTTTCCATTTGTTTTGGATAGTTGTTATGTGGAGTCCTATAGAAATTAGCCTTTTAAGGCTAAGTGCAGTGTATTTGGAGGAGAAGGAAGAAGGGCACCAAGGAAATATTTAAGGAGTGGGCATGTTCCCTAATGATACCAGCCTGCTGAGCCTTTCTTGTCTCTCTCATTAACAGAGGTGTGGCTGTGAAGGGAGTATGAAGCTTTGATTCTACTGGCAAATCTGACTGATCACTTTTGGGCCATTGGCAGTTCTTGTCTGTAAGATCTATAAAGTTAACTTTGGATAGGCACTGTAAACAGATGTAATCCATTGGAGTCAGTGTGCAGTGGTTACACTGAACTGACAGGGATACAGTGCTGTACTGCTGAGATATGATTAATAAAAATGTTTGAGTTTATCCTCATGAAGCAGCGTATACACCCTTCAAGAACAGGGCAAGAAAAACCTTAGGGATACTGACGACGTTCTTTTTAACCAAAATCTCTGTGTGAATACAGGAGCAAGTCAGGGCAGCAGCATGTACTCTTCACTGGCAGTAAAGCAGAGTTTTGTCTATGGACACTCTGCAATATTCACCCAAGAATGGAGGGTGAAATCGTGTTCTTACACAGAACAGCTGGATGTCTCATCTGGGGATGCTCTTTAGGATGAATTAAGCCTTTGAGATCATCCTAACTTGATTGTATTTCCAAAGTTGTAATTTGATGACACCCTCTAGTGACTGGGTTAAGAGTGTTAAGCAATAGTTTAAAAAAGGTCCAGGAACATAAAAATTTGTTTTCTCTGTTATTTCAGAGCAATAAATGCATTGTTTCAGGTCAGTAAAATTTTCTCCAGTACTTTAACTTACTAGAAAAATTAGCAGTTGTTAAAATCCCCTTTGGGCTATGATTTACAGACATTTGAGCATCATCTTTGCTCCAGATAGTTTTACTGACCATGAATGCTTACATTTCTTTAAAAAACCCAAACTGATTACCCCTTATTTTGATGGTAGAGAGTGTCTGGAACAAAGGTATTATAGTTAGAATTTCCCCAGATATTTTGGTGTCTGAAAAAGCGTGAAATTATGTGGAAACTGGGGTGTACAATGAAAAGGTGAGCTGTCCAGGTGAAGCTGGGAGTTAATGCCACAGCTTTGTGCATCAAATTTTTTGGGTACAAACACAAATTTTGTGAAATCAGTAGAAATTTACCAGAAAGGTGATGACAGCATTTGATTTGTTATTATTACCCCAACTATTACTATTATTGTCAGAGTTAAGCTTTACCCATCTGCTTTCTTCTCTGCACACATTAAGAACAAGGGTCACTCTGGGACTTCGCAGTAGAGTTCAGGCAGCAGCATGTAGCACAGTGACATGCATTAGACATGAGGAAGATACACTGCTGAAGTAAGGCAGACAACTGGGATTAGTGATGGGCAGGGCCACTGAAATCCATCATGGTACTGATACCTCTCAGAAAGCAGCACCAGCAGTCAAGGGATTACAGAATGCTGTTGTGCTTGGCTTGGTTTTTCTGAAATCAGAGATGGGGCTGGGACCCAGCTGGTGCAGGTCTCCACCTGGATGAGTTTCTTCCTTCTGCTCCCAGCTCTCCACTCTTTTATCTGCTCCCCTCTTGGTACCTTCAGAAGCACCTGCCCCATGCCACTCTTTGCACCTCAGTACTGTACTGCTGCTTGGCCATCTTCCTGACACTCTGTTGCTTTCCTAAGGAGAATTTCTCCTCCAGTTCTGTAGAGATGGTGGGAATACATGTGTCACTCCTAGCTTCAAAAAGCACAAGAAGAGGGACCCATGTGACTACCAGCTAGGATGATCATTCCTTTTGAAAGCCTTAAGGTAGGGAGAGATATGAAGGAAACATGTTACATGCATGGAAGGGGGTAAATCTGATCATAGGGATCAGTGGGAAGCATCTGCAAATGAAAGAAGAGAAGGTTAAAAGAGGGTGCTTAGAAGGAGTTCGCATAGCAAGTGAGATGACAAGAAGGTACAGATACATAGTAATTAAACTGTAACCCTGACACAATCTGTGGCACTACTAACATCTTTAATCTGTTAACAAGCTTTATGTTAAATTGGAAAGATAACTCCATGGCTGTGTTTGGTTACTTCTGCACATTAAATATGGTGTTGATGTGAGATCTTCTCCTGGACTGGCAGTGTGTCCAATAGAAGAAGCTCACCAGGGCATCTTTGCCTTCTACAAGATGTTGATAAAGGCATTTCATAGCTCTTTGGGTAGATTCTGTGTTGCTTTCCTGTTTCCTTGATTTCTGATATTTACCTGATTCTTTTAAATTTAGCCAGTTCTTCCTACAGATAAACTGCACACAAGAACTTCAGCTCATCTCCTGTAACACACATATTCCTACGACAGAGTGCCTTACGATATGCTGGAGTTCTGGTCTCCACTGTGCCAGCACGGCAGATAGATGTTGTGTTCTGGGCCTTGACCTGCAGCTCTGGAGATCTGCATTTAATTTTCAGCTCTGCCACATACTTCCCAAGTGACCTTGTGCAAGTCATTTATTCTCTCAGCATTTAATTATCACCCTTTTGCAGATGAGAAGTTGACACTTCTTTGCCTTCTAGAGAGTAATGTGAGGATAAATTCATCAACCTTCATGTTCTGCTGTGAACAATGGGAGTTCACTGAGGCAAAACAAAGTCCAGCAAGGGAGATAAGGCAACATAGAGAAACAAAGCAAGGATGAAGCCCATTTTAGCTAGAGAGCTATCCTGTACCAACAGAATGTATGATGTCTTGCAGGATTTTTACATCAGTCCTCTGAGTGCGCAGTGCTCTGACTTTATTATTCCATCCTTCCGTATAATACCGTGACAAAACTGGGGGGGTGTGGAGGATCATGAGGTTCCTTGCTTTTTTTTAGTAAGCAGTCATCAGATGGCTCATTCGCTTTTGTCACTTTATGTAGCTCCTGCCTTTTCATTTCGGTAGCTAGTCTGAGTCAAGCATGGAAAATGGTCATTTACTCAGATTATGGAATCTGACTTGTATTGCAAATAGGAAAAAAAAAAGTGCAAAGCAGAAAAATGCTCTCTTGGAGAGAGAATGGTGCATGTCAATCTGTGTTGTCATTGTGCTTTATTGTCATAGAACAGCTGAGCATTTTTACTCTTGCTGCCAAATGACTTCAGCTGTGTGGGACACCTCCAGCATTCCCTAGGGAGATGGCTTTCATTTCTACAGGTGACAGTGGTGGGTCTGGATCCCATGAACAAGCATCTTGACCGGGGGGTGAAGTTATTAAAAAGTAGGTGCAATTCAGAGAAGTAGGGCTTACTGCTGAGGTGTTGGAGTCAGCTGCCTATGCTATCTCCTGAATCACAGTGGTTAGTCACTAGCAGTATCCATCTTCAGTCACTAAGTGCACACCATAGATGCTTAACAGCCCAGATAGTGCCACCCTTGACTGGTTTCAGTTGGAGACTTCAAAGAGCTATGAGGTAATAGCTGCCATTTCTTCTTTCATAGCTGTTCTTGCAAGTAAGAAACTCAAATATGTTGATCAGTCTTTTATAGATGTTGCTCTGCTACATTCAGAAGGGTGGATTTCAAGTGCCTTTTTCATCTTGCTCCTTCAAGAGCAGGTGAGCATCCTTCTGTGTAGCTAGTGTGTGAGGTCAAGCTTGAAGTCATTTGGGATACCAAGTTGCATATGGCAGTTGGTGTCTTTTCAGCTATGTATGAAGGAAATTACTTGCACATAATATAGCAAAATACTCTGAGAGTTCTGGTCTAACTTTTGGGTTCCTACCTACAGCCTAAATAGGGCTGCAGGTTTTCAGCACTTTGGAATGTCACATTACAAGACAGACCTCCCTTTTGTTAACAAGAGCTAGACTTCATTATTTTTATTATTATTTCAAGCAGTGAAAAACTACCTTTCCCACTTGCTGCTTACTATTAGATGAAAAAAAAAAAAAAGCAGCAACAACATCCCATGATAATTGATTTAACTTCAGAATGAAGTTCTCTTGCTTTGCAGCTTTCAAGAAATACAGGGTTTGGATGTGCGCATTTTGGGATCTTTTGGAAGCCTTCTGCTTGTCAGTCAGGATTTTGTAAGGTGATATTGTATCTTGGCTAGCAGGGTCCAGGACATCCAGTGCAAAAGAGAATAGAGACTTTGGGGCACAGATTTTTGAAAATTCAAGCAGATAACTGTGATCTGTTGCAGCTTGAATAAGGTACCCATATATCCTTTAAAATTTGAGATCTAGTTAGGGGAAGAAAGGTAATTTGTTGTTTTTTTTTTGAGGGGTGTTGTTTTTATAATTTGTTTGTTTTGTTTTCTTTTTTTTTTCCTCTTTGTTTTCATTTTTTTCCTCTCTGTTTTGGGGTTTTTCCTCTCTGTTTTGGGGTTTTTCCTCTTTGTTTTGTTTTTTTTCCTCTTTGTTTTGTTTTTTTTTTTTCTTTTTTTTTTTCCCCTCTTGTTTTTCCTCTTTGTTTCTTCCTGTCCCAGTGGCATTTTAAAATCTTAGAGATTAAGGATTTCCTGTTTCTGGATTCCTGATCTGAGTAGACCCTATTCACCAATTGTCTTCCTAGCATTTCTAAGGTTAGGATGCATTCCAGGAAAATCAAGCAGTCTGTGAGAAGCAGATGCTGTCTTTACTTCATCTTCATCCTGGCTTCTCTGGAGTAATATTGGAGAGGTATAAACCATGTTTCCCATTAGGAGAAAATGTGCTGTAAAGAAGGAAGCCCAAGTAAATATACAATAAAGAGATCTATAAAAGTGTCTATGAGAGGCATTCATGGCTCTGTTAGTACCACAAGGAGATTTTTGTCTTTTGTTTCTATAGGCCCTTGCTGTAGTTCAGAGAATGACTGTGATGCCAAACTTTACTTTTAAACCCCATGCCAAAAATAAACACCCAGCACGTTCTCAGCTTATTCAGAATCTCTGTTAAATAAGGGAGTATGAAGAGGTGTGCTGTGGATATTAGCGGTTTGGCACGCATGGGGTATTGCTGTCACTGGGAAAGGGTATTTGCAAAATGTGCTGCAGAGCCAATGTGGTATTGCTGCTAATAGCGAGACAGCCCCAGCAAAATGCCTTTGGAACTCATGAGAGGTATGAAAGTGCAACAAGACCTTTCATCAAAGGACTTCAGAGTGGGGGATGAACAAAACCTTCCTCTTCCTACAGTGCAAGTCAGGTCAGATGGGTGGGTACAGCTGATACTTAGGCTCACGTAACAAAACTTGGCAACAGGAAGTGAAGGGAAGTCACATGCTTAGCAGAAACTTCAAGGGCACACTGGGGAGACAGAATGTAATTACTCAATTTGGATTTTAGCCATGACACTGAGTTAACCCTCAGAGCAAGTATGATTTTATTTATCTTTCTTCCCCATCCTGAGAATTCCTAAGATTAGAGGTAGGCACTGAGGACCTTGTATTTAATTTTCTTGATAAGCTTTTTGTATGACCTGCATTCTTGTAATATCTGGGCCTTACAAACATGAATGAATTTAGGCTAATATCATCTCTGTGATGCTGGGAAGTACTTTCCTAACTGCCTTTTCATGCCTAGAAGTGATCCCTGAGAGAAGCCCAAGATTGGGAAGGTTTGGTTTGTTCCATGCACTGAGGATTACAGTTTTAGTTGGTGTCCTTTTCCACAAGAAAAGGACATAAATATCCAGGTTAGGAAACAATTGGTAATTTAATGATACTCAAAAGCCTTAGTGGGAAACAGGGCATTTCCCCTTACTGCTGTCCTTGCTCATGGTGAGTGCAGAGAGCAGACTAAACAAGAGGCCAATCACTGTATATTTCATGAACAAAATATCAAGTTTGTTGTTGTATAGGGTATTGTACGTTAGGCAGCTGGCCTGTCCCCTCTTCCTTCTGGCTTGACAGTGGGATTCTCTGATCAGGTAGGTTTTCCTGTTATATGAGCTCTATCTGTGGAGTGCACATGGAAAACCTGTGCTTCCTTTCACCCAAGTGTTGTTTTTTCATGAAAGATGAGATCCATTTTCCACCCATTTTTCAGACTATTTCCTGCAGAACAGCTGCACAGCTTCTCTGAGGCCTGCTGCTGGCCAAAGCCACTGTGATCACAGAAATAACTGGATGGATAGTGACCCGGAATGAAAAGGCAGCTAAGATGAGGACACAGAAATTCCTGTCTGTTCTCTGTCTCCAAATATTTTTAATTGTTTTTTTATTTTATTTTTCAGTTCAGAGTACACATTCCTCTTGCTTTTTGCTGTGATAGGAATGGACAGTAAGTAAGGTTTTAAGAAAGGCCACACTTCTGGGTGCGTAAAGCTGCATTCAAAGTGCTTCACAGCAGACTTCTCTACCCAGAAAGATTTTGCCCCATGCAGGCACAGAACTCTCCGTGATTCAAGTGGAAGGAAAGGTGCCCATATTGTGGAGTCTGGGGAGATCACAGACCAGTTATGACTTGAGCCACCTCTCTCATCAGGGAGCAGCCAGGCCAGTGGGTGAGGGCGGGCTGGAATATACTCTCGAGCAACTGAATCCTAGACCCTTGGTAACCCGGGTTTGCCTGTTGAAATAATCCAACGACACATTGCAGGGTTATTCACAGCATCTCTGCGATGCAGCCCAGCCTGCGTGTAGCAACTTCCAGTGACAGAAAGGCTACTGGCGAGAGCCTGGTCGCGAAGGTGCGGCCGTGGAGAGCGGCAGCCAGAAGGGTGGGGCGGGAGGCGGGTGGGGTTCAGCACCACGGAGAGCGGGAGGGGTTCAGCACCACGGAGAG